>JBAMCL010000473.1:0-69293 GCA_037075165.1 Hirtodrosophila histrioides | reverse complement strand
TCCTCAATCGGGTGAGACCTTTTAAGCCTTTTCATCAATCTGTACCCTTCTTTTTTTCGCCGCCTTAAGAAGTCGCCTTGCTAGGTAGTCTGTGGTACACCGATTTCTCTTTCAATATCCAGAAAGAACATCTACAAGTATATACATAAAACTCTTTTACCTTACTGATCTCACTATAGAAGCTAGAAACCTGCAATTTTTACATTAGCTTCGTAAAGTAACACTCTGGAATAAGTTCCCGGAACTTCTGCTCGGAAGTGGGTGGAAAAATGCATGTGAAAATTGTATGAAAATGTTGGTATGCTGCAGCTGCTGCGTAAGAACGTAAATGTGCAAAAGATATAATACAATATCTCCCATAGAGTCGTCGATTTGACGAATGAATACCACCTAGGGTTAAAAATCTTTGGTCTTCCTTATTATATATGCGGCTTTTATTTCTGAATGCCTTATGAGTGCATCCAGCTATCACAAGTTACTATTCAATATTCTATAGATTCCAGCTCTTTCAACGCGACCGCTTCGATTTGGGGTTACGCAGATCGTAGCGACGTCGCTTGGGAACGCTCTTCGAGGCTGACGGACAGTTACGATCGTTGCCATCATCCTTTTCATCATCATGATCATCAGTATGCATCGCGGTGGTCTTCGGCTCATCATTAACACTAGTCGCAGCGGCTTCAGCGGCCTGGATCAAGTCCTCCGCAACATCTTCATGGATTGCATCGGTCTCCGATTCATCCTTATTTGTAATTTCACATTTTCTAACTGCCCTCTTTCGCTTGAGCTTTGTTGGCTTGGGTGGAGTCAGTGCCTTCTTGGCCGGCTCCTCCTCTACTTCAAAGCCCGCGCCGCACAGCTCCTGCATGGCCTGCTCGAGCTCAATGTCCTCGGGTGGCATATTAAGGGTGTCGGGCGGCAGCTCGGCATCTTCGCTCTTGCACGCTGCAGATGAGGTGGATGGTTCCTGAATACTCGGGTCGTCGACAAACTCCTCATCCTCAGATGATACCAAGCCAATGGGCAAATTCTGTTGGAATGCATTCGTCTTGGTGGCATCCACAACCACATCCTTGTAGCCGCTAATTTGGCTACCATATCGCGGCAAATACTCGGCAAAGAACTCATTGATCAGCGTTGGCTCCACTCCCCCATAAAAGCCAGCATATTCCGGCACTTGGCCAGAAACAAAGTGGAGCACCGAATCTCGAGGATTTACGTGCTTCGATGCCAGCGCAGGCATCAGCGGCTGCGTCGTCTGTCGACTGTTGCTGCTGCGTCCGCGACGTGGCAGCAGCTGCTCCGCGTTCGGTTCCTGCTCCTGAAGCAATCGCACATCGTTTTGATAGCGCAACAAGGTCTGGAAACGGCAACGTGCCAGCTGCAACGTTGAGCAGCAGCTCTTGCTCACGGAGCACTGTTGTTTGCCCAAACTCTGCTCAGCCGCATCGCTCGGCTCCAAGGCATCGTCGGGCTTGCTCTTCACCGCCGGCTGCTCCAACTTTTCCGTGGACAACAACAGCAGCTGCTCCGGCTGGTTAAGCTTGAATAACGCATGCTGATAGTACAGCTGAAGTCCATCCTCCAGACTCGATTGTTGCGGGACACGCTTGAATTCCAGGTCGAGCAGCTGGCGCGTAAACTGCGAGACGCTGCGGCTGCGAAAGATGCACTGGCCGCCACACAGATGCTCCTGCAGTCCAACATAGTCCAGCTGCAGCTGCTGGCCATCGGCTGCCCAGTTGATGAATGCCAACTGCTGACTGCTGGCCGCCAGATAAACCTTGTGGATAAAGTTGTGGTTGAGCAGCACCTGCTGATGATGCTGCTGCTGCTGCTGCTGCTTCTGTTGCTGTTGCTGTTGCTGCTGCACGTCCTTCTTTAGACGCACGGATGTGCTGGAGACTTCTGCCTGACTGCTTTGCACCGGCTCAGACTCTGGCAACTCATCCGCCTCCAGTTCATCATTGTCTCTGTCATTACAGACGCTGCCAATAACATGGGGCACCTCGTCTAGCGTTTTGAGAAACTCCAGAAACTCGTATTGCACATCATTATCCATATTGATGTGCTCCCCCTCAACCTTCTGCTCCGGCTGGTCATCCGATTTCGTCTGTGGCACCCTCACTGGACTGTCGCGTTGTCGTCGTTTGCTTTTACTTAACGGCATGTTTTGGCTATTCTAAATTAATATTAACAGGGATTTTCTCTCAGACTGAACGCTCACTTTTCCAAGAAGCATGTATATGTTTTGGCATCCCAGAATTACAGTGACATATCAAAATATAGTTCTACCTGTCAGCCGACCTGCAGTGTTAGTAAATGCTAAACTCTAACAACGATTGTAGAGGGTTGAAAATGCGATGAAATGGCCAATCGATGTGCACCAAGTTGGCAATCAAATTCAAGCATTATCTTATTCGAAAGTTATAGTACTTGAAGTAGTAAGCGAACTATTAGAAAATACAATTGAAAATTTGTTAGTTTCCAATAAATTAGTGAACTTGTTAGCCTGAAATGCAGTGCATTGAGTCTTTTGTTAATGAAAACACATTGATTTTGCTGGTTTCCGAATCTATTATAGGTAGTTAAATATGCGAAAATCTTTAACATGTCAACCAAAAGAACCATTTAAATAAGGTACTAATTGACAGTAAGATCATCGTCTCAAATTACCCACATTTGGAGACTCATCTTCAATCTTAGCCAAGGCAATCAATTCTAAGGACAGACTCCATCATTCTCACAGACCTAGTGTCTATATCGACGGTCATTGACAGGGTTAAGATACACGGAAAAGCTCAAAGATCACCGTCAAATACATTGAGGTATTTCCGGAACAGTCTTTGTAGCATACTCTGATCCCAAAGCGCTTCCGGCGTTCCATTCCGTTGTTTCTCCGGCATATGTAACGTCCGCAACGCAGGATAAACCCATGTATGTATGCCTTAGACAGTGTTTTCTGTGCTTTCCTGACAAATCAACTTTCTTAGTGAACTTTAATGACTTGGCAACAAAGTCCTTTTAACTGTCTAACGTAAATAAAAACGAATGGGGAAACTTACTAACAAAAAATACAACAAAAAATAAATAAATATAAATAAAAGTTATATGTATATAAAGAACCAAACACATTTCATTCCATTTGAATGCACTTTATGTATTGTTTGCAATAAATCTATTGTTATTCATGGGCGGCACCCTTTCCCCGCCACGGCACGCACTCAGTTGGCGGCATATTTCAAAAGGGAGTTCGCTGTTGGGGATGGGGGGACTTCCCCAAAAAGGATACACCCGCAATATCAATAATAACAGCGACGGACAGCAACAACAAAACAAAAAAGCCGCCAACATTTGACACTCCGCCTGCTGTTTCTTGTTGTTGTTGTATATATTGTTGTTGCTGTTGTAGGGTATTCGAGACCCCCGGCACGTAACCAATCACAGGACTGGTCGGAGGCAGCAGTAGCTTTAAATTGACATTTACATGAATATTTAATACACATCCTTTAATCATGAGGCGTCCGCTGTGTTTGCCTGGCAAATAACCAAGTTTCATGTTGGTTCATTGGCTCAATGAATGGATGGCCATGCATAAGGACATGGACATTGACATGGACATGCAGCGTCACATGGATGCGAACAGTTTTTTTTTTTTTTTTTTCATTTTTTGAATGCTCGTTTATGTTACTTGCCCACAAAAATTCAACTTTGCATGCACTTCATACAATTATTTTACGTGTTTGGTGAAAAATGAAACCAAACGGGTGAAAAACTCAAATCAAAACGATTTTATAGATACCCTTTCTGGAGCTTATTACAATATTATTATTATAAATGTATTATAATTGATTAGTCAGTGAAAAAAAGGTTTTAGCCTTTAAAGCTGATATGGGGGAACATTTCTAATATTTTGTAATTTTATCTTAAAGTTTTCTGTTTATTTTGTGGGAACATTTTATTTTGAATGCTTGGCGGTTACTTTACTTTATATAATTATTTTACCTGTTTAATGAAAATGAAACCAAACGGGTGAAAAACTGAAATCAAAACGATATTATAAATACCCTTTCTGGAGCTTATTACAATATTATTATTATAAATGTATTGTAATTGATTAGTAAATAAAGAAAAGGCTTAGATTTTAAGACTTTTTTAATATTTAGATATTATATCTTTAAATTTTCTGTTTATTTTGTGGGAACATTTTATTTTGAATGCTCGGTTTGGTTACTTTACTTTATACAATTATTTTACCTGTTTGGTAAAAATGAAACCAAAGATGAGTTTTTAGAGCTTTTTAGAGCTATTATAACAACATTATTATTAAAAAAGGTATTAAAGTTAATAAGTAAGTAATAAAAGTGATTAACCTTTCAAACCTTAGAACCTTTAATATCTATGGGGGAACATTTTAAAGATTTAAAAATTTATTTGGTTTCTGTATTAATTACTAAATATTCAGTAATTAATGGTTTTGGTTTATCTTTTAGGCTGTAGTTTCAATAATATACATTACTTTCTAAGTAGATGAGCTGATGTTAAGCGAAGCTGCTCGTTTCTGAAAATTACAGCTCAACACTCACTTTTTCACCTCGGAATTAGATTTCAATAATTCGGTGAATCAGCTGACAACAATATTTGTTAACAGGCGAAGGCCTCTGACGCCATGGCTTCTCCCTCTAGTAGATTTAAGTTTTGTCAGCCTAAGTCTACTAAACTACCAAACTATAAGTATATATAGCTGATCAAATAGCTGAAAATTAAACCCATACAAAGCTCGAGTTCTAGTTTTCACCTAGTGTGGTTAGTTTTATGAAATTGGTGAAACAGCCTTCAAATTATTGCTTGCATTCTTTTACTTAATGATTTCTTTTAATTGATTTTTTTGATTGATTTGATTGTAAAACAGACTCACTACTTCAACAAAAGATCAAATTGTGCATAACAGTCAGACAGTCAGTCAGGACAATGCAGATTCAGCCACATATAGAGAAGATGATATCAGACATGTTGTATATACCGACGTTAGTTTTTATAGGGTTACTTTGAGTTCACTTGGGCCCGTTGTGATTTTATGTATTTTATGGACAATGTTGACAGCTTCCTCTTGATGCTTGTGCCAACTTTATGACCAAGTTATGATTTCCCCCTTTTATTTGAGTTGTAGAGCAGAGGAAAAGCCGCGAACAGGGTGAATATGACGAATAAATTTACAAGCCCACAAAAAGCACGACACGCACGTGATTTTCACAATGTTTCCTTTGCTTTTCCCTTGATTTTCATTTTTATTTTCTTTGTTTTGGCGCATGACGAAAACGAGCAAAGTTTTTATGATGTGACGACCGTGCAACGCTTCCGAGTTGAGTTTCAGTTTCATTTGCAGTTTCACTTGCGGCTCAGTTTGGTGGTTTGTCCCTTCGGCGAGGACAGCTGGTAACCAAAAGAAGAAGAATTGCATACCCTGCCCCGCTTATCAGCATAACGAACCCAGAACTGATGATCAACTTAATTTGGCCTGACATTTGTGCTGTGACAGCTGCTGGTCACACAGTTCCAACTTGTTGTTTATGGGCTCGGCTCGTTCAGTTTGTCGATCTCTATCGCAATGCGCCTGATAAATTGCCAAACACAAATGCCGAGCATTGTCTATCAGTCCTTAAGCATTTACAATATGTTTCATTAAAGGCGCTCTACCGTAAAATATCAAAAAATAACCAGTCGAGGATTGAAGTGGCAAATAACGCATACCCTATAAAAACTGAAACATTTATTTCAGCATGCCTGCAATTGATTGATTTGATCGGAATCGGAATCGGAAACAGCAACTTGAACCATTCTAATTATTTATAATTTGCAGACTTTTATAATAACAACAACTTCAAGTACTGATTACTGTGCCACTTGACTGATAAATAATTCAACAAATTCCCTTGAACTTATATGCCATATCTTTTAGCTTAACAATCATACAATAAATTCCCTTGAACTTATATGCCATATCTTTAAGCTAAACAATCATACAATACCCTTGCCAAAGATACTTATAGATAACTCATTTTTCATTTCATTTATTTCTCCATTTTAATATACAGGTTTTTTTTGAGTATTAAAATTCTTAACTAAGAGTTCAGGTAACCTGGCCTTTTCTACTTTAATAATGGTGTAAATTAATGCTATATTTATATTGAACAACAGGAACATTATCAGATGGGGAAAAAATTACAAAACCCCTAAGGAAAATCCCTAATTAGAAAATAAAATAAGGGTCAGGCCAGGAAATGAAGGGAATAACTCAAAACTGAAGCTACATATTCAATTTGTTCAGTGTATAACCTCTAAGATCATGACTGCTAAAGTTGATTAGGAATATAATATAATAGATGTCCACTCCTGTCTGTTACGTGCTTCAACTCAAAAAACATGCCCATTTCAAATGCGTACAGGGTATCAAAGATTATAGATAACTCAAACTGTAGCTACATATGCAATTTGTTCAGTGTATAACCTCTAAGATCATGACTGCTAAAGTTGATCAGGAATATAATATAATAGATGTCCACTCCTGTCTGTTACGTGCTTCAACTCAAATAACATGCCCTTTTCAAATGCGTACAGGGTATCAAAGCGTCGAAGGCGCCACAGTCGTGTTTTAATGCGTGTCAAGTGGTCATACATTATGGGTTTTTATGGTTTATGGGCGCTACTTATATGGCCTGGAACAGACATGTGTCTGTGGTTATCTGTGTGTGCGTGTGTTTAGGGTCTTACTTGAGCATTTTAAATATTTTTGTTTGTTTCAAATGCCATAAAAATAAGAGAGGCGGCCTTTTGTCTCTCTTTCACCGTTTGACAGCTGTCAAACTGCCTCAATATACACATATAAACTTCCGCTTGAGCCCAAAAGTCCAGCTGAATTGTCAATTGCATTTTTATGAGCTTGCTTCGACTTAAGATTTGTTTATTTGTTCAAGTAAATGCCGCATGACTCAGTCGAGAAACTGAAAGCAACTCTTTATGAATGATGACTCACAAACAGTATGTCAAGTGAGAATCCATCAATCATTTGACATTTTTAAGACTCGACCAGACACTTTTCAGCCAAGAAAACAAAACCACAAAACCTCTAAATGCAAGTAATTAATATAAATGGTTAACTTTCATATTGTTGTTTCACTTGAAGTGGCATTCCATATGGAAGGTTGCACAATTATGGCCAAAAAATCATTGATTATATAGTAAACACGCCAAATAATCATTTTTCAAAAATATATATACTAGTCTGAATTCTCAGAAGCGCTGAATTGGGGTTAATGATGTGTCGATCTACTGAAGTTTTTCTTTGAAGTGTTAATTGTTAATTGTAGAATGCCTTTCGAGGAATCGAAAGTGGTAATGTCACGAATCGGAAATATTAAGAATATTAAAATTAATGGTTTCTTTAAAACAGAATCTAAAGCAGCTACAGATACTGACATACTTTGATTACAGAAACAGTTTTTACTCCCTATAAAATACCATAAACCCATAAAATGGGTAAAAAGGGGGCTACAAAATCTGTGAAAATGTATGTAACAGGCAGAAGGAGACATCTCCGACCCTATAAAGTATATATATTCTTGATCAGTATCAAAAGAGATTTCGATTTGGCCATGTCCGTCTGTCTGTCCGTCCGTATGTATGAACGCGTCGATCTAACCATAAAAGCTAGAGACACCAAATTTGATATGTAGGTTCTTGTATACCATACGCAGATCAAGTTTGTTTCCAATTTCAATTATTTCCCCCCGTTCCCCCGCAATTCGATAAAAACGTTTTACAGCCACACTTTTTAAGGTATAGCCCTGGAAATTGGCATCGTATTATGCTTAAGTCACTCTTAATCTACTGTCCAAATTTCAAGTCGATCGGATAATAAACACGGAAGTTATTCACAAAAGAAGATTCAGGACTGAAGCGCAGGGGGAAGAAGCAGCACAGCCATCACTTAAAATGCCTCGCTTGCGCTGACGCTTGTGCTGTCGCTTGTGTATGTGCGTCTTTGTGTATGTGTATGTGTAAGTGTACGAAGATGCGATCATAAATTCTTGACCTGGGTACAGGGAGTTTTGTAGGCAGGTATACTCGACTATAGCATTCTTACTTGTTGAAATTGAATAATTTTGCTATAGACAGGAATTAAGCATACTATGCAGAACTAATGTGGTAAACACACTTATCAGCATAAAACAAAAGATTATCTTTCTCATTCTAAGAAGGCTCTAATCGAGTATAGACAAAGTACGCGTATACAGGGTGTTAAGAAAGGCTGCACATTCAGAACTAATGAGATGAATATTGAATCTAAGACAATAGCTTATGAGTATTATATTCAGCTGTCCAGACTGTTGTCTACATTTGTCTAGCAGCTGTTTCTCACTTCACAAATAAGAACTCGATCCAAGTTAAATCAGACTAATTGAATGCCTAATGCACAACGAAAATTCCGTTTAAAACAAACCCAAGGAATTACCCGTTCGGTAATATGATATTTTTTTCTACAAATTTTTCCGTACATTTGTTACCCCAAAAAAAGAAAGAAACTCAACTTTTGGTGTTACTTCCAGGGCTCTCCCACCCAAAGAATTTGAAAAGTATTTTTCTGCTATGCTTTTGTCTAATGAAGCGGAAAAACTCTTGTTCGTTGTTTCAGATAATTAACACAACTCCATTTCAATGGCCAAGGATCTCATTAACCCTTGGCATTTGTCACATGCATACAAAGGCAGACTTGGAAAACAGTAAAAAATAAAAAGGAGTTGCGAGTTTGAGTTGCCCCCTTTGGGTCCCTCATCGAGGGCCAGGCCTGACTGTTGTCGGCTACAAGTCAATCTACGTGATGTGGCGTCCTTTTTGCTGCATGCCTCATCGACTTGAGCAAAGGAATTGTTGAAACAGATGTCAAATTGTTGAAAATTCTGTTCTTTTGCTCGTTTTATTTACTTTTCTATGTGTTGGTCGCCTGTCTTTGTTTTCTTTTGTTTTGGTTCATTGACTGTGCGGTTTCGAGTTTCTCTGTAATATTTTCCCTCGCCCAACTCAACTTTCAAGTATAGAATGCATCTCTATTTCAAGTTTATCGATTTGTAGTCCTGTCTCCCTTTCAGATAAAGAGTTGCAAGTGCATTGGGGAAACTTGATATGTACTTTATATGTATGCCAGGGGTATAGAATCCCAGTCCTAGTCCCTTGTGAGGGAAATACATCCACTAAACATTTGGATACATATCTTTCATTGCAGCTTAGCTGCGGATTAACTTAAGTGCAATGTAATTTGAATTTATTTCAAATAAACAAAAGGTATAGGTATAGGTATAAATAAACTGCAGCTATCAAATAAATTCCTTAATTTAACTGTCAACTTGATCATTTAAAAAATAGCTTTTTAAACTAAGATGCATACACTTAGAAAAATAAATGCCATTAAATGTAGAAAGTCGCCATAGTTTTGTAGCCAAAGGCAGTTAACCTTACATTTTTCTGAATTTTAGTAAATATATTTCTTAAATTTAGAAACTATTTCTATTAAATAAAAATTGTTTTCTGGCTTTTAGAGTGAAACTTATTATATGGCGATTTTCTGAACTCTATGGCATTTATTTTTCTGGGTGTACTCAGATGAGATCAATGAATATTGGATCAATCTGACTGACAATCAAGATTTAATCTTGCAATTGTAACGATTTCATTTCTGCTCAGTTTAATTTGATCTCTGAATTCTATAAATTTTAACAAATCTTCTATCGATGGAAATACGAAATAAAATTTGCAATTTAAAACATACTATTAATATATGTTAAATAATTTAAATAACATTTTATTTATTTTTAAATATTGATCTATTTCCTTATATTTAAATAGAGTACTTTAATGTCTCAATGGCTTTTGTGTGTTTAGTTAATTTGATAAAAGCTAAAATATATTTTTAAATTTTATTTCAATTGCAATCTATTCGTTTTCTATTGCCAAAAGTTAGTCAATCAATAATAAACATTAATATTGTTATAATATTAATAAAAGTTTACTTAAATGTTAACAAAACGGTTTGAAATCTAATTTCAAAAGCAAATCGTTTTCTGTTTTCACTTCTCAATATATTGCGGTATTCAGAACAGCCCTCAAAATCCGTAAAAAAACGTATTTATTTATTTATTTATTTATTTATTTCTATAATGATAATTTCTAGTTAAAACTATGAATTAACATTAAGTTCTTAGCCATGGCTGCCAGGGCCTTCAGCTGGTGTTACATTTTAATAGTTACTATTTACATTATTTGTTAATTAAAACTTATAAAGCCAAACATAATTACCTTCAAATCACAAATTGATAGTTCTACAATGCTCAAAAATTGTGTAACTCTTTCACTTGTCGTAATCACCTTCCTCAGTGTCAGGCTTCGACATCAGCTGCAACTTCACAAAGGTGCGAAAATCATTTGTGATGAATAATACAACTTCATCAGCGAGTTTGGTTGGACTTGGCCCCAACTCTTTGGCAGCACGGCCCCCAAAGCATTTGCTATGCCAGCCTCCAACTGACTTCAAGCGTGCATAAGTGAAATGTGCGCCAGATACTTGCCGCAGCTACAGATACAGAATCCAGATACAGATACATTCAAGTCAGCAACCAGCAAACGGCAACCAGCAACCGGCAACTGGCAACTGGCAACCGGCAACAACAAGCAGCAACCCAAAAGGTAATTAATCATCGTCATGGGGCGTGTGCACGATTCGCTTAACGTGCGCCGCTGGCGGTGGTTTCGGAGTGGAACCGGAGTGGAACCGGAGGAGGAGCACTCCGAGCTAGAGTTGCGCTCGTGAACGCCTTTTGTTTCGTGACACGAGCAAACACGACTCACACGACGACTGAGAGCTCGGTTCTCGGTTCTCGGTTTGCTCTCTAAGCTGAAACGAAGCTTGAACCGAACCAGTTATAACTGAACCATTTATATTTCGAAGAAGGTTTGGTTCAAGTAAAAGTGGAAGTTGTTCTTTGAAAAATCCAACAAACCAAGGCTTAAACCAAAGCTTTTGTTATAGAATCGCTCCAGATGCAGTATGGGTACTTCCGAAACAGATCTGTATGATCCTCTGATCTCCACCTTATGGAGAATCTTTATCTTAAAACACACACAAAGAGATACACTAACCGAATACAGAGGTTGACAAATATATTTGGTATTTAAATAGATAATACTACAGTATATTAATTCACTTTTTTCACATTTTTTATCAAGAAAAATTAGTTCCTCAATATTGGACTTAACAATCTGACTCGAAGCTCGTTTTAATATCATTATCTCTTTGTTTTCAAAATACATACTACAAAGAATATGATATTTAACAAATATATATATATATATATATATATATATATATATGTTTATATATATAGATTAGATATATATAGATTATATATATATTAGATTAAAGATTAATATTGATAAGATTTGCAAAGCGAAAATCGGCTTGGTCTTGAACCGTCAGCCGATCACCATACTTATCTCAAAACTCCCAGTCTACTACACCTGGCTTCCCGGGTCTTCCCCAGATTGTTCGTCTATGGAACTCCGCGATTCGTAGTGGTGTTTCCTTGTTGACTAAAACATAGTTGTTCCGTTATTGCCTGTCTATATCTCCGTGCCTCGTTCAGGTAGCCGATAAGTTTTGACCAGTTTTCTCCGTTCAACACGCTTTGAAACTCCTCCCAAGTCAGTATATTAATACTATTGATATTTATGAATATAATAGTCTAGTATTTTAGTAACAATGTCACATTCGCTTTTGGTCACACTATTTTAAAAGGGAACTCATATTCGCTTTTGGTCACACTGAATACAAGGTCATATTATGGAAATAAAATCAAATTAAGTTCGGGAGAAAAAAAATCGAAAAATTTGAAAGAATTTTTGCTAGAATAGAAAAGTTTTGTTTGTGCGTGTCTATTCAAGTTGGAACAAAATCGAACAGTCGCCCATCTCTACTACTAGCTGAGAGCTGATAGGGAATAGGGGTGGGGGCATCGGGCTTGGTGCGGGGGGTAGGACATGCAACCTTCTGCTGTTGTTGTTGCTTGTCGGGGTCGCCGCTGCCGTCGCAGACATTTGTGGCATATTACTCAAGGCATATATTTCCATATTTCCATATGGTGGACGACGCGACGTTGCCCCCGACACCCGAGCGACATGTCGCTGCTTGTCTTGGCTGACTGGGTGGGGCAGGAGCGAGCTGCGAGGGGCAATGGGCGATGGGCGGGGGGCGTGGCAATAATCATAACGAGCCAAATTAATGCGTTTCTTTCTACATGAAGCATAATTCCCGTGCAGTTTGTGACACATTTGCTGATTTCGCAAGCAGGGAGGCAAATCCACAACACACAGACTGACTTCATAGATGTAATATACCCTATAATTGTGACTTAAAGGGCATAAGCGTACTAATTATTAGATTTTGGCAGTTACATGTTTGAACAATGCTTGGTAACAATGAGCTGTCATTTGTTATACTTCCCACTGACTACAGGGTATGCTTTAGTCTATCATTTGATTTTTTTTTTTTTAATTTATTATGAATTCTATTTGTTTGCATGTTTCTAATATTTGAGTGCCTCCCGCTGACTTATTTCTCTCTGTGGCCAAGTAAATTCAAATTTAATTGATTGTGCGGCTGATTTCAACGTTTGCGCGTGCCATTTGACTTGGTCAACGGGGCGTGGCCTTGGGATGGGGGAGGTGGATGTTGGTATGAGGATGCGTAATGCATGAGTTTAGCCAGCTAATTGGATACTCAGCTAATTAGTTGTCTGCTTGGTTGGTCTGGGGTAACCAGGTAGACAGCTTAGAGATGTGAAAGAGCTTGGGATGGTGCAAGGGAAGGATGCTTCGGGAACGAACTCTATCTGAAGGATTACACAATTGTAACCTTGGTAAGAATGCTGCAGTCGGCCGATTATTACCGCTCCGCAGTCTAAAATTTGCATTCTTTCATAACTCCTCCATTTATTAACCAATTATTATGAAATTTTGAGAACACAAAGTTAAAATGCCATAATATATGTGTGCCAAATATCATTGCTATATTCCTTAAAATGCCACTGTAATTTAAGTCAAACAAATTGGGTATCGAACTTGATTTTCTTATGGTATAAACCTAAATACCAAATGCGAAATTTCTCTCTTCTTTATGTGCTTAGTTTGATTCCTTTTCCCGTTACAGAAAGTTGACAACTTTATCAAACGATTATCACACATTTTCCTAAAATTCCTTAACATATATTCGACTCCCCGCTGTTACCTATCAACTGTTAAGGAAATCTGTTAACAAACGCTGTTAAAGCGGATGCTGTTAAGGAAGTCGCTACCTGTGGCAGCGACAGCGACAGCGGCAGCGACGACGGCATCAATTCTCACTCGCAAACAAACTGACGCTCGCCGACAGTAAAAACACGTGCTTATCACACACACATATACACACACAGAGACACAACAGACAACAACAGAGAATTTGTTTGAAATAAACAAAAAACAGCTGTTCGCTGTCTCACTTCCAGTTCCAATGAGCGCAGCAGCTGAGCAGCGAGTTTTGCTGTCTGCCGGCATGTGAAGAGCGTTGTTGCTATAAACTGAGAGCGCTTCAAGTTTATAGCAAGTTAGTTAATTGTTGCAGGCAATTTTTGTAGCATGACTTAATTTTGGAACAGTTTTTAAACATTTTATTTAATTTGAATTTTTAAATTAAAAATTATTGTGAATTAAAAATAAGTTTTTTTTTTTTTTTGGTTGCATGCCATAAAAATATAAATGTGCCAGTGCGTGTGTGTCCCAGGCGAACATTTCTCGCATGCGATTACGTTGCCAGCTCGCTCTCTTGCCACAGCCGAGCCGAACAAGCCAAGCGAGCCGAAGTCGCACACGAACCACAAGCCAAAACAACTCGTGCTGCCGAAGCATTCAATCCGCCACCCACACACACACACGCATGCCGCTACTTGCTGGCTCCGACTGTGCTGCTGCTGCTTCCAATTGGAAGGCGCCAGTTGTAAAGCGAAACTCGTCGCGAGCGGTTGTGAACGGAGCGCCGTTGTGTTGTCGTCGTCATTTACAAGCATTTTACGTAAATTTTCACGCGTTCCATGGAAATGCGAAAATCTAAACGCGTGTTGAGGCTTTAAATGCTGTTAAAAGTCAAATCTGCAAAGTCATTAAACAACGGCCAACGAGTTGCCAGCAAATAAGGAAAATAATAAAATACATGCCAAACAAAACTTTTCGCTGCCTTGAACTTTCAACTCGCCGCGCTTTGTGACGCTTTCCGTGTGAAGCTTTGGCCTCTAATTGGAATTGCATTCATTGAATAGCAGCGTCGTTGACGCTGACGCTGACGCTGAAGTTGACGTTCAAGTCGACGCCGACGTCAAGTGCCATAGTGCTAAGTGTGACCAAAGTGCGTTGAATTTTCATTTGACAAGTGAAGTTGAATTCTCAATACTGTGCATTGTTGTTGTTGTTCTTTTTGTTCCTCTTGGTAATTCAATTGAATCTAATCCTCACACACACACACACATACACAGTGAAAGCCTGCCAAGACATGTGTGTGTGTGTTTGTGCATAATGTGACCAGCCAAAAATACGTTTCATTCAAGGATTAATCTCACAAATAATACAAAAGAAAGTTTCAATAAATACAAATTGTGTTTGCTGTTAAGAATTTATTCTATTCTTTGCATTAATAAGGTGAGTTTCAGAAATTCTTAAATTATTATTTAAATTATTAAAAGTTGTTTGTGATTATTGTGTTATGTCTGAAGTGAAAAATCTTCCTTTTTTTTGGTTTTTTATTTATTAAGTCTGATAGTCGAAAATCTTCCTTTTTTTGCTATATTTTTAAAATTTGTGTAAACATGTCTGAAAATGTTAAGAGCATTATGAAATCTATATATTATGAAAAACAATCAGAATTGTAACGACTTTCAATGCTGATCGAAATATTCCGCATTGAAATTGTTCGTAATTCCAAAACGCAATTCAAAATTCGGCTTGAAAAGTCTTAACCTTTGAGTTATTATAATGAAAACGATTGGAATCTAACTGTAAAAAAACGAAAAAGTTGCTATTTCATTCGAAAATTACTCGAAATCAAGAGTAATCGGAATAAGAAGCAGATTTGTATTATGTTCAAGTATTTAAATATTAAATGTAATTATTCTAAATAGTTTCTCAAGCTTTTTATCCCATTTCATGAATTCCTATTTCATTCCGAAAAGGGAACAACAGTTTGAAAAGTGTTTTTCTTTTGAAATCGTTTTACTTTTATAAGGTATTCGCAATTGGTAAACGAATCTGATTATTGTGTATTTTCCGGTACAACAAATTCTCCACCCTTTCCTTATTTTCCTCCTTTCATTTTTTTCCTTTCCATATTTCACCAAAATAATTCAGGTTTTCTTTTTGACCAATTTTGTTCAGTTTTTGTGCCAGTTAAAGTGTTGCCAGTTCGACAGTTTCCCTGAAACTAGTTCCACTCCTTTTCCAACTGTTCTTTACCACTACTTACACACATTTCTCCCCCCCCCATCCCATTCTCCACATTATCGGCAATTTCAAATGGGTCACGCTTTCCTAGGGCTGATTACCGATTAGAATATGCGAGGCATGTTTTCCCATCCTCAGCCATCCCATATACTATAAATGGATTTACCCCCGCATCCTCCCGCCAACGTTCCCCTATAATATTAGCATTTTTAAGCCTCTTGTCAGACGCCGTTAACATTTTTCTTTCGTTTTGGCATTTAATTAATTTTGTTGTTATTCTTTTTTAACCACAAGTTCGAGTTGTCTTTGTTGTTGCCTCTGTTGCATTTCAATTGAATTTGTTATTGTTGCTGTTGCTGTTGCAGTTGCAGTTGTTGTTGTTGTTGTTGCCTAATTATGCGGCGTGAAAATGCAATCCATGTACAAACATTTGTACAAATATTTGACGCGCGTCGTTTTGTTGATCCAACGTTGTTGCTGGAACGTGTGTCTATTCGACATGCAACTGAAAATCGAACTCAAAACTGAACTAAAATAAAACTATTGAAGTGCAATTGTTTAAACAAATGAAAGTTGAGAATGTGTGTTGAGGATCTTGTTTCTATGTGTTTATAATGTTGATAATTTAGGGCATTTAGAAGAGTATTTTGATCATACTTCATACATTTCCTGTCGTTGTTGAATGCTATGATCACTTTTGTTGCAACAGCCAACAACATTTCTTAACAAAACAAGAAAGGACGGCTATCTTTAAAAGGAATTCGATTTTATACAAAACTTAGAAACTATTTAAAGTATAATAAAACTCTCCTTTAGTTTGGATGAAATATTTGTATGAGCAAAAAGTTTGATATAGTGTTATAGTCTTGTGGTCCAATTTTAACCATATTTGGTCAGATTGTATAAACTCTCTAGAGACTCTGTTTGGAAAAGTTTGGTAAGGATACATTCATAAGCAAAAAAGGTTTTCATATAAAAACATAGTCTTTGACCAATCATTCCTATGGCAGCTATAGGTTATAGTGGTCTGATCCGGCTGGTTCCGACATATGTACTGCCTGCAGCAAAAAGAAGGGTCTGTGGCAAGTTTCATTACAATAGCTGTAAAACTGAGAGACCAGCTTGCATAGAAACAGACAGACAGACGGACATCGCAAAATCGACTTGGCTATTCATGCTGAATCAGAATATATATACTCTGTTGGCTTGGAAACGTCTCCATCTGTCCATTACACATTTCGAGACAAAATTATAATACCCTCTGCTAGGGAAATATTAATGTTGCAACTTAACTTCATCTAGGAATACCCTCAAAGGCCCTCAAAACACGAAATGTATATAAAATGTTTAAATAAAACACTACATTATAAGATAGCTTTATACTCATGCTGTTACTCAACAGCAATATTTAAAAATTTAGTCTTAATATGTAATATTATGTATGTAAAATATGTAAAAATTTAGTCTTAAGGGTTGCTGAATTCTAAATTGTAAAAAAATATTGTATGTAAAAAAGAAAAAACAATTATAATAACAACTTATCCTATAGTTTTGAGTATATAGTATAAATAAATAAACTAAAGCAAATTACATTTAAAGCAATTGCCATTTTTCATGGCAGTAGCAAGCAATCAGCTATTAGTGCATCACAATCAGAAATCAAAGCATTCACCAGGTAAAATCATAAATCATTAATCCAAATTTTATGCTAAATGCACCAATGAGAAACCTTATCAATTTGATCATAAAACTGTCCAGGACAAAGAGTTTTATATGTAGGAATATGTAGAAATTGTGTAAAAGTTTGTGCATCATGAACATACATATGATTACTTTGAAATCATAAAAGGAAACATAGTCTAAGGTTGCATAAAGATACGCCACAGAAGCCAGCATTTCATGCAATTGAATTGCGTTTGCAACAACTTCTTTTCTCCTAACTAAAACTTAAGAGATACTAAAGATCTCAAGTCAAGTGAGACGCTACCCCACGCAGTTCGCCCATCAAAGGGTTCTAGACCGCCTCTGCTTCCACCCAGCAGCCAGTCAAAGAAAGGATTGCATCTGTAAGATACAAATATTTCACTGGGCGGCCGCCACTTCACGCTGAGGAAGCTGAAACTAGTTCAAGTGCGTGGCAAGTAATTAGTTGAAGGTGTATGCGTTTGCTGCGTTTTGTCAAGCTGTCTAGAAATTGTGTAAAAATTTACCACAAATATTTACAAATAGCGGCAAGAAGATGCTGGCAGTTTACCTTAAGTTTTCTCAAGTGGCCGCCGTTTTCTAAGGTTAATTAAAACGAAATTCCAAAAGGAAAAAATGTTGAAAGATTCGAAATTGCTTTTTAATATTTTCAACAGCGTGCACTTCAAATGGAAAAACAGATTTCCACTTAGAGATTAACCCGATGTGTGTGTTTGTGTGTGTGTGTGTGTGAATCCTACCTACGCAGCATGCCAGCCCAGGGGTTAAAAGCGATAGAGACAGGGAGAGAGCAAAGAGAAGGACGGCATGAGACATGACAGCCAAGTGTCAGTTAGAGATTCGTTTTTCCCTTTTGTTAGGCTCGAGGCCAAATGGATCAACTCTCACTCGGCCATGCCATCTATTTCTGGATATATACTCGTAGTTGAACTGACTACCTCCTAAGTATTATGTTTTGATACGCCGTATTTTGGTTATTCGAACTCTGTTTGTCCAACTGAAGTACAGCTGACAACTGCGGCCAAGTGTAAACTGTCAACTCTGCTGAAAGATGCCCCAAACTGTGTGGGCTGCATTAGTAAATAAACTACAGATACGTGTAGTAAGTGAGTAAGTGAATGCTTTTCTCCATTTCCATGCACTTCCGCTGGTAATGAGTGAGAAGGGAAATAGTACAAGAGACCCTAAGGTATCAGAGGTGTTGGAATTCCACTGAATTTCAGTTGGGTAAACAGCTGCTACTTGTCTTTCGGGTTGGGCATCTGTTGATTGCAGAGGGAGATATAGTATGAACTTGGCATACTAAATTTAACTGAAAGTAGTTAATATAAAAGGAAATTGTTTTTACATGTGTAAGTACAATTCTGAGTTAATTACCTGTTCAAGACTCGTTTATTTCAATTTTATGCATATTTTCCCTTTATTCCTCATTTACATTCACTCACATTTCATTTCCCAACACTGGTCTATCAAATAGTTGATATCTGCAAGTCCTGTTCATAAATTTCTGTTAGTAATTCACCATTATCTTTATCCCTTACACTCACATTTCGTTTTCCAACACTAGCACAACTCTGTTGAATAGTAAATCTCGTCCTCCCCCCCCCCCCCCTTCCCTTCTTCCATTTCCCCTCCCACTTTATTAATAGTAAATACCTTCTCCCTCTCCTTCTTCCTTTTCTTTCATCTTCATGCCACCCCAATACAATGTTTCGAGTATTGATGATGATTTCCCCTTATTTGATTACACCCACTCTCATTTCGTTTGCCAACACTACCACAACTCTGCTAAGTAGCTCATACCTGTCTCTCCCCCTTCCTCTTCTGCCACTCACTGGCAGCTTAGTAATACACCATTATCTTTCTATATCCTTTACACTCACAATTCGTTTTCCAACACTAACACAACTCTGTTGAATAGTAAATACCTCCTACCTTCTCCTCTCCTTCTTCCTTTCCGTTCATCTTCATGCCACCCCAATACAATGTTTCGAGTATTGATGTTCCATAAATTGCTGTTAATGATTTCCCCTTATTTGATTACACCCACTCTCATTTCGTTTGCCAACACTACCACAACTCTGCTAAGTAGCTCATACCTGTCTCTACCCTTTCTCTTCTGCCACCCACTGGTGGCTTAGTAATACACCATTATCTTTCTATATCCTTTACACTCATATTTCGTTTTCCAACACTACCACAACTGTGTTGAATAGTAAATATCTCCTACCTTCTCCCTCTCCTTCTTCCTTTCCTTTCATCTTCATGCCACCCCAATATAATGTTTCGAGTATTGATGTTCCATAAATTGCTGTTAATGATTTCCCCTTATTTGATTACACCCACTCTCATTTCGTTTGCCAACACTACCACAACTCTGCTAAGTAGCTCATACCTGTCTCTCCCCACCCACCGGTGGCTAACACAGCATTCCGAGTATTCCGTTTGCCATGTGACAAATGCCGCCACATTAGCCAGTTGTACACAGTGTTGCAGTTGTCCAACTCCTGGCCCGAGGCAGAAAGTATCCATGAGATATTTGTATTCGCATTTGCAGTTGTTCGAGTGGTCGCTTTGGCGGCTTCAATGGTTTCAATAGTTTCGGTGGTTTTGGTGGTTTCGATGGTTTCGATGGTTGCATTTGAAAGTTGATTTGTTCGAACTGATTATGGGGCATGTTAGTGCGGTTGTGTTTGCTGCGGTTTTCCACTGCGCAGATAATAGTTTTAAATAAGTTGAAGTCCAGTTTAATTGGCCAAACTAATGTGCATTAGCCAAAGCTTTAAGCCAGCTGCAGCACTGCCCAATTAGTCAAGAGCAGGAGGCGCAACCTGAACCCAAATATGCGGATACAAGCCAGACGTGACTTATCAACGTACAAACTACAAGAGCAACAACACCTGGAGGCCATATCCACGGACGAGTCTATACTTTGGGCAATGTCGTCAGTGTCATCGGGCATTAAGACTGAACAAAGTGTGTCACAGTCTCTTGTCTGTCTGTCATCTTGTCCACCCACTCTACTACTCATGCTGGGCCGTGTAAACCTATTGAGTTTCATGGGATCAGCTTTGGCGTTGCATAATCTCGGAAAAGTCGTTTCCATCTCAATCTTCTCACAGCTGCCTACACCTGTCGCCCGTCTAATTTATGCCCAGACCCGTCCACAGATAATGCCCCCCAATGACATATAGCATATATATACTTATATTTATCATGCATAGTGGTCTCTACAACGCGTAGTTAGATATGTTTATGTTTATGGCCATGTAAAATCATTAATAGCCAAGAAATGACGACAACTAACAAATTAGTGGAACTTTTCATTTGCATAATTGACTTGAAGATTCCAATTTCTTTCTTTGAAGGCAATTTGTTAATGCTAAGAGATTTCCTGATTAGCAGTGTGTATGTAAATTTTGAAAAAAAAAATAGAAATTTTCCTGAATTATTAGAAAATGTATTAGAAAATGTTTTTAAATGTATTTCTATAATATTCCAAAAATAACTTAAGGAAGTTAATTTTGTGAATTTTATAACATTTCATTCCATACATATTTCCATTTTTATAGAGTCAAGAATATTTGAAAAGTGAATTACGCTTAGCTCAGGTAGATGATATTCATTTATTCGTAGCAAAACATTGAAAATGGATGATAATTTGAAAATGTTTCCTCAGTTTGCAATTAGATACAGCTATGGTCATACAAATAGCACAAAATCATATTCCATTTATGGAATGATTTTTTTAATTGAAAATTTTGTTTTAAAAATAAAACAACTTTGGCTCTTCATAGCTTAACTTATTAACTAATTAATTCATAAAGAACTATTTATAAATGTTTTGAAACAAAAGAGATTAAAATGCAAATTTAAAAAATGACGAATTACGTACATATATGCGATATATATGCAATAGAAATCATGAAAATGAGCCAACTTAATTCTGATTCTGAATAATGTGGCAGCAATATAGAACATAAGAAATATATAGCCAAATATATATATTCTTTATTTTGAAATTAAAAAAAAAGGAGAAGAAGAAAGATATATAGCATAATTTTACTAGAAGATACTCCTAATTATGCAATTATACCTAGTCTCTAGATTCTAGAGTTTAGAAAGTCTTAATTATTCCTACTACATTAAACTTATCGAACTGCTTTTGCATATAGGATGTTATCCTATTTCTCTTTATATTAATAACTCTTAACTCCTAATTATTATCCCAAAATCCTTTGCATAATGTAAATAGCTGTATATAATATCTTAGTTCATCTAGACATAGTTTAATTCTTTTCATTTCACTCTAGTTTAAGTAGCCATAAAAGATAATAGTATTCTACTCAAACTTATATTTCAATTACTAATGCTAAGTATATAGGATAAATAAAGGATATATATAGGATATAAAAATATTAAATTCTTGACTCCAGAAATATATAAAATCCTTTGAAGAATATGAATTCATTTCTATCATATGAATGAAGCACATTTCGTATCTGAGAGTCGAGAGATCTCTGAGAGATCTCAAATGCAAGTACAGTTACATTCTCAATGCTCGCGAATAACTCACTGGACACTCGACAAAGACTCACAAGTATTCACAACATTTGCCTAGAGATATTCACATGTATTCGTATTCGTATTCGTATTCGTGGCTGGGTTAAATTTGTTTAGTTTTTTCTTGTATCTTTCTACCATATTAATGCCAGGTAATTCGCCAATTTAATTTGCGACATTAATTTTGAGGCAGCTTGTGGCTAGGCAAGGCATGGGAAGGGGGCAGGGAGGGGTTGGAGTGGGGTGCGGAGTAACTGCGACTTGGCTACGTTTTAGAGAGCGCAGCTGTGCGTTGCGGCCAATTACAATGCACTTTTCAGTTAGCGGACTTTTGCAGCTTTTGCCTGCATTTTGTCAATTGCAATAAAATAATCAACATGCAGCGCTGGCCAGTGGTAGAGCAGAGGGGAGGGAGGGTCAGTTTGGGAGGGGAGGGGGACTTTATTTATTTTTCTTTTATTTGTTGTTTGCATTTTGTGTCTGCAGATTTACGACCCGCATGGACAACACGTTCAACGTTCAAATTGCAAGACTTGCAACTGCAACTGCAACTGCATTTTGTAGCCATTAACATAATAATGCGGCGGCTGTTGGGAGCCCCCTGCCCCCACTGGCCGCCCCCTTGCTTGCCCACACGCTGCACAATTGCGAGCCAAAGTAAATAATCAACTCGCGCTAATCTTCAGCCAAACTGCATTAAGCAAATGTCAGTTTGCCAGTTAGTCAGTCAGTCATTCAGTCATTCAGTCAGTTAGTCAGTTTGCCAGTTGCACATTCGGTCAGTTTGCGGTTTTCAAAACGTTTATGTTGATTATTTTAAGACTGCTGCTGCTGCTGCCTTTTATCATGCCCGTAATTCAATCCGGAGTTGAGTGCGGAATCAAACTTGGACTTTAACTTACACTGATCAACAAAAGTTGCGTTCTGTTGCACGAACAGCTCCATTGTGCAACTGCCCTCAGCTACTCTCAATCTCCCTCAAATTTCGAGTCATCACGAATGAAATAAAGAACAGAACGGAAAATTATTTAAACAGACTGAACTGCCATGAAAATTTTCTTAGCAATAAACCTATTAGATAATAGCGGAGACATCAGGCGTCTAAAAAGATACCATGTTCTAGATCTTCCTCATAGATTTTAAGGAAGATATAGCTATATATTGGATTCCGCTCACTGGAGCGCAATCAATGCTGTTACTATTAGTTAGTAAATTTCATTAAATTATTCTAAGTTTTTTTTTTAATTATTTACCAACATGATTGCAAATAAAAGAAACTTAAATAAAAATAAAAAAAAAAAATCAATAAAGTTAAGGTTTATCTGTGGTACTTATCAAAATAATAAAATATCTCACAAAATCTTATATTTATTTATTATATTTATAACGAGTTCCTATGCATTATAAAAACCACATACGAATGTAATATTGAAGCTATAGCGTAGGCCTTAAAGTTAAACAAATCTTGCATTATTTTCCTTGTAAAAACTACATATGTGATTTAGATTTTTCATCCCGAAAATGCAGTACGAAAACCAAAATAGATAAAGATTTACTATAATAAAACAAGAGGAAGACATTATTACTAATTAATACTAAAGCTATAGCATAGACCTTAAGCTAAAAAAATCTTATATTATTCTCCTCGTAGAAACTACATTTGTCATTCAGATTTTTCCTCCCGAAAATGCACTATAAAAAACCAAAATAGAAAAAAATTACTATAATAAAACAAAGGGAAGACATTTTTCACATTTAATATTGGAAATTTTTCACTTTTATACTTACTCTGTTTCTTAAAAGTATTTTGGAATGTAGTTTTATACTAAATTATTATTATGATTCTAAGTATTATTATTATATCAGTTATATTCATTTAAATGACAGCTGAAAAATGATTATATTTATTTCGAAAATGATCCTAATTCAAGCAAAGAAACAAGGAAAAACCTTGTAAACCTGACTAACTCATATTGCCCAAGTATTTAACTGGAAAACTCCATAGTTTTTCTTTGTTGATCAGTGTTAGTTGCATTTGCATTTTCTTTGATTTGTTGACTGTGGCTTGAACTGCCTTCGTAGAGTCTTTAGTAGCGCCACAGCTGAAGAAATAGATCCTCAAACTCAGCTTATTGTTGAACGTGAGTTGTGTGCAAAAATATTTAGATTTAAGCATAATCACAGCCATTGTTATGGCCGCTGATTATGAAAATGCTGTTAAATTTGATGTAAGCTATTCAGGGAATTGCCTGTGGTGCCTGAAATGGTTAACTTTATGCACACACTGATAGTAGGCCATAAAGGATATGAGTTGATATGCAAGTTGAGAGCTTTGAATATTATATTTGTATATAATTTCCATTACTCATCTTTGGCTTTCCTTAAAGCCCCATCAATCAATGTCAATTATATGCGCAATGATTGCCCAATGAGTCACTTTTTACAGAGATCACAAACAACTCTAAAGTGACCCTTGGTAAATTTGTATTTGAGTATATTTTTTGGAAGTTGTAAGCAAAATTAATTGCATTTTATGATATATTTAAACTGTCAATACTAAGCTGAAACTTTTCATAATTTGTTTTTACACAACAAAAATAAAATAAAAAAATCTAAATTAATTTCGAATTTTTGCAAATTCTCTTTTCGCATAATAAAATGCTGTGATTGATTATGTTACATAATTTATTAATTTTGGCTTGTGCATATTTTGATAATCAATAAATAATAGCTACGAAATTCTGAGCAGTGCACCCGCATCAGAGGCGGTGGCTGAATGACAATGAAAAGGGGAGACAACGAAAACAAACAACTTTCTGCTGACTCACGCCGTGCACAAAAGAGAGGAGTGAGCGTAGCGTGTGGTATACAAGAGAGCGAGAGGTTGAAGAATGAAAGAGAGTAGGTAGAACGGCGGCTGCTGTAGGCTGTGCTTATCTTGTCTGGGTAATCGCGCTTCGATTATGAACCCTCATAAATTGCCTGAGACCAAGCTGAGACTGCTGAGCGACATTGGAAGGCAACAGTAGCCCAATACATACTTATAAGTATGTGTGTGTGTATGTAGGTCCTGTGCCTGACTTATGTAATCCTGCTTGGAACGGGTTTCTCAGTTTCATTAGCATGTGCACATGTGCCCTCTTTCATGCCGCCCCTGCTCTGTGTGCCTTCTAATAAATGTTTTTCAATTTTCATTGTGGTTTTTTTTCTCACTCGTTAGTTGGGTTTGCTCTTTTTTGTTGTTGCTGTTCATCATACTCGGCTATTGTTGTTTGTGGTTTTTCTTTTTGTAAAATGCTTTATCATTGAGCTGAGGCCCAGACGCGCCTTTGTTGGCTTATTGAGCCATAACTGCAACTTTGTTTATTATTGTTGTTGTGGCTGTGGCTTCATCCATTTTCATTTTCATTTTCACTTTGTTTTGCTTATTTTACTGATTAATCATGTTTCTTATGCAGCTGTTCTATGACTACGGAGAAAGTAGCTCATATTTTGATAAGGCTCGATAAAATTATAAACAAGACTAGCTGGAGAGCTGTAGTACTTGACCTACTGAAGCATAGTTGAAGAACTTTTCTAGTTTGGTTTGATTTTTTATCATCTTAAGTTCACCATATGATGTTGTTTTCATCCTCTTTCATTAAAAGTCATCTGGTATATCAATCAGTTAGCTTTCCTCTATATTCACTATCCCTAACCAGTATCTGCCCTTCAATAAAAAATAGTAAAAGAACTTTTCCAGTTTGAATTGATTTTTTTATCATCTCAAGTTTTGTATTACACTTCACCAAATGATGTTGTTTTCATCCTCTATCATTAAAAGTCATCTGGTATATCAATCAGTTAGCTTTCCTCTATATTCACTATCCCTAACCAGTATCTGCCCTTCAATAAAAAATAATTGAAGAACTTTTCCAGTTTGAACTGATTTTTTATCATCTTAAATTTTGTAGTACACTTTACCAAATTATGTTGTTTTCATCCTCAATCGTTAAAAGTCAGCTTTCCTCTATATTCACTATCCCATACCAGTATCTGCCCTTCAATAACGATTGACAACTCATCATGACCACCAAGCTGCCCCTTCCTAACCCTCAATTTATCCACATAACCGTGAGTTCATCATTTTTCAATGTCATAGCTAAAAAAGCGCCCGCTTATCCTGTCAAAATTTTTAAACACTTTTTTATCATTTCCTTCCAAAAAAACACAAAAATGAAACAAGCCCAAAAGGTGGCCAGACTAATGCTCTACCATTATAATTTCGGTTTTTTTCTTTTTCAAATACGTGTATTCTTCCTTTTTTATTTGTATTTGCCTTTTTCCAGCATGATTTTCACTTTTGTCCTTGCCTTGCCGGGGAAAAAAGGTTATAAATCATTTACTGGGCATATTTTTAATAGAGTTGTTACTTGTGTTTTATTTTGTTGTTGTTGTTGTTGTTGGTAACCTTTTTGGCACGCTTGCTGCGAATTGCGGTCGGGGTTTGGGCCTAAATTAAATGCCAGCAAGTTGGCAATTTTGAAGAGGGTTCCCAGCTGCAAGAATATTAAACGTTTTTTTCTTTTAAATAATCTTTTAATTAATATCATAATTCCCTGTTTCTATATCTTTGCAGGTGAGTGCGTTTTGTGGCTCCTAGATTATAAGGTAATCAGCGTGGTAAGTCAATTATGCGTATACCAATTTGTTGAAAATGCCTATTTTGCAATGTGAATCCTTTCGCATCAATAGCTACAATCGGTTCCCTTTTGGGGGGTGTACGAGGAAATGACTTTAAAGAACTCTTTAGACAAGCGTCACATTCGTCTGCCGAACAAAGGCGATTCTTGTGTGAGTGGCAAAACCGCAACTGACATTCGGAATCAGACCCCAAAAGCTAAAGAAAAGAAAACTTAAAAGAATCCCACAATTTTCAATTCAGCAACAACAACAAGAGTATCATCATCATCGTCATCATCATCATCATCATCATCATCAGGCAGCCAACATTTCCTTCCTTTGGGCGGCCTCAACTTTTGGGTTAGTGAGTAATTTTTTGCAACCCCAAAAAACCGTCACATTTGACGCCAAAAACCACAAAAGAATAACAAGTAAGCGTGATCTAGTCAAATATGCTCAACTGGGAGATATCCTATACTAAAAGTACAGAATTTGAAACGTGTTTTTCGTTTTTTCCTGGTAAGGGAGTAAAAAATAGAAAGACTTGAAATGTACTGAATCTGTGTTAGATATACGGAAAGCACATACCGAATTTAATATCTCTAATCCTTATAGTTTTTGAGATCAGATAGACGGCTGGCACTTTATAGAGGCCTGATCCTGTTTTCACTTTGGGAAAGATTTTGCGCAAGTGAATTTTCCTTAAATTTGCAGTTTCGACAACAATTTACAGATTAGATGTTCCAGTCTTTGATACAGTATTGTTATCACCTAAAGGAGGTTTCAATTCTTTAGTTCAGCAGCAATAAGGATAATCGCAACATATAAGGAGAATTCTTGCCGAAAGTGAGTTCTTTGTTGCATTGAATTGAACAATTTGAAGACGTGTAAGTCCTCATTAACCAGTTTAATGGTTACAGGGTATAAAAGAAACTTTGGCTTCAGTCTACACCATAAAAAGGGGTGGCTGTTGTGTAACTACCGTTAGCATATGCTGTCTGATGTGGGGGAGGTGAGGCTCATCCTTGTTGTAAAGCCCCATGATTGATGGCCCTTCTATGCTGTTTGCTATTTCATAGTCTCCGTTACAAGGCGCATTCGCACCTGTTGTCGCCACCGAGTGAAAGAATTTGTTGAAACTGTGTTTGGGAATGGGAAATGCTTTAATGTTAGCTCTGGGAGAAGGAATAAAGAAGCCATATTGCTAGAATGAAATTCTTTCTATAGGTAATGTGAATTAGTGTCGATAAGTCTCTAAATTATGGTATACTCAGATTGTTTTTTGTATATATATGGATTAAAGATTGATTTACTTTAGAATAACCCAAATCCTGATAATCTTAAATACATTTATGGGCACATTATCGATAAGAAAAACATTTCGAAGTACCTGTAGTATGGAAAAGTGTTTTCGCATGCAAATAATATTCGTGAGCTTACCTTTCAAATGCCAAAATGTGTGCAACAAGCAAAAATCTTATGAACTTAACAACAAATTCAAAACATGCAGAAAGTTTTCACTTTCTTGCCGCATTCGCCAGAGTTTTGTGAAACATGAAAAACAGCTAAACAGTTGCCTAAACAACGCCGCAGTTTTCACTTCCGAGAATTCTGTACGTCAATGTCAACTTTGACAGAAGCCAAAAGTGTAAAGGAGGAAGACAGGACCAAAGGTAGACAGAGATGGCTGAAGGAAAGCATGGATTTACTTTTATTTTATTACTGTCATTGTTGGCGGACTCTGCTTCCGTTTCAACCTTCCACAGGGTGGCCAGGCTAGAGTTGAAGTTTTTGGGTATCAGTTTGGGGTGGGGGCGTGTTGGCGGAGTTTGGCAGAGCACATTACTGTTATGTGGCAGGCTGCTGTCGTTATCCTTTTGCTCGACTGGCGCCTTTATCATCCATCTGTGTTCAGTTCTTCGTACGTTCGTTATCTGCTGTTTAGTCAGGCGAATGTGTGTGCGTGCGTGTGTGTGTGTGTGTGTGTGGGAGGGTAGAGAAAGTATGTGGGGAAAGCATCTTTCAGGCTACTTCGACTGGCAGCTTTTTTGGCAAGTCGTAAATTAAAAATGGCTTAATATGTAAATCCTTGCCTGCACTTTCTTCGTCTGCCGCCTGCAGATTAGTTTTGTGGATATTTCGGCTTATGTATGTCCCTGTCTTCATGTCCTCGTCTATCTTCTGCATCTATTGCCATGTCCTGCCGCCTGCCGCCTGCCAACCGCTGCTCCCCGCTGCCTTTCACTGACTTTCTTTCTTTGGACATGCAGCAAAATTTATGCGCTTTGACTTTGTTTCGGGGTTGGAGTTGCTCCGTCTCTGCTTCGAGAACAGGACACAGTTGCCTCTATGTGAGTGTGTGTGTGTGTGTGTGTTTTCTTTGGCTGCCCGGTCACTGATATACTTTTGTTGTCGTTAGTCGTAGCGCCAGGACATGACAACTCCTTGTCCTTGTCCTGGCTCGCTTGTCATGTTTGCTTTATCCTACGCTTTGACTTTAACTGGCCTTCAGATTGCTACAAACTTGTTGGCAGTTGTAAGTTTTGTGTTTTTCTTTGCCTTGATTAGTCGGTTTCATGGGCGTACCTACAGTAGGCCAGAGGGGGTGACAATCCTTTTACATTCCACGCACTACCTATCGAATCTTTACTATTAACTAGAGAAGCTTCACTTCTATCAATTACGCTCTCTCAAAGAATTCCCGTTCAACCCTGTTTCAGAAAGCTATTCTATCCTTAAATTTATGTTTGTTTAATAGAAGAAGAAGTAAAACGAGACATTTCGGGGTGCCGAAGCTATATACCCCTGTTTTTATACAAAAACACAATATTCGACCAATTGTTCCTATAGAAACTATATAAATGTAGTCTTAGGCAACTGTTCTGTATAATAAAACTCGCAATTGTTGAGTTTGAATATAATATTTGTCCCCCCTTGCCGAGCTCCTGGCTGCGCCCCTGGTGAGTTTGCATAGGGTTTGTTTAGTGTTGTCAGAGAGGGGGAAAATGTCTTACACATTTGTTTTAGTGCTGATTAGTTGATTTGTTGATTAGTGTTTGCTTTTTTTTAATTGCTCCCCCAACACTTACTCCAGTTTCAACTATGGGTATGAGTTTTATACTTAATTTAGTTCAAGGTTTTAATTTCTACTCGAACCACTCACACAAATTAGCATAATCGCCATTCTGGGTGCCCATTTAGTCCAAATGGACTGTCATTTATTTATTCCCTTTGCAATTTGCAATGTCATTTAATTTTCCATATTTTTTTTAACTTTTCCCCTTTTTATTTATTTTTTTTATTTTTATTTTTTTTGTCTATGGTAGATGTGCGTGTTGTAATGCATTTTAGTAATTATTTTAGCTGCGTTTAACTTTAGTCATTGTTGTAGCCCATTATCATTTTGCAGACCCGTACTCCGCTGCAATTAGCCCGGAAATTGTAAAGTTCGACACCCATTTAGATGCGCAATAATTTAATATCTTTTATGACTGTCTACATGTGTATTAATGCAAATAATTTAGCAAATTAATATTTATTGCATGTAATTCGTTTGGCCAAATGAGATTTTTCCCATTTTTCCAAACTGCCGACGCTTCAAAGCGAAAAGTTTTCATTAATTGCCATCAACAAAATGAATTATTCAATTAATTGATAAGGCATAAAACAACAAAAAAAAAACAAAAATTAAAGCATTGCATAGCAGATTAGTCAACAAAGTGCATTTTTAATTAAAAATATGCAAAATGAATTACTTAATTAAATTCTGCTTGCATAAAGTGAGTGCATTTTTGATTAATCAAAGGAATTTGATACATTTTCATTGAGAATTGTTGTTAATGATGAAGTGCTTAATTCTGGTTTATTGAAACCTTTTCATAATTGTTTTATAATCAAATTTTGCTTATAATTATGTGCTTTGTGTAAGACACTTTGTTGTATAAGTTTAAATAGAGACAAGTTGTATTATATAAAACAAATTAGGGATAAGAGAAATTGAAACGAGCGTTAAATTAAATTCGTTTCTTGATTTGTTGAAACAGATTTTCCAATTAAAACTGCAAGGATTTAATTACAAGTTGAATTATCAAAATAATTCTCTCGTGCATAAACTGTATGAATTTTTAATTAAATTATTGATCAAGAATTACTTTTTATTGATAATGAGTTTAGCTCTGATTAATCGTAGGATTGTAATAAATCTCAATCTTTACTATACATTTTTTAACATAAAGCATATGTTTTTACTCCCTGCACCCATAAAATGGCTAAAAAAAGGGGGTATTGGATCTGTGCTAATGTATGTAACGGGCAGATGGAAACATCTCCGGCCCTATAAAGTATATATATTCTTGATCAGTATCAAAAGAGATTTCGATTTGGTCATGTCCGTCTGTCTGTCCATCCGTATGTATAAGCGCGTCGATCGCAGAAACTATACGCAACTGTAACCCAATAAGCAGATCATGTTTGTTTCCAATTTCCTCCCGTTCCCCCGCAATTCGATAAAAACGTTTTATACTAACAATCTTAAAGATATAGCTTTGCGGATTTGGGATGTTTAACACTTTAGGCACTCTTAATCTACTGTCCAAATTTAAAGTCGATCGGACAATAAACACGGAAGTTATTGACTATAGAAGATTCAGTGCTGAAGCAAGGGGGAAGAAGCACAGCCACCACTTGAAATGCCTCGCTTACGCAGTGGCTCGTGTGTGTGCGGCTTTGTGTATATGTGTATGTATGTGTAAGTGAACGAAGATATGATTGGAAGTTTTAGACCTGGGTAAAGGGAGTTTCGAAGTCGGGTAGAGCATTCTTACTTGTTTGTTAAGGAGTAATTGGGATGCTACACGGATTTGCAAGGATATTTAAATAAAAGATATGAACCCTGTTCTGCTGAAAATATACGATACTGTATTTGATATACACGTAGTTAATAAACTATTTCTTGATTTGTAAAAACCACATTAAGGCACAAAACTTGACAATTTGGCGCTGTACTTTGGAAATGAATCCGGAGAGCATCTGAATTTCAACTGTTACACAGATCCGAAGTATTTGGAGCGTGATTAACATTACAAGTTACGAGTTTTGCGACCCATAACAATTTAGCATAGCCATGCCTGGATAGCGTTTTATGGACAAGGGCTTCTGGATGCGAAAGGTGCAAATGAGATTCTCATCGACGCACATCATGGCGCCGGCATTGTCGAACTCGCCACAGTAGTTGGGGGCCGAGAAGATGGTGATTAGCTGGCGCTTAGCAAAGAACTCGTAGCCATCCTCGACCACCTGATGGGCGCGACAGATCAAGCTGAAGCCGTGACGTTTGAGAAAGGAGCTGACTATATCGGCGCCAAAGGTATAGCTCACGCCGCGCTCGTTGAGGCCCCAGCCGATGGTCCTTATATTGGGATCGGACCACAGTAAGTCACAGAGCAGTCCCTGATCGGGTATTTCACAAGGACGCTCTATTGCTCTGATTTGATCCATGCTGAACAAACTGGGACTCAGTCCTCCATGACAGCAGAATATATTATTCTCGATCACCGCCGCCACGGGCATGCAATTGTAGCAGTCTACAAAGTTGCGCCACAATTTGATCGTATAGCGTCGCTTACACTCATCGAAGAACCCGTAGATGCGATTCAGGCTCGAGCTCTCGTGGTTGCCACGCAGCAGAAAGACATGGTCAGGATAGCGCACCTTATAGGCCAACAACAGGGTTAGTGTTTCTACAGACTGCTTGCCGCGATCCACATAGTCACCCAGAAATAAATAGTTCGCCTGGGGCGGAAAGCCCGACATCTTAAAGTACTTCAATAAATTGTTAAATTGACCGTGAATGTCGCCCAGTATGTTGATTGGAGATCGGAGCTCGAGAAGTGAGGATTCGTTCAGTAGCACCTCCCGAGCCTTGCTACAGATCGCACTGATCTCGTGCTCCTCTAGCACATTACTGCCTAACATGCCCGGCTGGGTTAGACGCGATATTATTTCATCCAGATTGGGTATCAGATCATAGCTGCTTTCGGTGGGTGTTGTTGAAATTGGGGACGCTGAGACTCGATTCCTTCTGGTCATATAATTCATGCAGTAACCAACGCCGACATCCTTGGACAGCAAATTGTAGGGTGTATGTTTCTGATACGTCGACATATTTCTGGATCTGGCTTGAAGTCCTTGTCCAAGGAGTGCAACAATTTGGAATTTCGATGAGTCCGTTTTATTTGGTTTGCTTGCTTGAATTTGTAGTACTATTGGAGTTCTATTGATGGATGAAACAAAACACAACAAACTCGGGAGTGCTGTAGGAAACTGATTATTATTACAAAGCTTGACTGTTTTAGGTTAGGTTTTAGGAACTGAGTTTGGAGAGTAGAGTTGAGATTATCGGCACTAGATGCAACTTTTGAAGTTTTAGAAAATGAGATAACACTTGATGATGCAATTTCTCTTACACTCAGAAAAAGATAGCCCTATAATTTAGAAAATTTCCCTAAAGTGAAAATCGCCCTAAGATCCAGAAATATTTTCTATTTTATAGAATTCATATCTAAAAATATGAAACTTATTTCTTAAAAGTAGAAATGCAGAAATCGGCAATTCACAAAACATAATTTTTATTTCTTATTTTCAGAAATAATTTTTATATTTAAGAAATATATTTCCTAATTTTAGAAATTCAATCCTAATATTTAGAATTTTTTCTAATATTTAAAAAACTGCGCTCAAATTTACAAATGACTGACCTTAGTTTTTAGAAAAACGAAACCAGAAAATCAACTTACTGAAATCTAGGGCGAGCTGCCCTTGGCTTCAAAAGTAGGGCGATTTTCTGAAATCTAGGTCATTTTTGCTCTGAGTGTAGGATGAAAAACTTAAAAACTTGAATTGCTGTGCGTCTTATTTTAATAATCTTATATTAAACATGGATCACACTTTAAAAGAACGTGTCAAAGAAGTTACCAAAAGAAACTTTAGCGAAATTGGGAAAGTAAATACACAATTAAACAAATTAAGCAAAATACCTTTCGTATTGGCTAGGCCTTAACTATCTTTTAATTATCTCTCATTTTGCGGATCGAATCTTCTATAAAGTAGTCATCCGAAGTTCAAAGTTCATTGGCATGTGAAATCACAGCTATCAGGGAAACCCATTGGTTCGCTCGAGTCTTTTGAAGAACACTATAAAAATGCGCCCCGGAAATGACGACCCAATGAAAGCTCAGCTCAAAGAAGTTTTTCCGATAAAATTGTTCCCTTGTACATATTTAAGTAGCTCTACTCATTCCGTTTATCTCCATCGCACTGATTGTTGAAGTGGCTTTGTTATCTGATTGACAGCTTCGCAATCAATTCTCATTTGCCTCCCAACCAATGCAACATTCTTAGCAGGATGACAAATCTCAGGAACAACAAAGTATGTATATAACTGTCTTTCAATCAACTAAAGTTCTATAGTCCCTGCTGTTTGAGGCTTAGCAGCCGTTGGTTTTATTTTTCAAATCAACATAATGGACACTTTGCCCAGCGGCAGAGACCCAACACCACCCCCGACATGGTATAAAAATACAAAGGGAACTTCACTTTTGGCTTTGACAGCTGACACAAAATGCAAAAAGCGACGCATTTTGAGTGGGTGGCCAAAGGAGGGGTTGCCCATAAAATGCAAGTCCCCCCCACCCTGATATACATACATACATTTTACTCCATTCCAGCCTGGTTTTAACCCACCGCAGTTGCAGACTTCTGCTTTGGCCTGTCACTCATTAAACATTTTGCCAACTTGCAACTGCAACTTGCAACTAAGTCCCGTTGTTTTCATTGTTGTCGTTGTCATGCCAAGTGTCAAAACAGTCGCCTGCATTTTGTTGATTTTACGAGCGTGTGACAAGCAGCTAAAACGATTGCGATTCTGCGAATGCAGCCCTGAAATGAAACAAATGCTGTATGCTGTTGCTGTAAGTCGTCTGATTAGTCTCTGACGCAAAACTCTCATCGCATGGAAGTACTTGCAGCAGGGGTTATGGCAAACAAAACTAAAGGAACTGTTTTGAACTTTTGTTACCCAATTCACCTGTTTTTAATGTAAGGTAAGAAAGTTACGCGTTTTGATAACCTGTATTATAATTTTGTTTGGAAATGTGTAATGGACTGAAGGAGAGGTTTCCGACCCAACGAAGTATGTACGTATATCTGTATATATATAAAAAAAAATCGAGCTGACTGACTGACTGACTGACTGACTGATTGGCAATCATCGCACAGCCCAAGCCGTAAGAGCTAGGATGCTTACATTTTCACCGCAGGTTTCATCTATGATGAAAGTGCACACTAAGATGGCATTTTGGAAAATTCCACCCACAAGCGTGGAAAATCGCGGAAAACTGTTGTATGAAACTTTTTTGTTTACCATCCAATCGGCTTCAAATTATTTTCAAAGTACTACACAAAATTATTTTAATTTGACTATTCAAAATCACCACAGGTGGTAAAGATTAATTTTGCAAAAGTCCATACTTCACTCATCAGAAGTTTCACGGCCTTTCTTGTTTCATATTCCTTTCAAAGTTAACTCTAGCTGATTTCGACAAGATATTCAGTAGCGTTTTTATTTGTTCCCCTCATATCATTTAGTTAAACACTTCAGGTGTTATTTGATAAGTTGTTTGTAGATAAATCAGTTTTTTCTACGCCGGCGCATAGATCACTCGCTTAGTAAAAATAATTGGTTTTTATGAAACTTTTGTGATGTGACCTTAAATATATTAATCCAAATTTCTCTTGTGTAACCCGTTTTGACCCCCATCTACGCCTTTGTGCATTTCGTCAAGTTGACAACAACATGTTGCCCACATATTTAGCGCGGTTGCTGCTCTGATTGAGTATTTGTCCAAGAAATACATTTCAGCCCCGCACTTCTCAACCCCGCCACCCGCAACTTGAAAGACTATGGATTTGCTTAGTAGTTGTACTTAAGTGCGTCTCTTTGCATTTTGTTTTGTAAGCAAATATTAAAATATTTCACACGAAAAATTAGCTCTTGTATGTGTGAGTGAGTCAGTGTGTGTGTGTGTGTGTGTGCGGCTGCAGTTTTGCGCTATTTTTACATCGCTTTACTCGGCAAAGCAAACACAGCTGGGTCCAGTGCGGGGAGTGGGGGTAAAGTTGGGCCGCCGACTGCGTCGCTTTGCTTATCTAATGGGCTGCTGCTGCAGCGACTGCGGCTGCTGCTGCTGCTTATCGCTATTTCCATTGTAGTTGTTGTTGTTATTGTTTTTCTTGTTGCTGCGCCCGCACATATGCTGATTCTCTCACTCTCTTGGATTCACTCTTTGCTCTTACTCGCGTTCGCTTTGTTATACCCTTGCAAAAGGAATGATAGTTTCATTACAAAATATGTAACGCATTTTCAAACCCATCAAGTGTATGTATTGTTGATCAGGACTTCGAACTGAATCAATATACTCATATTCGTATGTGTGCCTGTTTCAGATTCGTAGCTATCTTATCATACATACATATGTATATCGAAACCAACCTGTTCGAATCACCCTATCCTATAGCTGCCATAGGAATATAATTTTCATGGATTCCAATTGATTGCAGGGTATTAAGTCTTCGGCGCCCGGATTATCGTATTTCTTGTTTGCTGCTGTAGTTGTTAATTGCTTGCCGCTACTTTCTTGCATCCTTCACAATGCGCCGTTAATCACAGCGGAGTGGGAGTGGGAAAGTAAGGGAAAGGGGCGCACGCATCAATGCGAAGTTGTTGTTGGTTTTCGTTAATGGGTTTTTATTTGTTTATATGAGCATCTAGAAAATATGATGCGTCGGCCTACCGTCCCCCTTCCAGCAGTACTTTGTATGTATTGTGTGTGTGTGTGTATTGACCATTCTCGTTTTCAGTTTTGCGCTCCTCATGGGAATTTTTACAACTGTGACAAGTGCTCTTTGAATTTGTGCAGACGGGTAAAGAGCTGCGGGGGCGGCTAAGTTGCCGTTATTTTCATCCATGTGATTATAGTTGTATGTAGTTGTGTCTCTGTGTGTGTGTGTGTGCTTAAGTGGGCGTGTTCTGTGGCTTTTGTCTGTCCAAGAAAGCTCTAAAGTTTTTTCCTTTTTTCTTGTGTATAAAATTAATTACAGCTTTTAATGTGTACTTCGCGGTTGTTTATAGTTGAATTGAGTTTCATGAGAATAATGATAGATATAGATGATATAGAATTCCTTCAGAATGGTATAAGTATGTCCTATTTAACTTGTTTGTTTCTGGCATAAAGCACTTACGTTTAATTTTAGTTTTAAACACAACTATTATAACTCTCTCTAATTTCCTTAACTTTTCGTTCATTGCAGGTGAGTTTCTATCCTAAAATCCCATAAGTTCTAACGGTAAGTTGTATACTGGAGTTAGACGACGAAGTTGCCTGAAGTTTCCTCGTTAAGTTTTGCCTGTAGAGCTAAAGTGAAGTGTCAACCATACAAACAAACACTTAACGAAGAACATTCAGGATGTAAAATTCATCGTACAAATCCAGCATTATTAGATACTTTTTCCTCATAATTTGTTTATTTTTAGTCAATTTCTATTGGCATCCTACGCCTTCTATATTTTTTCGCTCCGATATTTAAAACTGTTCCATCAATCAATGCCCCTGCCAATATCATATGTCACAATTCAAAATCAATTAAATATTTATTGACAATAATCTGGGACGTCAAGGAAGCACAAAATATTGAATTTCTCTCGCTCAGAAATTGCAGTTATTTCCGGGGTGCCGGAGATTTATTTCAGGCATGTTTATAAATGGCAGCCCTGACAGATGTATGATATAAATATCTGATCTTAATCAAGATGTAAAATACGAATTTTCATTATCCCGACATTTGGGTATAGATCTCAAATACTTTTGACGATATTTACTAAAGCGACTAATTAACACTTTTATGAAGTAATATTGCACATTCGGGGGGAGGAATCGGAGTTGGAACCCACATAAAAGAACATGGGTGACAACCCTGACCCAGCAATTGTAGTTGTTGTTGTTTTTGTCGGAGTCATAATTATGTGTAGTGAATGCGACAAACGACAACTGTTGACATTTACAATTGTTTCAGTTATGAAACAAAAACGTCGCTAATTAAGCAATCAATTTGGTAACATTGTGTGTGTTCAATTGGGTTAAAAACGCGGTGTTGTTCACATATGTTTGAGATAATTATGACGCCAACGACAACAGCTCGATAATAGTTCATGTTTATTCGAAAAAAGATTCTTTTTTTATGAAATAAGTATGCATGGTATGAGCTGAAATGCTATAAATAGCGAATATATCGTAGTATTCACTATAGTATAGTGACTATACTATACTACTATACACATTTATCATTTAGTATTTAAATTAAAGGTATTTTGTATTACTCGAAGCATTTCTGAAATACAATCTTATCAGCATTATTTTTAAGAACTAAACAATTACATTAATTTAAGAATTTAAACATAAATATAGGAATATTTAAAAAAAAAAAAATTAATAAAAAAAAGAATCTTTCAAATTGACCCCGACGTGATTTGAACACGCAACCTTCTGATCTGGAGTCAGACGCGCTACCGTTGCGCCACGGAGTCACATGGAATGATCTGGCGCTAAGTTCTAGCTTAGCTAAGCAATCGTATACATTATCTATTTATAGACACTGTTTGCAAATATGTTAGTGCATGCAATGAAAGCAACAACAAAGTAAACTCAACCAGACAAACAAGTATAAATATAAAACATGTCGTGCCGTATATATGTATATGTATGTATATGTGTAGATCAGACATGCTCAAAATCTTATCTTATCATAAATACTTGCTAGTAAAGTAAATAAATTATTTGCTTTGAATACGAGCTTATTTTATGCAATTAGTGTCATATATTATTGTCAATAGGGTGTACTATAATATCTATAAGATCTGTTGTGCCTCTTTCTGAGCCCAAAGTTCGCTCATCAGTTCTATTTCCTACACGAATGCAAGAGAGAGAGTTTCTAATAGGAACGTCCTATATTCCATGTGTAAAAGATAGGAGTATTCTTTCCCAGAAGCCTACTTCTTCTTTTAAACAGGGAAGTACCGATGGTATGTGAAATAAGAACTCATTCTTAGTTCCCATAATCAGCACGTCCTAAGGCTAGTGAGAACAAGTTGATAATTCCTGTTGAAAGGCACGTAAAATTCTGATAGATTATCAAAGTTTTTCTTTCCTGATCTACTAGGTTTGCTCCTTATAATAGAAGACATAATAATGTCGTATCCAACTCAATATTTCTACTCTCTGGGTATATTTGGGTTACAGACTATGCTATTAGTGCCATGTATTATTGTCAATAGGGTTGTACTGCGCTATTGTGTGTACTATAAGATCTATTGTGCCCCCTTCTGAGTCCAAAGCTCATCAGTCCTATCTCCTACACGAATGCAAAAAAGATAGTTCCTATATTCCCTGTGTGAAAGATATGAGTATACTTTCCCAGAAGGCTAGTAAGAAGTTATTAATTCCTGTTGAAAGGCACGTAAAATTTTGAGAGATGATCAGAGTTTTTTGTTTCTGATCCAATTGTTTGCTCCTTATAGAAGACATACTAATGTTGTATCCAACTCAATATCTCTACTCTCTGTGTATATTTTGGGTACAGACTATCGAAATGCTTAACGAATTAGAAAACAGCCTTAATAGCTGTGCACTCTCATTAGGAAATCCAAATCGAATAGATCTAAGTTCCCTTCCGAACCCTAGACACCTGCTTATGGGGCAGACGTGTGCCGCCAAAGCTTTTAGCTGTCGCCGATGCCGACGGAATTCACACAACGAACCCAAAATAAATATAAATCACCACAGGAACAACAACAATGGCTGGAAAATGAATGAAAATGCTGCACATTTGGTGAACTAACACTGGGCAACGGATTTTGTTGTTTTGTTTATTTATTCATTGATTTTTAATACACTACCCAGAGCCTCGTATCGCTGCAGTTCTTGTAAATGGAAATGCATTTCGATAAAGTCAGGCAGGCAGGCAGGCAGGCAGTCAGACAGTCCCTATGAAATTGATTTCCCCCTTCCAGCTGGGTCTATTGTGACTAATTGTGTGACTCCTCCACAGACTTTGGGTGGCATTCACTTCGTAGAACTCCAGCTGTTTTTATTGTTTAGAGAAATTAATTTTCCTGCACTGAATTTACATTGTATAAAATCTTTTTTTTGTTATGCCTCCGCCCGGGTTGCCTTTTGTGCGGCTATTTTTATGTTTTTATATTTATGGTTTTTAATGTTCATATTTAGTGTGGCTGCCTACATGGGTTTAGTATTTCCGTGGCATAGATTTTTTTATGCCAGCCTCATAACATGTTTTGGGCTTGTTGGGCAACGGAAATTGATCGTAAAATTTACACTTTCATAATTTCGAAGTTGACAAGTTCACACGCCTAGGGAAGTCGTAGAAGTTCGTGGTCACAATGTGAATAAAGAAATTAGGAAAAGTCTTAAAAGAAATATCGTGAAATATAAGAAATCAGCTTAAGAATGTATACATATGGATAAAGTACACTAAAGAATTTTATTGGGCTGAAAATATTATGCGCTTAAGCTATGGAATTCGTGTTTTCTGAAAATAAGAAGTTGAAAAATCTCCCATTTTATTTAAATTTATTATCCGAATTGCTGAAAGACTTAGATTAAAAGGGCGCCTTCATAAAATATCGCCGCGTTCGTGTGAACTGAATTCAAGATTGTGATTAGAACATCAGCTAGAAAATTACATCTTCAAAATTAGGATAATAATATATCCCAAACTTGGACATATCAAGTGCCATAATAGCAGTTTTCTAAAGGTCCTTCCCAATCCATCAAACAGTTCTAACTACGCGTAATGCATAGCAAGTACCGTATGCATACTTTAGTACACACTGTGCGCGTACGCGTACTACACTCAAGCACTGTGCCCTGCACTTAGCCAACCCGAGTGTAAACAATATGGAAAAGCGAACGAAACGGAACCATATAGCACCTATGTGTATAAGTATGTGTGTGCCCTTACCGCACTCTTCACAAGACTGCAACACTTGATCAGCTTAAATCAAACAAAATAAAGAATAACATTTGTAAAGCTGTCGCTGAAGTTGGACAAGTTGTCGTTACCAGGTCCAAGTCAAGTCAAGTTAGGTTAAGTTTGCCGTTCAACGTTATGTGTGTTGAGTGTTGTGCGTGTGTATGTGTGTCTGTGTGTCTGGTGTTTGTGTGTGAATTGCCAAAGGAAATACAGTATATATTTTTCAAACATTATAGCACTTTACACTTTTCACACGCTAAAATAATATTTTTGCTGTCCAGATGGGGGTGAGTGGCATAGGCAGCCATAGGCCAGGGGTACACAGGGTTGCACAGTTTACACTGCTCCATTTGGCCATGTACCGTGGCTAAGTGTGGAGTGTTTGGCTTGGAGCGCACAGTGTGTAAACAGCCAGCGCAAATGTCAAGTAGCCGTCAATTGGCAGGCGCCCGGGACAGCATGGTAGAGGCAGTGAATAGGACACAGCAGGACGAAGGACGTCAGCCAGTAAACCACAATTGGGCAGACAAAAAGTATCCTTCCCCCGCCCCAACACTTTCACTGCAGTCGGCGTTAAAAGTGTTTGCATTTTTATCACCGCTCGGCGCACAGTAGTTGCTCCTCACATTTTCTTCGGAAGAAATCACGAGTTATAGAACAGCGCAATAAGTATTAGATTGTACAAAATTTTATTTATTTATTTATTTATTACGAGTTCCTATGCATTATAAAAACTACATACAAACTAATGTACATAATTAATTGATAATACAGTACATAAATCGTTTGTATAAAATTTATCCCCAAAGATACAACTAGTATGTTTTCTCCCAAACTATCGTCACTATCGATAGTATCGATAATGCGTATCTCGCATCAATTTAATTCTCTATCTATAGTTTTTAGCGAAAAGTTTTCTGAACTGCAAGCAAATGTATGAAATAGTATGTAAAGGGTTTAATATATGAAAGTATTTAAATCTTTCTATAGTATCGAAGGTGCTATTATCGTTTGTCCTGCATATCATTTCATTTTCGAAAATTATTGAAGTAAGTGAAATCTATTTTAAATTAAATTGTCTACTTGATTTTCTTTTATTTTTTTTTAAGTTTTCGGGGCTTAAGTTCCACAGTGAATCCTACATCGTTCGTTGCCCCTTGCTCTTTCCCCCTTTGCTCCTTCTTCTTTTATTGCTGCCTTTATTGTCGTCTTTGGCTTGCGCAAACACTTCCCGTTGACTTTTCGCTCTCCCGATCTCTCTCTCGCACTCCCTCCAACTATATCCGTCATTGCCGGCACCGCTCCAACTGAAAAACCGCTTAGCATGTTTACCGTTATGTTCGGTACTTGAATTCGCCGTGTTGCATTAGTTCGCCATCCTTTGCCCCATTACTCACGCTTAAGTGCAGACAGGTGCGCCTGGCCGCCATCTTGTATGTTAGAATGTAAAAAGAAAACACATAGTTACAGCTAGGGTAGCTAGGACAACTAGGATAGCTGAAAGGAAGTTCCAACTCCGCGGAGCTCCGCTCATGTTTGCTCTGCTTAACCCATAAACGTACTCAAAGAGTTTTCTTAGTGTTTTCCTAACCAAAGTGTCACCCAGACGCGAACACGCATTGGCAACTCTGGTCAGCTTTTCAGGGTTTCAACTGTTGTAGGGTAGCTGATATTAACTCTAGAATTTGTAAGTGGGAACATCTTTGGAGGTTAACTTGAGAGCCCGATTATAAATAGGTTTCAACTGTTGTAGGGTAGCTGATATTAACTCTAGTATTTGTAAGTGGGAAGATTTTTGGAGGTTAACTTGAGAACCCGATTATAAATAAGTAACTGATTGAAATATTATGGAAAACACATTAGCTGTCGTAGAGGCAAATGTATATGAGGTTCCTGAGTCATAACTGTCTTCAACCAGTAGCTCAAACAACTTGTTATAAACAAATCATTTCAACATGTTATACATACTTGTGCTCTACAGTCTCCCTACTACTCCGACTACTAACATGCCACCTCATTTCTTTTAACCTTTTACTGGAGAAATCAGGCAATTCAGCTAATTGCTTCATTATCCCAGGCTTACAAAAAGAAATCCCATGCAATTAATTGAAAAACATGCTTCAATGAGTACAAGTACAGTTGACTTATTCTAGTAAACTAAGCTTTATGTAAAAATTAATTAAAAGAAACACGATAAGAAAGGTGCTCAGGGGTTGGGGGTGATACTGAGTGAGTGTCAGCTAATACCTATGGACAAATGCAGTCAAAGAACCGGGGTGGAATGGGGGCGTGTTGCTGCCCATTTAAGTTAATACTGATTAATGCTGACAAATTAACTATGATATTAATCAATGTCCGAGTCATTTACATGTAGAACAGCGACAAACAAACAACGAAATGAGGAACCAAAAAAAAAAAGACATTGCAACAGAACTTCCCGACTTCTATATACTTCTTAAAGAACAGCTTGATCTTGAACATTTGCGTGTGTTGCTAATTACGGCCTGGGAATGGTCAGGCAATATAAAGTTTTGTTTTCATTAATCAAAAGTATCATCAGCAGTCCCTATGTCAAATTTGCTGACTCCAGCCTTTAAATTAAAGGATATATAGAGGGGAATATACACTAGATTATATACTAGTTTGTGAATATACTTCAAAAGTATCATCAGTAGTCCCTATGTCAAATTTTGCTGACTCCAGCCCTTTAATTAAAGGATATATGGAGGGGAATATATACAAGATTATATACAAGTTTGTGAATGTACTTTTCTTACTCTGTACTCTTAGGGAAAAGTGTATACTGGGTTAATTTTATGAAATGCCTACAGACCTTGCATAAACCCAATATACTCTCTGTTGACAGCGTATGAATAAAAAAACATTTACAGCCTACATTGATAAGGCAAGACGCAAAGTGGCGACATCTAGCGGCGGGCGGTGCGGGTCCACAACGTTCATTTATCAATGCCAGGCTAAACAAGAGAGTACGCGAGTATTTCATCAAAGTGTCTCGGAGATTATCAAGTTGACAGTCGGCCACAGACGCCAACAGACTATTCAGCGGGAAAACTAACTTACATATTCGTACGTATGTACATATTTTGGGTAGTACACGTTCCTAGAGGCCGGAGGCCGGAGACCGGAGACCGACGATAGGTCCACAACTTTTGTGCGTGTTTGCAGTCCATCAAACGGCATGTGATAATTCAGGTTCATCAACATTACAATCAACATGAGCACAACAATACACACACATAAAAGTCAACGTATTTACTTATTTATATGCAGAGGAAGTGCGGGACGGAGACGGGTGAGATGAGATGTCGGGGCATTTGGCATGCAAAAGCCTCTGATGATTGTTGTTGTGTATGCCTGGATGGATGGATGGATGTAGTTGATGATGATTGAACAAAGACACGCAAGAATAGCGACAGTATAACTAAGTCACACTCAAGTATCTTCATTTTTGGCATGTGAAATTGCATAATTTATTGTGTGACAAATCATGAGCAGCTGACTCTGGAGAAGGAACAGACCGGGTGGGGTAGGCATCCATCGACAAGTCGCATAACTAATTAAGTCGCTTGCATGATAATCTTCACCTGGGTGACAGCCAAGCTTCACTTTTATTGTGCCAGCCTGTTGAAGTGTGTGATAATTTATTTATCACATTGACAGTACCGGCTGGGTGGCGAGTGTGCTGCTTAAGTATTAATGGACAAGAGTCCAAATAAAGTTGTGCCAGGTTCAGGAAATGTTTAACTCGAGCATAAATTGAGTAACTAACTAACTAACTTTTAGTGAAGTTGTGAAAGGTCATACATCTACTTGTATTTGTCAGTCGACATTTCAATTTACACTTTACCATACACCAATTAGCTGTGCCTTCATGGGACTGTCCACTCTTTCGGCCAGTGATGTCAACGTGTTATTAAAAGTTTGCAAATTTAATCATTTCATTTCATAGTGTCTAAGAAGAGGTGATAACTTATTCCCCCACTTTGTTCGCAACATGAGAAACAACAACTAGCAAAGTCCATTCCATATATTTCTCCAAATTTAAATAACCCAATTACAACATAATGCGTCACAATGACTGACATTTTGAGCACTGATGTAAACCTCAACTTGGTGTTACATTCTCTACCGAATTCTATTTGATAAGCGGCTTAAAACTTTGCTTTCACCAAAGACTGACTTTCGTTTCACGAACTTGTCACAGCTTACAGAAGACAGAATGAGGCAAAATTTCTTAATTAAATAATCGCACTAGAACTAAAGCCGCTTTATTGACATACAGATTTTCCATTAAATATTTAAAGCATAAATATTGAGATAAGTGATTCTACTGATAATTGTTAGGAATATTATTATCTTCATTGCGCTTGTTAGACCTTCTGTACATTAAGCACGATTCCGCCTTGACTTTGCAAAAAGAAACTGGTCTTGTTTATTTGCAAGGGAATTTCCGTCTCCTTGGCTGGCGAGAACTTGAAGTTCTTGAGCAGCATGGCCAGACCCACCAGAGATTGCATTTCACCGAAACGTAGGCCAATGCAATTACGTGGACCAGCACCAAAGGCCAGATAGGCAGCTGAATGACGTTCCTCCATGGCCTCGGGTGCAAAGCGATCTGGATCGAACTTTTCTGGCTCCGGATATATATCGGGATCGTGATGTATGGCATCTACCGGTATGACGACGGGCGTGCCCGCTTCCAGCACAAAAGAGGTGCCAGGAACTCGATAATCCTCAATGGTCTTGCGTAACAGTATGGATGCAATGGAATATTTGCGGAGAGTTTCTGAAAGTCAAAGAGATGGCAAATAGTTAAAGTACATAGTCTAAAGATGCATCGAGAGAGGCTTTATCGGAAATAGTATATACTATATATACCATACTATACTATATATATTATACTATATCTAAATCTGTCTTTATGGAAATTAGAGCAGATGTTTCCTTTTATATCGGAACTTGTATTAAGAAAACCCAATATCATATAGTGTCCAAGGAACAATCGCTTAGAAATTCAGTTGGAAAGAAAACCTCATATGTTTAAGAAGATATCTTGACAGACACACAAATAGATACTTTCTGTAAGGTTATATATCTTCAACACCCCACTGTGTCTGTTCTTTTTTAATGTGAATTAAGTTTTCTTGGGTTGTACTAACCATAAATGATTTGTTTGATATACTTCAGTTCTCTCAAGGCTGCATAGTTGAGTTCCTTGTGTCTGGCGAGCACTTGTTGCACCTCCAGTCTGCCCCGCTGCTGCACCTCCGGATGCAGGGCGAGCAGATGCAGGGCAAAGCCCATGGTGCTGGAGCTGGTCTCAAAGCCGCCCAGAAAGAATACAAAGGCCTGAGCAGCAATCTGATTGAAGGTCAGTCCCCCACTCGGCTCGTTGCGCAGCTCCATCAGCAGATTGAGAAAATCATTGCGCTGCACCTGATTTTGCTCACGATAGTCCAAAGTTTCGCGTACAACGCGCATATAGAACTCGCTGACATCATCTCTGACCATTTTAATGTGGAGCCGCTTGGCCAGTCTGGGGAAGGCCTGTATAAGGGCAAAGGCCAGGCGGCCATGACGCCGAGACGTAAAGGTTTTATGGCCCTGGCGGCAGAATTCCACTTGGGGATCGTTGAGGCTATTGCAGTCCAGGCCAAAGGCGCAGCTGCCAATGACATCGGTGGTGAAGCGTGCCAGCAGATTCTTAACCTCTACGGGTGACTCCTCCGCATCCTTGAACTCTTCCACCTGTTGCTGCACCACCTGCACAAAGCGTTCCGCTATCTGCACCACTGTGGGCAGCATTTGATGCATCTTCAGTGAGGTGAATGTGGGCGTCAGCTTATTGCGCATCTCACGCCATTCCCGACCATCTAAATTGAATAGATGCGCCGAAATGGGATCATCCTGCTCGTTGTAGTAGTTACCTCTATGCGCAAAGTTATTGAAATCCTTAACCATCACCAATTTCACCAGCTCCAGATCCAGCAGCACGGCAGCGCCGCGCACTGCGAAATAGAAGCCACCAAAGGGTGCCTGACCTTTGTATTTCTCATAAAATGTGCGGAACGGCTCCAGCGCAGTCGTCGTCTTCCCCACACTGCGCAGGTTGCCATAGAACCAGACCGGTTTGTCATATAACACCCCCCGACGCGCCCAGTAGCTATACGTATGCCTAAGATATATAAACAAAAGCGACAGAACTGCGAACAGCAGTCCGAGAGTTATCCACCAAAGTGCCATGATCAACTGACTGCGAATGACTAATCTGAATCTCTTTCTCTCGGACAAGCTTTACCATTCGCTGCTTGGCTACTCGCCTCTACACTGTGAAAAATATCAATGCAATTTGATATTTTCTAATGCCAATGTTCATCGGGTAGACAAATATGGCAGCCTGTAATTAGCAGTGCTGTTCGAAAAGTAGAAAATATTGTCCTTATTGTTTATTGTGTGCTGTAATTAGAAAATATATAATAGAATTAGATAGATACTTACTGTATTAGTAAAGTAGACTTTTATTATTTACACTGCTCAATTGGGAGATATTCAAAAGATCCTTAGAGGTTTTAAGCTAAGCCAGGCAATAACTAAAGAAATTACAATATGGGATCCAAATAAATCTTAAATATTTTGCAATGCAATGTGCAATAGATAAAGTGATAACCCTGAGTTATTGTGAACATGGAAAAATAATATACTTCTCGACAATAAGTTAAGGTGGAGCTGAACCTGACTTCTGGCCAACAGATATTCAATTTTCTCCCAGATTTTATTTTCTTTCTCTGTAGCATTGTTTTATTGCTTTTTATTCTGTCTCTTTGCATGTTTTTTGTTCTCAGTGTAGTTCTAATTGTTACTACCGTTTAGCTTTCTGTCTCGTCATTCACTTAGTATTCTCTCATTGTGCCTCACTCTCTCGCAAGCTTTGCACTTAAATTGAAACATTAGCTTATCGTTAGTTATATCACAGCTGTTTGAATTTATATACTAAACTTGTTTATTCGAACCTTGTGTAATTTAAGCAGAGGCTTAGGCAAAGTGGGGGCTGGACTAAGGGACTATATTTATAGACTCGAATGAACAACTGCAGAGATGAGTTTACCAATTTCAAGCTTTTCATTTTTCCAAAATTGCTAAATTGAAAAACATTTGGCACCCTTTACTCAGAGCGTGATACTTCCATAATCATGACTTGCATTTCTTATCACTTATGTATACAACAGATACCGAAAGCAAACTGCACTACATTTCTCAGCTATATGCTAAATTTCATAAATGTTTAACCTTAATTGGCCACTGTGATTAACACCTTGTGTTCGAACGTCACTAAACTGTATGAGTTGGTTTTGTATTATGGCTTTAATGGTTAGTAGCCTAGGTCATAAATAACAGCTAACACTATTGTTTGGTGCCATAGTTTAAATACTATAAAGCCCAGCTCAACTCAGAAACTTGCGATCTGTCCATAGTCCATGATTAAGACATTAAGTTCCGAGAAGTTTACAATCTTTCGGATGCGTCAGCAACTGCCTGAAAGCTCATCGCATAAACAAACCTTGAAAGCATCAGCTTTATAGAGGTCTGGGGGATCTTAAGAGCTGCTCGTTCTATCAGAACTCGTAAATTTCGGGCCACAAAGTGTCTCACTTAACATGTCAAAACAAGCACACGAGTCCAGGTCCGATTAGCCGGCGATAACTATGTGGAGTTAGTTAATTGTGGCTATTGGAAGGCTTAAATTATGAGCCATTCCTAGAGCGAGCCCAAGTCGAATCAAATTCGATATAAACATGTTAACTTATGGCCAATCCCCAGCTAAGATCTCAGATCTCAGTATACTTAGCCGCCACATGCATAAAAAATATAAATTATATGCAATTTCTCCCCACCGATCGTTGCTTTAAGATTTGCAATTTCTATTTCTATTTCTGTTTCCTATTTCTTTATCCTGAATGTGCCGTGAAATCGGTATACCGCCAGAGCCCTGGAGCTATGGGCCAGTTAATTGAACTAGTAAATCGCACATTGGTGAACTGACCGAGACTCCGGGTGTAACCTTCTCTCCGACTAGTATGTAATTTGTACTCTTGTTCCTCTGGCCTGGGGGCACACTTTTCTGGCATTACTTTTTGTTTTGTTTGGTTTTTTGGTTTGTTGCATTGCAAATGCAGCTGAAAGTTTCATTTTGACTTCAAGGGTTTGCAAGGGGGCGTGGCATTCATTGACTTGTGGAAAGCAACCAACTGAACATGACAATGCATTTTTCAAAGTCACCACAGGTCAACACACAGCTATTGCAGGTGGCTTACAGCAAAATTTAAAAGGGGTAGTCAAGCTAAAGTTGCAAGCAAAGAATTATAAATATTAAATAAACATAACAAGGAACGAAATACATAAGCACATACATAAGCATAAGCATAAGCACATAAGCAATACATACTCACTAATCTATATCTATATATATAAAAGTGAATGTCTGTCTGTATGTTCGCGATAAACTTGAAAACCGTTTAAAGGATCTTGATGAAATCTTTTATAATATATTCCTTGAAGTCCAGGGAATGTTTATAGCTATAGTTTGTTGTGTCATCACCACCCCCACACAACCACCCACTCATAAACGAAAAATGATAATATTCATGAGTATAATTTTACATTAAATAAAAACTATAATATCCACGAGTGTTAGTGTGTGTAAGTGTGTGGGGAAGGAAGTTTCATAGCAATTTTTTTACCGTGCCCTCGATCGACAATAATAAATATTTATAAGAATCAAAATTTAAATAAATATAGTTAGGAAATGCGAGCAACGCCGCGGGTATAAGCTAGTAAATAATAAATAAGGATAAACAATAAGTAATATTACGTTTAAATAGGGATCGCAAATCAGAGTTATGGAAATAAACAAATCAATGCGAAATACTTGCCAAATATGCATATAAAAAGCAAGATAAATACAAAAGCAGGATACATTTTTATTCTTCATTTATCTCAAATGAATTAGAATAAATATTTATAATTTGACCCACAAGAAAATAAAGAAATATTGAGAAAGATTGAGTTTCAGTTTCTTTATTATAAACGCAAATGAACTCCTTAATAAAACATCACAATTTCAATATTCGGAAAAATAAATTAATTTTTTTTGGATGATGAATAAAAATGTAAATGTCAAATGAATTTAGAGTACAAACATGATCAAGAAACATTCATTACGTATGGAAATGGGTTAAGTTTACACAGAGTTGTGGGATCTGGCAATCTAGGAGGTAGAGTGGTGTTTAAAACCTTAAAAGTCCAACTAAATATTTAGCTGAGACTAAGGTTGCTGTGTATAATGTTTATTAGTACCCATATTATAATCTTTGTTATCTAACTTAGTTACACATAAGCCCCCTCTCGACGTCCCTGGTAGATAATTCTCTGGCAAATTAGGCAGTCAGAATTAACTCAGTGAGGCATTAAATAGCCAAATAGATATAGATTAACCCCAGGAAGTGCCACTAGCCTCGACAACTGGAGCAACTGAAACATATGCGAGACGCCAAGGTAAACAAAATATGAATTTCTAAATTAGATTTTTATCATATGCGAGTAAGGCAGACAAATAAGCAGCAGTCCCAGCAATGGAAGCTACATAATTTTCCAACTTGTATTACAGTTGCTTTTCCCCTACACTTTTCCCGGCTGGCTTTTGTTGGCCCCCCTTTAGGTCCACAGCCAAGCACATATCCTGTGGCAAGAACAAACATGGCAGACAATTAATAATACTTAAAAAGGCAACGTGGAAAACAACAGCAAACAGGAAGAAAGAAAAAAAAATGCCCTGCCATTGGTTAAGTCATACGTCCTCGTCCTTCCACATATGTGTGCTTGTGGTGGGGTGGGCGGGTGTTAGAGGGGTCGAGGGTTCCGTTTTTGTGCCATATAATGGATAATAACATGCACATCAACACGGCGCGCCTAAGCACAGGACTTGCCAGGATTGTGGAGAGCGCGGGCTGGAGGGGGTAGTGGCCGGGCAGGGCTTGCTTTGTAATGAATAATGTGCACTCACCTGAAAAGCATTAGGGGTGTGCGGGCGGGCGGGTGGCATGAGTTGAAATATGGCTGCATTTTCACTTTGTGGGTGCCTAGCGAAAAGCTGAAATACCTAAAAATTACAAATTACAAATTACCAATATTTCTATTTATTTGGCTTTCTCCCTTTTCACTTTAATTGAAATTAGGTGCGATAATTAAATGCATTTTTGATGATCACTTTGACAAAGGGAGAGTCCAATAAAAATACATACAACATCTGTTGTTGTTGGGTGCGTTTTGGGTAAACGAAAAGGTGTCTGATAATGTTTAGGAGTGGTCGAGAAGTTAGTTTCACAGATATTATATTGGTATACTCATAAAGTTGACCAGTAAGTCCAGTCAGTTAGAGAACTAAGAACTGAAATTATGGGCCGTTTATTCATGTTCATGATTTTGGAATTCATAGAGGTTTGGCTGAGTTTTGGTGTCTGATGTTCATGTTCATTATATGCTCTTTTATATAGAGCTGGCTGCAAAAACCTTTCGGCTAACATATACATATACATATCACTTATAGAAAAATCGGACAATAATCAATGCACTTTGGAAAAAAAATAAAATTTTTTGGCATATGCTACAAATATAAAGCTAGAGTCGCGAAATTTGGGATCAATATATGTAAAACTAAAGTAAAATTTTGGATTTTTTTATTTTTCCATTTATAATACGTTTTTACCCCCTCCCCAGACAACTACGACATCAAAAATTCGATATTTTGAAATTAAGTCTAACTATAAAGCTAGAGAAATTTTGTGTCCTCTTTTCATAGTGTAATTTTGAAAAGAGGTCACAATCGCTCGGCCTGGCCTGCCAACTTATCGATAGAGAGCTGCCAACTTATTAAGTTGGCATTGCCAGTAACTACCAACTTTGACTTTAGCGTGAGAGAATGAACTAAAACCAAATACTTGACCACAATTTAAGTTAAATATTGTTATTATAAAGTTTATTAATAAACGTAATTTGTGTTTTTTTATCTTTGCAGGTAAGCTGTGGTTCTATATAGTGAATGTAAGTGGCAGCTGGATGTTTTATTTCTCCATATACCCCGTACTTATATCATAGAATGCCTCTGGTAGGCTACAAATTCCCATTTAACATGCAATCAATTCGAATACATATGTAAATCTTGGCCTGGTCATGGCACTTTCAAATATGTTTTTGACTTTAAAGTGCTTTGATGTGTTCCCGACTGTAGTCAGCCAGAGTCAGAGTCGCAGTCAGAGCCAGAGTCAGACCCAGAGCCAATCCTCGGTTACCCGTGGGAGTGGCAACATATGCAAACGGCATTTTGTGGCTGCATCATTAACACTGTGGAGCTGGCATAAAGTAGTAGATGGGGGTACCGGGGTAGGTTATTCGCGCGGGAATTGCCAGTTAAATAAACTGCCAAAACAGAAGAGTTGGCATGCCCGGCTACTGACTGTGCTCCGGTTCCCGATAAGTCTGGAAAAACAATTACATTTCAATTTGGCCGATGTCAAAATCAGCCCCCAAAAAGCAGTCATTGAATGGGTTTGGGGAGCGAACTCTGACAATCCCTTTGACTGCACTCTGGCACTGCAATGAATGCAAAAATAATTGTTAATTGAAAATTGTTACCGACAAGAAAACTTATTGAAAAAGTCTGCACTGGAATGTTGCTAAATATTTATGCATTTAACAATGCCAAATAGCAGGAACAAATATTTATGCGAACATTTTTGGCAGCTGCATTTGAAAATGTTTGCGCTATATCTGGCGCTTGTTTGGCGTTTATAGAATTTCCATAATTTATGCGCACGGGGGAAAATGTGAAAACCGGGCAGAGATCACTGTTGGGAGCTGGCGGCTTCCATTTAGCGTTCAATTCATAAATTTTAATTGAAAATTGCGGCACACAGCAGCGACTATAACCCAAAAACGCGCAATTAAATGCCAAAAACATGCATAATGCGAATTCGTCAGATGACATATGGTAATGACAATCACAACCCATCCCCTCCCCCGGTCTATCCAAGCCCCAACTGAATCAATTCGATTTGCGAGGCGTACTCATCCTTAGCCCAGCGACAGTCGACAAATTTGCCAATGAAATATTCATAAACTTGTCAAGTGTTGGGAAATGCCTTCCATATTGACGCCTGAAAAGGCGCTGAAAATATTTCCAATTCATCATAATGGAGTTCGCTTGTACAAATGTTTGGCTCAATTAATGTGCCATGTGGATTTTAATTGCTGGTATTGTGCACTTTTGGAAAGAGTTGGCAGCGCTGCACGCGTGTATTGCATTTTTATAGCATTTTTCAATGGTATGGCAACCTCAAACAAGCCCCGTTAATTGCAGTGGAAAGTGAATGCAATACGGCAGAGTTTGAGTGAATTTATGAATTAACCAAACGAGACAGAATTTCTCATTGGTGGTCATTTAATTGGCGGTTTTTTGGTTTGTCCGCTTTACCACAGACAGGTGAGGCTAAGCAAATGGGGCAGTTAAGTTTCTATATATAAATAGGCGTAGCTAAAACAAGTTCAATACCATTTAAAATCGTTAATTGATAGCTGATGTTCTGCTGGCCAGTCTGATTATATCGATAGGAAAATCATCGATGCTATCGATTGTTTTCCAGCTCTGGCAACTATAAGCTTTATTTAACTACAGAGCATTCATTTCCCTGTTAATTTTCCCAGCCATCTCACACTCAATTTCCCACACAGCCTTGATTAATGATTGACTGTGTGTTTCTCTCACAAATTTCTAGCAATGCAAATATTAAATACTAATTAAACCAGGTGGATATGACGAGTAGTCAGACAGAGTAAAAAGTGTTTGCATTGCAGTGAGAGATACAAGTCGACCACAGAGCTTCCAGGCTTCGCACCGAGACTAATCACCAAAATCATCAATAAGACATCAAAGAGAAGATATAAGCTGGAGTTGATGAATGTTGAAGCTGAGGAGTAGAAGTGGTAACTAATTTGCTGCTGCTGCAGAGGATGCCCAAGGAGGCAAAGATCACAAAATGAAATGTTTGGCACCTGTTTTTGGGTCATCATCATCTCAAGCATGTTGAGGTTTGATAATGGTCTTTAAAAGCGCATTTAAAACGCGTTTGCTTCGTGCGTGTATCTAATTGGAGGTTTCCCTAACCACTCTCCCGCTTTTGCTTTCCCCCCCACTAACTCATATATGTTAAATCGCACAACGTCATCGTTGTTGGCAGTATTTTCTTATAGATACATTCAATCGATTAAGTGCCATGCGTTGCCTTTTTCAGCTCAAGTTTTGTAGTTCGTGGTAAAAGCTAAATATATCCTGTTATAAAATTGTTCTGGTTTATTTATCCGTAGCTGTTTAACCTTTAACTTTGCCCCTCCAACCAAATGACTTGTTATATTTTTCCCCAACTAACAGGCAATTGAGATATTGAAGCTCGGTCAGGCCCAATAGATGGTTATTATACTTACAACTAGGTAATTATTAACTTTATTAAAACTCATCAAAAAATGAAAATCCCACACTCAAGGGTTGCCTAAAGTTGATTCTAAAAATTTGAGTTTATGAAATATTAAAGGGAATTTATGAGAAGGCAAGGATTGGATGTGAGGTAGGAAACAAATTTTCAGCAAGGTTAGATTAGGGATTATGTTTTCTGTGCTACGGAAATTGAATTTTTAAATATTCTTTGGCCCATTGAGTAGCTTAGGACTGAAGCTTAGGGCTTGGGGACTATTAGAAAACTAAGTTTGGATTAATGTTTGAGCTGCAGATGTAGAAACTAACTCTGACTTATGATAAAAAAACGTATAATATAGTATATTTCATCCGATTGAATGTTCTTGTGTAATTCGTTATATATTCCATTCATTTCAAGCACACCTGATGTATAATTGGGTAGAAATCAATGCCAACTCAAATATTTAAATAATACTTATATAATTTCCTGATCGCTGTTTGAGTTTATCCGCCTCATAAAACTGATATCCTGCCATTAACCTTAGTCCCGACAACAACAACAACAAAAGCTAGACGCTTTAATTAAATTATGACTATGTTAATGTACCGTTACAAGGGCACATTACGCTATCTCTCGTCCCCTTTCACTCCCTTTCCTGCAAACTTTAACACATTGCATGCCGCCGCTCATCAGGACAGCAATTGCCCATGTGCCACGCCCCCTTCTTAGCCTGTCACACACACAAATTTTCTACACATATATTCCCCAAAGCAAAGTGAATTTGTTGTTTTTCTCCTTTTGGTTGCTTTGTATATCCTGTACTCATTAAAACGGCTGAAAGGGTATAATAAGGAAGACTCAGACATTCTACTGCATTTATATAAGGACAAGATATACCGAATTTCGTTCTCTGTGGATTTTATTCAAAACTGGAATTCAGAACAGGTCTTTATCTTTTAGGAAGTTTATCTATCCTGAATTTAGTGATCCAAAAATCAATTTTCCCTTTTAGGAAAACTACATAAGACCTTTATACAGAGTGTCTTCAAGTCGAGCACTCTAGATATACGAATTCCCAGTTGCTGTATTTTTTTCATGCCGATGGTGACTTCCGCTTCAGATGGCGTGTCCTTTTCCGTGGCACTCGCTTCCTGTTTAATGTATGACGAAGCCGCCTGCCATTTGGCGAAATGTAAATAAAGTAATTAAAGTAATAAAATTTATTTAAATGTCGCGCACACAAGGATTGCGCTAGGGAGCGAGGGAGAACGAGCAGGAGCGGCGTCGGGATATAGATAGGAAGCCCGCTGCTCGCGTGTCGCCATCTTGCTTTCTGCCGAGCCGCCATGGTAGACACGTCAACGTCTGCGTCAACGTCAACGTCAACGCCAACGTCAACGTCTGCGTCGCAGCATAAAGGTGATAATTACGCTTATTTAATCATTTATTATGGCTACTTGATGTACTCTGCCACTTTTCCACTCTCCCACTCTACACATATCCGTTATCCTTTGCCTGTCCTCTCGCTGCTTTTATGCAATTCTCTCCCGATTAATTTGTTTATAACACGAAATTGTCGCGTTTATCACGTACCTCGCCTCAACATTTTATTTGCACTGTTTTCCATTGTTGACTTTGGTTTTTATTTTTTGTGCTCTGTTGACATTTCACCTGCCCAGCTCCTGTGGCTTTGAACTTGCTTTTTTCTGACACTTCCTGACCGCCATTTGGCCCTTGGCCACTGACACGAGAAATCAATTAGTTGCGCATTTATTTGGTAGTCCTTTTTGCTATTGCAAGTAAATAAAATTGTATAGTTGACATGGCTTGCGTGAGTTGGCTGCTGCAGCAGCGATTAAAAAGAGAAGTATTATTGTTAGAAAAGAGATGGAAATAAGGGTAAATATATATATACAAAATATATGCAATAAGTTCAAGTTTTTTACGCTATGCGGCTTCAACCAATGTATCTGAGTTCAGTTCGTAGTTTTAGATATCCAACCCTATCTCCTTGACTCATCAGATGTACCTGTTTTCAAGTAGAACACTCTAATTTCGATTATTACTTTTGAAATGATTAACTAGAATGTCACCAGACAATACAAATTGGCACACAAAATCAGCTTTAATAGAGTTTACTAATCAGCTGCTCAAACAGTTTGAGGCATAATATATCCTTACCATATTCCAGCTCAAATAAATATATAGGAAAAGAAAGGACTTCATAATGAAAAATGTTTATATATCAATAAATTGAATTCTATTAGCATGTTGGCTTTGTTACTGTTTCTTCTTAGGTACAAGTTGCTGAAAAAGATACCAGCTTAGTAAGTATCTAATTATCTTAAACCGAGACCAAGCAAGCGCTCGCTTAGTATAAAAACAAAGAGCAGCAATTGGCATCCAGACTCATTTCCAATTTTTCATCCTGCTCCCTCTCTCTACCTCTCTCTCTCTCACCATTGAAACTTATCAAATGGCAGCCATAAAACTTCAAAAGCTTCGGGCTCAACATTCAAGGGGCAGCCAAACATGCAAATTTGTGCGATGTATCGAATAAGAGGTCGCAGCTGTTTGGACGCTTCCTACAATCTACGAATGCTACACGGCAGGACCCGTCTCCTGTCTCCCTAACTACATCCTTGCGCAATCCCGATGGCCGCATTTTTAATGCTCTTGCCGTGGCGCAATGTACAGAAAAATACACCAAGGCTGCACAATGGAGGCAAGGAGCTGCTGCTGTGTGATGTTCAGTGCTGTGGCACATGGCTGAAAACCACACCTAAACACATTTGGCAATTAAGCCGAGCCGGGAAATGGTGCTAGGGAGTTGGGGTTGGATTCGGGGGAAAGGTGGCAGGTGGCAGGAGGCAGGAGCAGGACACTAAACAGGCTGGCAGTCAGGCAACCGCACGACAGGGCTCAGACACATGAGCTGGCTCGTTTGATATATGGCAGACATGAATGCAGGCACAGCCATCCAAACAGCCAGCCAGGACACCAGCCGAGTCCTGGACCAAGACCAGAACAAGCCAGGAGCTGCTGCTATCAAAAAAAAAAGAAAATACGTTGTTTAGAAACTTGAAATGGGCGGCTGATAAAAATGGAGCGCTGGGACGCACAGAGGACCACAGGGACACTGGGTGGGGAGCAAGGAAGTTGTTGCCCATTGCCGAACATGTTTAATGGTGTTATTTATGTGGGCGACCCCCCTTGCCGCCACCCCCACCCACAACTGCCAATGGATACCCGGCTCGGGTGCAATTTGTCGAGTCGCGGGGGCAGGCAAAAAAATTATATGCCACTTGAACCTGAAAATTATTTACTTCTACGAACCAAACACGTAGCAGAGCAGAGCACAGGCCCCCAAGCCATAGACGGCATAGCAAAGAGAGCGGCAGTGTGAGCGTGGAGAGCGTAGAAACACACAGAAGAGAGTCGACGCACGTGCAGTGAGAGAAAAAATGGCAACTATTTAATACGCGCTTGGCATTTGTTGGTGTTTCTTGTGTGTGAAGTTTTTTCATTATGCCCTGTTCGCCAAGTGGAGTTGAAATGAAAATGGGAAATGGGAAATGGGATATGGAAAATGGCATGTGGTGAACGTTCCTGGGCTCCCTTGCGTGCCATTTAAATGAAGCTGTTTTGTTTTTATCCGTTCGCCTTTTTGATATGCTTTTGAGGCAGAGGAGCAATTTTTTTGTCTGTTGTGTCTGGTATTTAAATTAATCTTTTTTGAGCCGGCTTGCATAGTTTCTATGGCAATTTAATAGAGTTACGTATGGAAATACGGAAGATTTTGATTACGTATAAGGCATTTATTTAAAAAATGCATTTTTTCGAAACTGTGCTGTAGTTTTTATAGCTCCAATGGCATCAGTATAGCTCTCTGCAAGCAGTCGGGAAAAGAACATGATGTTAATAGTATAAATGTTAACGCTAATTGCCTGATAGGACAACAACTCTTCTTTCTACTAATGGTCGTTTTATTGGCACAGGTTTGACATTGCACCACACAGTCTAGACACTGCCACAGGTCCTTTATTATCGTGTCAAAGGAGCTCCTCTTGAGGTGAGCTAATGGTTATTGTGACTTGTGTCTAGTCAACAGACCCCTCGAGTCCCTGCTCGGGCGCCACTTTGCACACTCTCCTGAAATACAATACAGTTAGAGCTACCGCCCTATCTATAGTCATCCTCCCATTAGTTGAGCCCAAAACAGTAAATGAAGTAATGAAAAAATGCCAAGAAACTGCCGCCTGCCGTTAAATGAAAAGATGTCTGTCTGTGCCTCATTCTAGCTCTGTCGTTCTGGAAAGCGTAAATTCTGCGAAGCACTTCAAAGCCTTCGAAAATATAATGCAAATTGTCTGCACCAATTTCTGTGCCTCCTTCGCTTCACTTATGGGGGGCCCCTTGCACTCCCCAACTTCTTTTGAGATTTTTTGCTCGTTTCGTTGAATTTTTCTTGGCTCACTTTTCGCGTGGCGCTTGTCGCTGGCTTCATTTCAATATGTGACCGGGGGTAAATTATGAAACTTGGGGCGTTTCACTTGTTAAAACAAATTATAGGTTTTGTTTTGATTATTTCTGTCGCTCGGTAGGTTGATGACTTGGATAGGTAGGTAGACCCTGGTGTATAATAATATAAATTCATTTGCATATTTCATTACATGGCATTTAACTTAAGGCCTGATATGGTCTGTGGTTAGCTATTGAGGATGACTTGGTAGTCTCAATATCAACTAGGGGGAAGTTCCTGACTGAGCTGAAGTTGCATAAGCCGCTTGAAGTTCATTGTATTTCTGCGGTTCTATTCTGACTATTCCTAACTGAATATTGAAGAATAGGTTGCAATCGACAACGATTTCTATTCCTCTATGGCTTATCCCGCGTTACTCAGCTTCAATCTCAGAGAATATAAGAGTTAGAGATACGAAATTTGGTATGTACGCTCTCGTATATCATATGTTAATTATGTTTACTTTAAATCAGGAATTATTTATTGATTTTTATCAAAAAATTGAAAAATTATTTTCGTTTTGAATTTTTCTTCTGAAAATTGAATATTATAATCTTTAAATAAGAATGTAAATTTTATTATTATTTGATAATATTCTTTATCGATCGAAAAATAAGAGTTGAAATTTATTTTTATAAAAGAAACTAAAACTATTAGTTTATCCTGTTTCAGGATACTGCATCCCAAAAAAGTATATCTCCATTTCCATTCATCTAGTATGTAGATTCTAGATTATTTTTTTCAGGTTTGATTTCTTTAAACTCATAAGAGTTCTTTCTAATTGCTACTTAATTCTATTTTTGTCTTATTTGTGCTGTGTTATATATTTTCACAAGGCTTCCAACGTTGTTTTCATACTCTCCAGTTGCATCTTTCTCAGTCCCTCTACCCTCTTGTCCCATTTTATTTGTCAGTCAACTAGATGCATCCATTAAGTGCATTATCTGAACATATGACCCATAATTGACTTCATACAACGCCCTCGACTGCCAGATGAAACTCATTTCCTCAATGGGCGACATTTAGCGGGCATTGATTGACACTTGTGTACAGCAACAGCAAGAAGAGCAATCCGATCTGTCTGTCACTCAGGCCAACAAATGCTGCCCACAAAAGTGTCAAAGTGAAGCCAGATCAACAGCATTAAGCCTCATATTAAATGCAAACCCATTGAGCAGGCAGCCGCGTAAACCAAACCAAACTAACCAAAGACGACGACGACGACTCATTTAAACTGAAAATGTCAGATTATTCAACTCTGATAAGGCCAGAGAGAACTCAGTGCCGTGGGCTGAGCATAAAGATGAGCACGAGTAGTAGGGAGTTTAGGAAGTTGGAGGAGTAGTCTCCGTTTCTGCCAGTTCTTGATTGTTGCAGCTCAGATTTCGTTATAGCTCGCAGCTCGAAGATGTCGATTACAATGCCAATTTCAAGCCGTCTGACGCTGATGAGGATCATCGCACACGGGCCATAAAAAATTACAGCACGTAGAGAGCCTAAAGAGATTTCCCGAAATGATAAAGCCATATATGAGAGTTCTTTCTACCTCTTAAAGGTATTTGCTTGATTTGTTTCCCGGTCAAAATGTCAAATTGTCTGACAGCTCTGCAGGCCGTGTGCTCATATTGACAGCTTAGGCTTTGATTTAAAGGATTCTTGTGCAATCTTCAATCCAAACAGGTGAAAGCCTCACAGACAAGTGTGTGTGTGTGTGTGACCACAACTAGCCGTAAAATCATATCAATCAAGGCAATTACAGTTCGTGACGCCTCTATACCCCGATACACTAAATTTAATATAAATGCAAATTTAAATCAGAAAATCTCAATATCGATGCGTACCAAATTCAAAATGAAATGAAACGAATCGTTTGCCTTTCCATAGAAATGAATAAAGTTTGAAAAAGTAACGCTAAGAAATATGCGCACAAATCATTTGGTTGGGGCTTCAGTTTGATATTGGATTGGATTGGATTGGGCTATGCATTCATGATTTTAAGATAGTTTTGGCCAGCAGGTAAAATTGGCTCAATAGCCAGAGCTTCTTCATGATTTGTTTTGCTTGAACCGGGATAGAGTTACAGTGAACACCACTTCACGAAGAAACATTGATTTGCATATTGGAAAGATTGTGTAAATGTATTACTGCGTTTCATTAAGATAGACAAAATAGAATAAAGTACAGCGTTAAGTTGTCTGTACCTTTACAGTTAGGGATATAAATTTATAAATCATGAAATAGTTTACATACGAGAGTCCGCTTAATAAACAGATTTTGCAATATGAGCGAAAAACCAAAATTAATATCTGATTAAGTCTTTTACAAGATACAAGTATGAGTCTTTAACTTATTGAGGAATATTGCCAAAATAGCATAAGAGCTAATTAGCAATTTCCCGAATATACTAGAAATACTCAAAGCTAATTTATATAAAAAGAAAAACTATCAAGCCTGTGCTAAGTGAAATTAAGTGAAATCATTGTAGCTGTTCCGGACACATCAAAACGAGTAACTTTTCGGTTTAAAAACGTATAGACGACTAAAATCGTCGAAATTGCAAGAAATTGCTTGATTACATAGGAAAATGAAATAAAATAATCATAAATACAATATTCTAATATTGTTTATCATATTTACAAACGATTTAACTCATTCATTCACTTAATGAAAGTCAAATTAAATGTTCTGAATTCATTGGTTTGACTTCTTGAAAACAAGTGGAATTGGGAACAGGTTTAATAGATTTTTCTTTTTATATTAATTGGCTTGGAGTATTTCTATAAAACTTAAAAATGAGTTTAAAATATTTTAGTTTATGTCATGAAAGGACAGTTCAAAGAAAATTTAATTAAACTGAAATTGGAGTGTTAATTATTATTATTATTATTATTATTATTATTATTATTATTATTATTATTATTATTATTATTATTATTATTATTATTATTATTATCATTATTATTATTATAACTAATTATTAAAATTTAAATATTTGCTTTAGAAATTGTTGCTAATATTCAAATTTGCGTTGGTGCTTTATCAAAACTTTTAGCATTCAAAGGACAATTTAAGGAAAATTTCGCACAGGTTTTATTGGCTTGTGTTTGTTTTGATGAACCTTTTGAGCTCTTAGGGTCATAATTTGAAGCTCAAGGTCTGGCTGCTTATTTAAATTGACAGTGCTGTCTTCAGCCTTCAGCGGAGGCTCCACTGTAGCTGAAACATCAGCTTTATCTGATTATGCCGCCCTCCGCTTGGCCAGAGTTGTCTTCCTGCTCGCTTCGTTGCGGTCTCATCTTTCCGCGCTTTGGTTTTGTTGCGCTTAAGCGACGCCGACTTCGACTTCGACTTGGACATCGACTTCGAGTTCGACCTGGGCTTATGATTTTGGCCATGCTTTGGGGATTGTTAGTGTTTCTTTATGATTTCGTAAGCAGCCGGCCCCAAAAACGCAGCGGCTGGGCATCGTTAACGTTACTTTTTTTTCTTTTTGTTTAGCCTGTCGATCAAAATGCAATCAAAATTGTGCGGGCTCCAACTCCAACTCCAACTCCAACTCAAATTCGAACTCCAACTCCGACTCCGATTCCGATTCCGTCTACGTTTTATTCCTTTTGTCCAGTGGGGCTATTTGGTTTGATTGTATGGGCTCTGTGGCCACAATAGTTTTGGGCTCGTAAAGATTTCTATCTGCGGCAGTCGAGTTGGCCTTTTTCTCTTTCCTGCCTTGGCCTTTATTATTTATGGTAAGTGTCTGTTTTGGGGCTTGAAAGCTGTAATTGATTTTTACAGTTTGCTGCGGTTTCCAGATTTTGTATTTTGTATGATTTTTTGGGTCTTGAGTTATAAACTTGCATTATAACTTTAAATATCGCGCCATAAATAAACTTTTGGAAATGTTTATGTCTTATGTGCGTTGTGGTGGCATTTTACAACCTTAAATATTGTGGAAAGGTTTCGGAAAACACATGCTATATATTAGTTGTAAAAGTATACAAATTTGAATAGTTCGATTGGAAGTTCTGTTGAAAGTTCATTATCATTATTGCTTGCCATAGATCTTAATCAATTCAGTTCCACTTTAACTAACCAAACTTACATTTAAATAAAATCAAGAAAATCCATTAAAAATGCACCAAAGCATAAGTAATAAAAAAGAAAGACGAGAAGAATAAAAAAAAAAAAAAAACAATATAATCCAATTAATCCTTAAACGTTTTTTAAAAGCATATAATTTAAACACGACAACGATAAAGGAACCCGAAAACAACACACCCAAAAGCAACGACAAACAATGCCAAATTCGAGTTGGGTTTATAGGATCGGGTTCGGGTTCGGGTTGGGGATTGGGTTTGTGTTGGGGTCTGGGCTTGGATCTGGGTTCCCCACCCGCCTCGACTCCAACGCAGCCGCCTTTGGATCTTTGGCTGCTGATTTCGATCGCTGCGCGCTTGCGCCGTGGACTGCAGGGCGGGGGCAAGGTGCGTGAACAATGGCAACAATCGAACATAATTAGGCTTAAGTGCAGTGGAGGTGAAGGGGGGGCAGCGGGGATCTGCAACTGGAGGCGGCAACTGCTCATATACATAAATAAAAACGGCAACGCAAATAAATTGTAGCGAATTTTTATAATTAATTGTATTGTCGTTTGGATCGTTTATTGTGCGCGCTGCGTGCCTCTCAGTAATGATCATTATGTTGCTGATTATGAAGTTGATGCAGTGCCTCAGATATGGCGACAGTGGGCGCGGCGCGGTGCGGCGAGGCGGGGCAAGCCGAAGCGAATTATGGTAGCCAACTACAATGTGTATTAAAAGCGCATTAACAAATCCTCTAATCAGCGCCGGCAAATCATCGACTGCTTCCCTTCGTTTCCCATTGCTGTGGGTGTATGTGTGTGTGTGTGTGTGTGTTTGTGTGTGTGTGTGCGACTTTCCGGCTTTGTAGATCTGTGGACTGCGTACCGCCCACCGCCCCCATTGGCAACGCCCCGCGTCCGACTCCGACTCCGACTCGTGTTTGGTTTCCGTTGTGCCTTTGTTTGCTTGGCTGTGCACCCGTTGAGCTACAATTGTGCTTGACTAGCAGCGCGCTGTGTGAAGCGATTGTTGTGGTGCTTTCAAAGTTATACACTGAGAGAAATCAGGACACAAGAAGGGAAAGGCGAGAATAGAGTTAGAAGCAAAAAAATTGATGGTGTATGTAAGAAGCGCTAAATAAAAGCATTTTATATGTAAGATTTATAATCTTAGATTATAAATTTAGTGTCATATAATGTTGAGGTGCAGCCAACTTAACTCTATAGTTTTGTACGTTTTTTCAATGAGTGGCAACGCTCTGCAATTCAATTCGTGACTTTGTAAATTATGTACAAACAGGAATTTCTTAAAATTGGAGGATACCATGAGTTTTATTTCGTTTAATAAAAATATTTAATACGCTGGTTAAAATATTTGATAAATATAATATTCACATTTTTAACAATAAAAAAAAAAAAAATATTTAAAATTTTTTAAAAAATAAAATAAAAAAATATAATTAAAAATAAATTATTTAAGCAATACTATTATTTCAATAAATAAGAAATCTATATATAATTTTGAATTCCCCTTTAAGCGTCTTATAAAGCAATTTATCAAACTTATAATGTTTTATGGAACATACAATTATTTTAGGGCATTAATTTACTTTAAATTTCAATAAAAACTCTCCATTCTTAAATATATATTATCTTCTCAACCTTCTTTATATAATTTCCTACTTAGATTTTCAAATGAATTCAGAAAGTGCTTCGCTTTTTCCATTTTCTTCGCAATTAGAGTGCATTTTTTGTATGCACGCCCACGCTAAAAAATCCACAGCATAATTGTATTTATTCAGTCAGCTTTTCTGACTGTGTAACGCCCCGTTTTCAATTTACGAGTTGCATATCTTGAGTCGGAGCCAAGTCGGGCTATCTATTAATAAACCATAATAATTTATTGATTTCCTTTTAAAGTCGCTATTGACCCAACTAATCTACACTGAATTATCGTGCACAACAAAGCGGACCAGGGACTCGAAGACTGGCCCACGGCCCGAGGAGTCAAGGAGAGCCTTCAACAGGAATTGGGTCTGGCCATGTGGCATGTGGCAGAGGCAGGCCCAGCGAGAAAGTCAAAGTCAGTGAAGAAGTCAGCCAGGTCCGCGGAGCAGTTGCCACATTGAATGCTTAACAAACTATTGTTTAGTCCCGAGACTCGTGCTTCTTGTGGCCTATGGCCAGGGCAACCTTTTGTGGACGACTTTGCCACCTATTGACATGGCCAGGGAAAGAGACAGGGACAGGGACGGGCACGGGCACGGGCACAGGCAGGGGGAATAGGGACGGGCTATGGGATTGGGATTGGGATTGGGCTGCTCTCATTATGCGAAATATATTTAGCTTCTACTTGGCTGCCCTAATGCGCTCACTCTTTGTACCATAATAAGTTTGCTTTAGCTTCGTACAGGCTCACGAATGCCCTCTAAGCAAATATAAGGTAGAAAAATCATAAGTAAAGTCTGCCAGATCTAGCTAGTTAAGATAAACACAGTCGATAGTATCGATATATGATTTATTATCGATTTTTCACAGCTAAAAATATTATCAGAACTCATTTTGCAATTAATCAGTTCAATGAATGATTTAAAGTGTTTGGAAAATTAATAATAAACATAATTCTTTTTTGGGTTGTTTCCCAATATTATCGATACTATCGAAAGTATTGGTATTTCATACTAACACTATCGTAACTAATGGATGGGTCGTTCATTCGATGTATTTTCATATCTAACCACTGTCGATTGTAACGATATTTTGCACAATCACTATCAAAACTATTATCGATAATTTTCCAGCTCAAATGTAATCTCTATCGTTATTTCATACTAACACCAATTGGTGATTTGATCGATTGTTTTCCAGTTCTTCTGTCTAAGTATGCCAAACTGGTTCCATACTATATGTCTACCCTATATTGCTTGCCGTTTAATAGTTGATCCTTAATAGCCTCCAGGGTAGGCTCGTCAGAAGTGACGAGAATAGCATCGTACCCATGGATGTTGTTCCTTCTGACCCCGTAGAGCATTCTGATTCGCTGGCTATTAACACTGTTGATCCAGATCAACAGCCTAGTGATAATATACCGGTCGAATCAACTGGTCTAGCAACCAATGCTGTGGCTCCAGTGGATGCAACTGCTTTGGTTACTAAGAAGACCCTTATAGGAATTCCACCACGGAAACAAATCTTTGTTTCCAGGCTTGCCCCTGATACTACATCTGATGATGTGAAGGCCTTTATACAGGCCAAATCTAAAGCCCACATTACGGTGGAAAAATTCAAATTTACGTATTCTCGGGAAATTTCGTCATTTAAAATAAGTGTTCCGGCTGAATATTTCAACAATATTTGTTGCAAAGAATTCTGGCCCGACCACTTAGTTATTAAAGAATATACCGTAAAAAAGAAAATCGGCCTCCGATTTCACTTCCTTCTTCCGGTGGTAGTTCTAACCCACCTCTTGTAATATCTGATAGTTCAAAAAACTAACATCCTCCCTCTCACTTGGCTATCAGAATGTAAGAGGTCTTTGTAGTAAACTTAGTAATCTTTATCTAAATAGCCTAACTTTTCCTTTCCATGTCGTTGCCTTTTCTGAAACATGGCTAAGGCCCGACATCCTTAATTCTGAAATCCTGTCTAACAAATTCTCCATTTATAGAAAAGATCGCACCCCTCGTCGTGGTGGTGGTGTTCTTATTGCTGTTGACGCTGATTTATCATCGGAGCTTGTAATAATCGATAATTGTATAGATATTGAATTTGTTGCTGTAAAATTGTATATGTCCAGTATTTGCTTTTATATTACTTGTTCTTATATTCCACCTTCTTCCGATATTTCGATATATTCTTTGCATGCATCTGCTATACAATCTGTCTCATCTATGGTTTCTGATCGTGATTTTCTTGTAGTTCTTGGTGACTTTAATATCACCGGAACTACCTGGATTTCAAGTCCCGATTCTAGCGTGTTGACTCCCATATCTCAGCACGATTTTATTGAGAGTTCATTTGGGATGTCATTGTGTCAAATCAATGATATCCCCAAATTCTTCACATAAAATGCTTGATCTTGTTTTTGTCTTGGATTCCTCATTCTATTCTGTCTCCCGTACTGAACCTATATCCACTCCCGAAGATCCTTATCACCCAACTTTGGAGGTGTTGATTGACTTACCAGCCAGTGTGCCAAGCCCTGGTAGAGAACCGGCTGAGCGAGTTCGTCAATTTCGGAAAACCGATTTTACTAAACTTGCTCAGCTCCTATCCCAGACTGACTGGTCCCAGCTGTACATGTGTAGAGACATGGATTGTGCAATCAATTACTTTTATTCTACCTTAAATTCATTATTTGATTCTTGTGTCCCGTTTTGTAACCCTCGTAGGTCTAACAAACCCGTGTGGTTTACACGCGGTTTGATAAATTTGAAAAATAGAAAGTCGAGATTGTACAAAAAGTTCAAGGAATCTGGCTCTTCCTCGGACTTCTCTCGCTATTTGATTGCCCGATCTAACTTCTCTGCACTTAATTTACACTGTTATAACAACTACCTCAGGAGCTGTAGGTTACAGTTTCAGCGGGATCCTAGAAGGTTTTATAACTTCGTTAATGCGAAGCGGAGGTCATCAACACTTCCATCAACTGTATTTTTTGATAAAAAGCAGCTGACTCAGATCAGGCTATCGCCGATCTTTTTGCCGAATTTTTTCAAACGACTTACAGTTCACAACCTTACCAATTGGTTTTGCCTTTATCCTTATCAGGTAATTAACTCCAATTGCATTTTTGGGCCTTTAATCACTGAAAGCTCGCTTCAACGTGATTTGAAGGCTATTAAGCCCGTATTTTCACCGGGACCTGATGGAGTACCAGGCTGCGTGCTCAAGTACTGTGCTGAAGGTATTTTTAAGCCATTATATTTTCTTTTTAAATTGTCCGTGGAGTTGTGCTCTTTCCCCAATATTTGGAAAGAGTCATTTATTATTCCTCTCCATAAAAAAGGAAACAAGTCCAATGTTGAGAACTATAGAGGTATTTCTAAGCTGTCTGCTATTCCTAAGATTTTTGAGAAATTAATAACTTCTCAACTTCAACATTTATGTAGATCTATACTCTCACCCTGCCAGCATGGCTTTGTGAAATATAGATCTACTACCACTAACCTATTGGAATTCACTTCTCTTGTTATTAAAGGATTTCAATCTAAAATGCAAACAGATGTTATTTACACTGATTTCAGTAAGGCTTTTGACTCTGTTAATCATTCTCTTTTACTTCACAAACTGCATCTTCTGGGATTTCCAAATAACTTAATTCTTTGGATCTCCAACTATTTAACTCTTAGAACCCAAAAGGTTTATTTCAAAGGCTTAGTCTCTAAGTCTGTTCAAGTTACTTCCGGAGTACCACAAGGAAGTCATCTTGGCCCCTTATTATTTACTCTGTTCATCAATGACCTTCCTTCTGTTGTAAATTACTCTTGGGTGTTGATGTATGCCGATGATGTTGGAACTTTGTCTGTCATCTACTGATTTCCTGTTCGGTCAGCGGTTGCAAACTGATCTTGACAGTTTTCAAGCCTGGTGTCGGGTAAATTTATTAAATCTCAATTGTGGCAAGTGTAACGTAATGCCCCTTTACAGGCGAATGCCCTTCTTCAACAATTATATTCTTAATGGGAAGCCCATTGTTCGAATTGAGTTGGTCGATGATTTGGGTATCCTTTTAGATCCCAAACTTAAGTTTGACAAGCATCATCTTTTCCCACCGCTAATCGTGCCTTTGGTGTTCTGGGTTTCATTAAGCGTTGGTCGAAAGAATTTAACGATCCCCACATTACTAAAACTCTTTATACTTCCCTTGTGCGACCTATTCTTGAATATGGGTCTTGTGGCTGCAGTCCCCAATACAGGATTCATCAGGAGAGATTAGAATCGGTACAAAAACAATTTCTGCTCTTTGCACTCCGGGGTCTTAACTGGAATCCTAATACTCGCTTACCTTCTTATCGTAGTAGACTCTTACTAATAAATCTGCCTTCTCTTTCTGATCGTAGAACCATGCTTGGTGTAATTTTCTTACATAAATCTACTTCATGGGGAAATTGATTCTTCTGAATTAATCAGCCAAATTAGTTTTGCAGTTCCGATCAGAAGTTCTAGAAATTTTCTTCCTCTTTCTCTTCAAACTTGTAGTTCTAATTATGCTATTCATAACCCACTTCGAATCTTATGTTCTAACTATAACAATCTTTTCCATTTAGTAAGTAATGCTACTTCAATTTCTACACTTAGAACTTTACTCTTACGCTACTTATGTAATCCTTAGAGTCTTTTTGTATAATGGTATTTTTGTATTTAGTTTGTATTTTTATTGTCTGCGATCTTCCGCTACCGTACGTTATGCGGTGCGCCTCTCGGTCGGTTGGGTGGGAGGTGGGTTGCATTTATGCTTGGGTCCGCGCGTTAACAAGCCCGTGCTTGGTGTCGTTGGGCCACTTGTATGTACTGTTCGTTAGTACATCAACGTCCGATATACTGT
>JBAMCL010000472.1:0-281168 GCA_037075165.1 Hirtodrosophila histrioides | reverse complement strand
AGCTAATAGCAGTGTCAGTGTGACCCCCACACAATATGTATATATCCTACTACAACTCGGCCATCCTGACAACTGGATCCCCTGATCCCAGCTTACAACCAGTTTATATTTAGTGCTTAACTTAATTTTTTTAGTGATAGTAAATACATCCATTGTAACATTTACACACATATAAATGTATATCGTATGAACAATATTGGTCTTAAGTTATTAATTTTTTCTCCTTATCCAGTGCCTTATGTTTTGGGCACTCCATACTCCTTGATACGGATTACGACTTATTTGGAAACCTTCTACATCTTTTACTACAAATCTATCATTTCGTAAAACTTTAGCTATTACATACGGACCTTTATTCCTTGGTATTAATTTCCTAGATGCCCCAATTGTACTATCAAAATTTTTTACCATTACAAAATCACCTACTTTGTACTCATTGGGTTTTTTCTTACTTTTATCGTAATATTTCTCATTGTATAATTGTGCTCGTTTTTGATTTTCTTTTGACTCTTTTCTAATTTCTTTCAAATTTCTCGTACTACTTGTTTTATTTTCGTCTTCCAGTCTCTCTCTCAGCTCATCTATAATTTCTCCCTTTTGTTCCACTCCAAATAGCATTTTACTCGGACTTTGCTTAATACTTCGATGTAGTGTATTGTTAATTGCATATTCAACTTTTTCCACCACTACATCCCAATGAAGTTCTTTTTCTGGATCTGTCATTTTCGCAATCATTGGCCCAATACTCCTATTTATTCTCTCGACCTGCCCATTTGCTTGAGGCGAACCTGTTGCTATCTTTATATGTTTTATATTAAAGTCAGTCAAGAATTGCTCAAACTCATTAGATGTATAACAACTACCCCTATCTGATACTATACATTTCGGCCTACTATAAGCTCTAAAATAATCCCTTAACGCTTTTAGTACCTCTCTCGTATTTGTTGACTTGGTTGTATATAATCTAACAAATTTGGTAAATCCATCCACTACAATAAAAATGTGTTTGTTTGCTCTTCCCGCCGCCACTGGTCCGTAATGATCTATATGTATTAATTCAAACGGTTTGTCACCTTTAGGTATGCTTTTTAAAAATCCCTCTATTTTCCATTTGGGAGAGAAAAAGCCACATATCTTAAACAAATTTTCAATGTGATTAATACTCTTCTCCTCTATATTCTTAAACCAGTAACCCTTTGTAATACTATCTATCATCTTGTCTCTTCCAATATGCCCCAACTCATTATATATTTGTGTAATACCTGCCCTTCCATATCCTCTGGTACATAAAATAACAGTCTACCATCACACGATTTTCTGTACAAAATTCCATTCCTCATTTCAAACAACTTATGCTCATTTTTCTCTAGTAACTTCTTAAGTTTTTGGATTTCTGGATCTTTGGATTGGCATATGACTAAGTTGTCTTCAAAACTATTGGTCTCTACTATCATAATGTTCGTACATCTGCTCAACGCATCTACATGTTGCATTCTGCTACCAGCTCTATGAACTATGTCATAATCATAATTTTGTAATTCCAGGGCCCATCTGGCAATTCTCGGGTTTAATTCAACTTTGTTTAATGTGAGAGTCAACGAATTACAATCAGTCATAATTTTGAACCGCTTTCCTTGCAAATAAACTCTAAATCTGCGCAAGCGCATAAATTATTGCCAATGCTTCAAGTTCAAAACTATGGTATTTTGCCTCAGCTTCCGACGTCCGCTTTGAAAAGTAAAATATCGGATGTGTCTTCTCATCCTTTTTCTTCTGCATCAATACAGCCCCGAAAACCACTCGCACTAGCATCACAATGCAACTCAACTCATCCCTGTAATCATAAATCGCTAACACCGGTGATTGCATCAGTTTTTCTTTCATCAGGTTAAAACAGTTTAGTTCTCGTTCAGCAAATACAAACTTCCTGTCTTTTTTTAATAGATCATACAAAGGCTTGGCTATCATCGAAAAATCCTTGATAAACCTCCTAAAATATGAACATAACCCTAAAAAGCTTTGAACATTCTGTGCTTTGTCTGGAATTGGGAAATTCTTTACTGCTTCTATACCCTTATCATCCGCCGTAATGCCTCACCTGTAATAAGATACCCTAGATATTTTATACTGTGCCCCTTGCATAAACTCACATTTATCTAAACGCAACTCCAATTTATTCTGAACTAATCTCAACAACACTTCTTCTTTTAATGTATTTAAAATGTTCTTCCATATCTACACTAGCCACCATTATATCGTCCATATACACTATCACTTTATCTTCCTTTACTAAATCAGCAAAAAATTTTGTTAACAAATCTTTGAAATACGGCTGGTGAGTTCTTTAACCCCATTGGCATTCTTAAAAACTCATACTGTCCTAACGGCGTTACAAATGAAGTATATTTTATTGAGTCCTCATTAACCATAACGTGAAAATATCCATTTTTAAGGTCAAGTTTTGAAAAAACAGTTTTGTTTACCAACTTGTCTAATAAATCATCTATCAACGGTAACGGATAGTTATCCTTTAATAACACTTTATTCAATTTCCCTAAAATCAACGCATAGCCGTAAATCTCCAGTCTTTTTCTTCACCAATACAATGGGTGATGCATACTCTGAATCACTGTGCCGTATGATACCCTCTTCCAAATATTCATCTAATAACTTCTGCAGTTTCTCCTTCTCTGAATAAGAAAGTCGTCTGGGTGAACAACTAAAAGGCTTTGCTTTCTCTACACATATTTTCATCTCACACTTAACCAATGGCATGCTTGGTCTATTAGCTCTTATATATATTCTTTCAAACATTTTATCGAACTTACATCTCGTGTGGTATCCAACATTTTCGCCACATTTATATTCAATTCCTTCATCATTTACCACATTGATGGCAAATATATCCTTGTCAAAACTTTCGTTTTCCCATTCATTTACATTCTCACTTTTCATTAACCTAATCTTATTACTTGACTGTTTCAACACGCTACATTCCTCATTCGGCAATTTACTCATACCTCCTTCATCATCTAGTATCTTATTCATAACACTCTTTTCCCTACATAACGATTTATTCATAACAACATTCTCACTTAACAACTGATTCATAACACTATCTTCTCTACATAACGATTTATTCATTACAACATCCTCACTTAACAACTGATTCATAACACTATCTTCATCATACTTACTAATTTCCTTTTCCTCCCTTTCCCTCTTACTTTCCCTACTCACTGGTTGCCTTTGATTATCGGTATCATATTCTCTCTTTACCATATCGATATTTCCAGTCGCAATCGCATTCAAAGTGCATAGATTAATACCCAATCCACATGCACTCATAAAATCCCTTCCAACTACAACAGTATGACTCATAGACTCTTCTGCGACAACCATTAACTCAAAATATATCTTTATTGACTTTTTCAAAACAAAACATAAAATTTTTCCAAAAACTTCAAGTTGGCTACCATTCAGGCCAATGTAAGACTTCCATACTGGATATAACTGCATATTTTCAGGAACTTTTGATTTTTTAATAAATGAGATCGCGCTACCAGAGTCTATGAGACATTCTGCAATAAGAGGATATTTAGTATTATCATTAAAATAAATTTTAAAATTCCTTACAAAACTATGTTGAACGCCTCCTGACTGCTCTGGACATTGCGCAATAAAATGGCCCATCTGGCCACACTTATAGCACGATCCTGTCATGCGTTTCGGTTTGCGGCAGTCTCTAGCGAAATGACCTCTGCCATTACAATTATGACAGCGTAGTTCCCCCTCGCCCTCTCGCCTTCCAGTGTATCGCTTTACTGCGCTGCTTACCACCTCCTCTTTGATCAAAGATATATTCGCAAATGCCGTCAATATTTGTTCCGGGCTCGTAAAGCACTGTATACGAGCCTGGTCACGCAAATTCTTTGATGACACTCCTTCAATAATCTGCTCCAGTAATTCGTCAACATCGATGTTTATTTTTTGGGCCAGCTGCATTTTCTCTTCATAATAGGTAACGAATTTCTCCTCGCACTGCCACTTGCGTTCCTCGAACTTGCGTCTCATGTCTGATTTTGATGCGTTTTCTCCAAATGCCATAATCAGCTGCGTACATAGTCTCTCAAATGGCTCCTGTATGCGAGAAGCATTTACATATAGCCATTGCTGCGCATTGCCCTTCAGTTTTGTTATCAACAGCATGCGTAGGCAAGAAGAGTCAAGGTTGTAAAGTTGGCCAACAAGATTTATTTGCCGCACCCAATTTTGAGCGCAATGATCTCCATTGAATTCCATTATCGCTTCTTTCGCTAAAGCGAAGAATGTAGCTGACGATCCATTGTTTACATTCTCGTTGCCGCCAGTGCTGCCACCAAAAGTGCTGCCCATGCCACCGCCACCTCCAGTGTTGCCACCTCTGTTTACAACCGCGCTGCCATCCCTGTTAACTTCAGAGCTGCCACCGCTATTAACTTCAGCGCTGCCACCTGTGCTAACTCCAGCGTTGCCACTACTATTGATGCCAACGTTGTCGCCAATTTCGCCTTGTTGAAAATTTTGTATAATCTCCTTATTCGCCTCTAATTGCAATCGTAACTGTTGTATTATCGCCAACAGCTCGTGCTGCTCAAAATCGCTCTCGTTCCGCTCCATCCGCTGCTGTTGTTGTTGTGACGCCTCCGCTTGTCCGCCATTTGCGCGCACAACTATACCTGCACCTTGTTGCTCTCGTTGATCAGCGTCGTTTTCGCGCTGTTGCTGCTGTTGTTGTTGTTGCGCCTCCGCTTGTCCGCCATTTGCGCGCATAATCATAACGGCGCCTTGTTCTCGTCGATCAGCGTCGTTTTCGCGCTGTTGCTGCTGTTGTTGTTGTTGTTGCGCCTCCGCTTGTCCGCCATTTGCGCGCATAATCATAACGGCGCCTTGTTGTTCTCGTCGATCAGCGTCGTTTTCGCGCTGTTGCTGATATTCCATCGCTTGAAAATTTTCCGCTGCTTCGTTTACCGAGTCTTCGTCCGAATCAGACTCAGGAAAACCACCACGACGATGAGGAGCAATTTGATTCAAGCGCGCTATTAATTCGGCTTTCGTGCCACTTGTGGACCGCCCTAGCACCGCGAGCCACTTTTTTAGCTGAACCACCGTAAATTGATTGATTTCAACTTCACTCATCACCTGGGTATATCCCACTTCTGAATTGTAGGTGTAAGTTTATATTTCAATTTATTATAATCTTGCGTAATGCGTAGTTTGCTTCTATATCATTTCACGTTCGAAGACAAACTGCTCTGCGTTCTGTTACTCTTACAGACCAGTGTTGCCAACTAACAGCGTACTTATAATGTTAATGCTAATGTTATTTAATAGCTAATAGCAGTGTCAGTGTGACCCCCACACAATATGTATATATCCTACTACAGTATATATATCCTTGACAGAGGTGATATCAAGGAAAACATACAGTGGCTCACAGCTTATTTCAACTAGCAGCTAAGAATAACTTGGAGCAGCTATAATGGCGAAACTAAAAGAGATATAAAAATTATAAAAACGCAGGTAGTTAGCTCTATGTTTTAACTTATCAAATATAACTTCATTTAATTTTTCTATATTTTCTTAATATTTTTTAACAATTTAAAACTAAAAAAACAACCAAAAACAATGTCACAGCTTATTTCAACCACCTATCAAATTCAAATCTAAAACTAACTTAATATATACAAAATAAGATTTTAATATTTTGTATGTGCACCCTTTTGGTCAACAACCATTTTGAGCCGCTTTGGCATGGATTCGACCAGTTTTCGGGTCACATCTGGTGTGATTTTGGCCCACTCCTCAACAAGTGCAGTTTTGAGGTCATCTTTGCTGCTAATTTGCCGTTTCCGGATATTTGAATCGAGAATGGCCCACAAATTCTCAATCACATTCATGTCGGGCGACTGTGCCGGTGGCTGCATGATATGCGGACAGTTCCAAATCAGCCATGTCTGAACTATACCCGACTTATGTTTCGGGTTATTGTCCTGGTAAAATCGAAAAACATCACGTATTCCCAATTTAATTGCGCTTTGCAGCAAGTTGGCCTTCAATATATTGAGATAATGGGTCTTGTCCATTGTCGTCTCAATAAATTCAAAATTTCCAACGCCGGCTGCCGACATACAGGCCCAAACCATGACGCTGCCACCGCCATGTTTGACCGTAGCCTTCAAATTTTTTGCTTGCAGCTCCGTATTTGGCTTACGCCACACGTAAGAGGCTCCGTCCGACCCAAAAATGTTGAATTTGGACTCGTCTGCGAATATGACAGTATTCCAAAAGCTGGAGTCCTTTTCCAAGTGCTCCTTGGCAAATTTTAAACGGCACTGTTGGTTCTTGCTACTAATGAAGGGTTTTTTGCGAGCTATTCTGCCATTAAAATCGTGGTCCCGAAGCACACGGCGAATAGTTTCGGGGTGGCATGATTTGCCCAACTCCTCCTCCACTTCACTGGCCAATTTTGGAGCCGATAATCTTGGGTTGTCCCGAATCTTACGGACAATATAGCGCTCATCCGTCGAATTAAATATTTTGTTTGGAGCATTTCTTCCCTTATCGTGCGTCCTGTTTTCTTTTACAAAACGGTAAATGATGCTCTGGACTCTGGAATCGCTTAGTGACACCATTTCCCCAATTTTTCTCCGCGAATGTCCATTTTTAAAATGTTTGAGAACAAGTTCTCGCTGCTCAATGGTTGTCCGTGGTCCCATTTTACACAACTATTTTTTCTGGAGTGATCTACTTATAAAATGCAGCCAAAATTACTTAAACGTATTGCAAATATAATGACTAAAGCATAGAAAAATAAACAACCGTTATTCTGCAAAATAACGGAATTTGGCTCAGCTGCAAAGTATCTGGTTGAAATAAGCTGTGACATTGTTTTTTGTTGGTTGTTTTTTTAAAAAAAATATTAAAAAATAAAAAAATTAAAGAATTATATTTGATAATTACATAGAGCTACTACCCTTCTCGTTTCGCCATTATAGCTTACGCGTGTCTAGTTGCTAGTTGAAAAAAGCTGTGAGCCACTGTATATGTATTGTTATATGTTGATGATGTGGTAATAGCTAGCTGATATGACAAGAATGAATAGTTTCAAAAAGTATTTAATGGAAAAATTTAGAATGACAGACTTACAAGAAATACGACATTTTATTGGCATAAGAATAAAAATGTATGAAGATAAAATTTGCTTAAGCCAAGCTGCTTATATTAAAAGAGTTTTAAATAAATTTAATATGGATAATTGCAATGCAGTCAGTACTCCTTTACAAAACAAACTAAATTATGAGTCACTTAACTCAGATGAAAACTGTGGTGGACCATGTCGCAACCTTATTGGTTGTTTGATGTACATAATGCTATGTACACGTCCAGATTTAGCTACTGCAGTAAATATCTTGAGTAGATCTAGTAGCAAAAATAATTCTGAGTTATGGCAATGCTTAAAAAGGGTTCTTAGGTATTTGAAGGGAAGCATTGAAATGAAATTGATTTTTAAGAAGAATGCAGTATTTGAAAATACATTAGTTGGCTATGTTGATTCTGACTGGGGTGGTAACGAGATTGACAGGAAGAGTACAACGGGGTATTTATTTAAAATGTTCGGTTCAAATCTAATTTGTTGGAACACGAAGAGACAGAACTTAGTAGCAGCCTCATCAGCTGAAGCTGAGTATATGGCCCTATTTGAAGTTGTAAGAGAAGCTTTATGGTTAAAATCTCTTCTAAATAGCGTAAATATCAAACTTGAAAAGCCTTTTAAAATTTATGAAGACAACCAAGGCTGTATAAGCATAGCAAACAACCCCTCATGTCATAAAAGGGCTAAGCATATTGATATTAAATATCACTTTGCTAGAGAGCAAGTGGAAAATAATGTGATTTGTCTTGAGTATATCTCCACAGATAATCAACTTTCTTTACTAAACCGTTGCCTGCTGGAAGATTCGTGGAACTACGAGACAAGTTGGGATTACTTCAAGATGACAAATCTATTCAATCGTTAATGCTGAATATTAACTTTTGGTTATTAATGATAAAGTATAACTTTCGAATTTAATGAATCAATTAATATTTTTATTTATATAAACAAAGAGAAATATTGCATTGTTAAGTTGTTAAATATTAAGTTAATGAAGTTTTTGAATTTAATCTAATGTTAATATGTTTTGAAAGTGATCTGATCGGGTTTTTCTGGGTTTTCCCCGAATCCTTGCAGCAAATGCTGGATCACATAGCACACCCCAGAATGCACACCAGCCACATTAGAATAAGTAAATGATAATCAAAAATGAATATGATTCCTAAGTTTAATAATTATAAATGTTATTTTTGAGGGGGCGTGTTGGAATATCCCTATTCAACTTAACAAAAATAGCATTTACAACACTATGTTTTGGTATTACTTTATTTGTGATAGACTGGTCACTCTTTATGATCTCTCTCTTCTTTCTTGACTGCTTGTGAAGTGTAAATGTGGTGTTGGTGTTGCGAGTAAGAAAAGAGTTAAAATATAAAAGCATAACTGAACTGAATTAAACAAAGTGTTTATTATTTGAATTATAGATTCTCAATTTCTAACATCGCGCATAAATAAATAACTTGACACTTTATAAACTGACGATATACACCAACATGTGTACCAAATTTGGTTGCTCTAGCTCAAAGATAAAGGCAAAAAAATTGCGTTCATACGGACAGACAGACATTTCGCAAACCCAATATACTATTTTTCCCTTCGGGAACACAGTATAAAAATTAACCAACTAAAAGACAAATTGAGAATGCTGGCGCCACCAGTTCAACAGCCGCAGCTTCCATATTACTACCCCCATCAACCAATACAACAACAGCAAATACAACAACAACAACAAATACAACAACAACAGCAACAACAACAACAACAAATACAACAGCAACAACAAATACAACAACAACAAGTGCAACAACAACTTTACAATATTCCATGCATACAGCAGCCTTACACACAATACCCAGTTTACCAGCAGCCTTCAATAGTATACCATCAGCAAAATCCATATCCATATATTCTACAACAACCACAACAACAACCGCAACAACACTCGCAACAACAAGAGGAACAACAATAACATTTTTTTTAAAATAAGAATTAAACATTAAGCAATTAATTGAAATAAAACAAAATAAAAAAATATTAAATTAAAACAATTTTTTTATTTTTATTTCGTAATCTTAGTTCCTATTACAGTTTTATTACTTTTCAGGAAGTTGTGTTTGCATGTGTATTTGTGTTTATATGCATTTGATCGCAATGTACCTATTTCTATGTATGGGCAAAGAATATTAAGTCATACAGAAGGCGCATCTCATACAATCTCATCTCTATTTTTAGAATGTTTACCCCGTTGACCGCCTGCCCGCATCATCAAACGTGAAAACAAATCGACGAAATTTTTGCTTGTGATGCGCCTTCTGTATGACTTTATATTCTTTGGTATGGGTAACTGTGTAAGTGTAATATGGCAATCGTGTGAACGACTGGCTACCATACATCGTAATAAATGAATTAAAGAATAAATTTTATTTTCTCTGTTTACATACACGATTGAGAGACAGTAGGTTACGCAATGCGCATGTCCATTAGTCGCCGTTATTCGGCGACCAAACCTGTGACGTCAAAAGTCATGGAATTCAGCGCGCGCTTTTGAATTTGTTCGAAAATCACTGACTTTTTTTACTGTATCGGCTCGTGGGGCTGTAATTCCAGTCCGATTTTGAAAATCTTGCCAGCATATTGTAGGGAACTTCATACCGCGTCGATTGATAGGTCTTGTTGCTCTGTAGGTGCTATACATTTTAAATAATAAGTAGTTAAAGTTAGAAAATGTTGCCAGGCCAAATGTTTGCATTCAAACTTATCGCTCAATTTTAAAGCTATGATTATGAAACTTGGCACAAGTCTTTATTTTCGATGCTACATATTTGAAAACCAGCCGGATCAAATCACTATATCATATAGCTCCCATACGAATAATAGGTTGACAACTATGTTCTTGTATGAAAAACTTTTTTGTTTTTGTAGATAGCGTAACCAAACTCACAAAATTTAAGTTTAATCACGTTTTACATATGCTCACCAAATTTCATCGAAATCGGACATATATATTTTATACCGGTTTTTTATCGTGGGCAGAAAAAAATTACTTTCTGATCGCGAAAAATTAAAATAATAAGTGTGTAGTAAGTCGACTCGCGCTTTTGTATTTACATATTTGCTTGATCAATTTAATTGATAAATAAATGTGTATTGACACAAAGTGCGTTACGTTTTTTTTATTACATGCACACATATGAAAGTAGTTCCGAAAAGTAGTTATGCTGGCAATAAGTTTGGCGCCACATTGGCGCCGTTATGTATATTTGGTGTGTTACCTTGGTAAGCGCATGACTTCATATAGTCAAATTTTAATCTGCCAGTACGATTTACTTTAACGTATTAACCAATTTATATTTAGAGTCCGGTTGGCAAAAAAATATTAGCGCCGCCTACTAAAAGAGTATCTTTTAATGTTCGGTGTGATACTGGGTTATTAAACGCATTATATATCCACACATTTTTATCTGCCAATCCGGCATAATTAATTAGAAAGTACGTGTACTAACATATGTTGTTTAGTGCATACTAATTATAAAAAATATTACATTTTCTTAAAAAGAAAATAAATAATATTTATTAAAACAAATATTAAAAAAAAATTATATATTCTTAAAAAGAAAATAAATAATATTATTAAACAAATATTACATTTTCTTCAAATTAGCGCCTGTATGCTAAAAGTGTATCTTTTAGTGTTCGGTATGATACTGGTATATAAAACGCATGCTTATACATCCAAACATCTTATTTGCGGATCCGGATTTATTGAACAGATACTTTAAAAGAAAATAAATAATATTCAGTAAAACAAATATTATTTTTCTTAAAAAGAAAATAAATAATATTTCTTAAAACAAATATTAAATTTTCTTCAAATTGGCGCCTGTATGCTAAAAGTGTAACTTTTAGAATTCAATGTGATACTGGGTTATTAAACGCATGATTATATATCCACACACATTTGTATCTGTCAATCCGGATTTATAAGAAAAATAGAGTATTCACTTATGTAGTGAACGTTAGTATTTAATACTTATTAAATAAATACAACATTTTCTTAAAAGAAAATAAATAATATTTATTGAAACAAATATTAAATTTTCTTAAATAGAAGGTAAAAAGAAAATAAATAATATATTTATTAATTATTTATTTATTAAATCTTACATTTTCTTAAATAGAAAAAAGATTAAATATTTAAAAAAACATTAAATTTAATAAAATAAAATAATAAAACAAAGCTCAAATAGACTAAAACTTTTTATTGCGCTTACGTAAAAGTTTACAGGAAAGACATGCTTACTGAAAACTTAAACATTGATGGCGCATTAGTGCCACATTCTGTAGTGCCTATATCTGGCGATGGAGCATGCCTTTTCAGAGCCATTTCATATGTTTTATATGGCACTCAAGAAATAGCTTCTGAAATACGCATGGAGATAGTAAATCATGTGATGAATCACTGGGATGAGTTCTCTATTTTAAGCAATGATGCTGAGGGTCATAATTATAATACATGAAGTTTATTACTCTACGCGTCAAAATATCAATTCTTTTTGAAGTTTTTTATAATAGAAATCTATATATGAAATTTGGATCAGAAAAAAACCCTGTTGAACGACTGCGTTTTACTTGTAGGCAGGACTTCTCTAATGGGCACTTTGATGTTTATGTACCTCTCGAAACATTGCCTAATGTAGATACTGCTTTTCAGAGAGAATCTCAAAATATCTTCAAACAGAGATCTGTTTAACGACGAGCTCGATTTTCTGAGAGAATCAGAGCTAAGCAACTTCAAGTTGCCACCAAAAAATTTCGCAAAGAGCATCCTGAAGAAAGAATAAGAGCATCACAAAAATAGCAGGCTGAGCATCCTGAAGTGCACCGAGCTTTAGCTTCGAAATATCAGACTGAGCATCCTGAAGTTCACCGAGCTTTAGCTTCAAAATATCAGACTGAGCATCCTGAAGTGCACCGCAGAACAGTTAATTGCTATGATCGGAATAATCCTAGCGCTCACACAGAGAGACATTTGCGTTCATGGACAATAAAAAAAAATGTCTGGCTTAATGTACGATTCTAAAACAGCATATAATACGGACAAAACTATTGCACTTGGTTCCATGAATTATAAGTGTAAATTTTGTGATGCTCTAAAAAGGAAAGATGAGTCTGCAGGCATGTGCTGTAAGTCTGGAAAAGTTCAGCTTGCTTCATTTGAAATTTTACCAGAACCGCTTAAAAGCTTAATTATAGGTGGCCATCGCGATCATATCCATTTTATCGACCGCATTAGGAAAAACAATAGCTGCTTCCAAATGACTTCATTTGGTAGTAAAAGAATTGTAGACGCTAGCTTTATGCCAACGTTCAAAGTACAGGGCCAAGTCTATCACTTAGTTGGGAGCATTTTGCCTTGCCCTGAAAAAGACCCACAATTTCTTCAAATATATTTTGTGGGTGAAGATGATAGAGAAGCGCAGCTTAGGTGTAAGAATATCTCTAATGTGAAAGTTGAGTTGGTAAGATCTATACAATCCATGTTGCACAATTGTAATTCTTACATTAAGGATTTCAAAAGTGCTCTGGATAAAGTGCCTCCAAATAGTAAGGATTTTAAAATGGTTATTCAAGCTAATAGAAATCTATTTGGTACTCATATAGGTCGGCTTAATGCACCCACTGTAAGTGAAGTAGCTTTGCTTTTAGTTGGACAGCAGTTTTAAAAGCGAGATATTATTATTGAAAGTCATAATAATAAATTGCGTCGGATCAGTGAGGTTCACAGTTCCTACGATGCCTTGCAATATCCGCTGCTTTTTTGCCGCGGGGAGGATGGTTATTCCGTTGACATACCCAAACGTGACCCCCATACAAAATTACCACTGAAAAAAACTGTGTCAGCACTAAGCTTTTATACCTATAAAATAATGATTCGGCAACCTCAAGCCAATCATTTAATTTATTGCCGATCTCTTTTAGTCAGTTTTTGGTTGACATGTATGCGAAAATTGAAACAGAAAGGCTCAATTTCATTAGAAACAACCAGGCACAACTTTGGGCTGACAGTTATATACATATTCAAGATGCCATAGGAAGGCAAGATGTAGACATTGGACAGATGGGTCAGATGGTAGTGCTTTCGTCATCATTCACTGGCTCCGCCCGATATATGCATGAAAAAACTCAGGACGCGATGACGTATGTTCGTCATTATGGGCGTCCTGATCTTTTCATTACATTCACTTGCAATCCCAAATGGCATGATATTTCTGTTGCATTGTTGCCTGGACAAAAAGCTCACGACCGTCATGATATTATTGCTAGGGTCTTTCATCTAAAAGTCAAAGCAATAATGTCATTATTAACAAAAGGCGAATTGTTTGGAAAAGTTCAGTGCTTTATGTACTCTGTCGAGTGGCAAAAGCGTGGCTTACCGCATGTTCACATATTGCTTTGGTTAGAAAAATCTATAAGGGCCGATCAAATCGACGCAATTATATCTGCAGAAATACCAGACGTTGAAAGAGATCCCCTACTTTATGAAATTGTCAAAACTAATATGATTCATGGACCATGCGGTCAAATTAATTTAAATTCCCAATGTATGAAAGAAGGCAAATGTTCCAAGGGATTTCCTAAACAATTGCTTAAGGAAACTAACACAGGAAATGACGGTTATCCGCAATACCGGCGAAGAGCCCCATACATACGGACAGACAGACGGACATTTGCACAAATCCAATACCCCCTTTTTACCCATTTTATGGGTACAGGGAGTAAAAATAAGTTTGAAAGGAGGAAACGTGGAATTGATGTAGTCAATTTTGCAGGAGTTAAAAAGGATCAAGCTTTGGGTAGAGTTCATACAGTACACCCCAATAACACTGAATGTTATTACTTGAGACTTTTACTCCATGAGGTACGAGGACCAACCTCATTTTTGTACCTAAAAACTGTTCATGGTGTTACTTACGACACTTTTCAATTGGCTTGCAAGGCTTTGGGTTTACTTGAGGATGATAGTCACTGGGACTCTACGATGGCAGAAGCAGTTCCTTGTCAAGTTCCACTTAAAATGCGAGAGCTTTTCGCAATACTGTTAGTGTTTTGTTAAATATCCGATGCTTTAAGTTTGTGGAATAAATATAAGGAACGCCTCTCGGAAGATATTATTCAGAAATTAAAACTTACCACAGATGGTTATATTGATCCATTTATGGATAGAGCTTTTAATAACTGTTTGGTGCTAATTGAAAACATAGTGTTATCTCTAGGAGGACAATGTTTGACAATTTATGGACTGCCTAAGCCATGTAGATCCGTAGACGTGTTACAGAATAGGGGTTATGTTAGGGAAATAAGTTATGACAACAATGTCTTAAACGAAATTGTTAATAATAACGAGCATTTGCTGACCGATGAGCAGCAAAACGCTTACTCAAAAATATTGAGGACTGTTGAGGCAGAGATGGGCGAAATGTTTTTTTTGGATGCACCTGGTGGTACACGTAAAACATTTTTACTGAATTTGTTGCTCGCAAAAGTACGACAAGATCAGAAAACAGCTGTGGCATCTTCTGGCATTGCTGCAACATTGCTCAACGGAGGTCGTACAGCGCATTCTGCATTTAAGCTTCCTCTAAATTTAGTAAATATCGAATTACCTCAATGCTCGATTTCTAAGCAATCTAATATGGCTAAGGTCCTCAAAGATTGCAAACTAATTGTTTGGGATGAATGCACCATGGCTCATAAAGGTGGATTTGAAGCCTTAAATAGAACATTAAAGGATATACGTGATAACGACCTTCTAATGGGAGGCATTACTGTCCTTTTAGCAGGCGACTTTCGCCAAACACTTCCAGTAGTAGTCAGAGGAACAAGAGCAGATGAAATAAAATCCTGCTTGAAATCCTCATTTCTATGGCCTCACATTCGAAAACTAGCATTAAATAAAAATATGCGAGTTCACTTGAAAGGTGATGTTTCTGCGGGTATTTTTGCAGAAACTCTTCTTAAAATAGGAGACGGAATGCATCCTACAGTTGAAGGCAAAATATCTATTCCCTCATGCTTGGGTACAGTTGTGACATCTCCCTAAGATCTCATTTCCAAGGTATATCCAGACATTTCCAATATCGCTGCGAAGCCGTTACGATGGTTATCTTTTAACTGCCAAGAATGAAAGAGCCTCCTATATTAATGACTTACTTCTAAAGTCATTTAATGGAGATGAATTTCAATATAAGTCCATAGATTCAGTTACAGAAATTAATGATGCAGTTCATTATCCTGTCGAGTTTCTGAACACTTTAAGCCCGGCAGGTTGTATATACTAAATTTTTTTTTTGAGAGAGCGACGCTCCTGTTCCCTCCACATAACTATTACTTCTTTCTCCCAACAAGAAAACAAAAATAACAAACCAAACTGCCGTCCCCGCGCGCCCTCCTTTATAAATAGTCTTTTTATAAAAAACAAAAAAAACGAAAAGAATTAATTATAAACCAGCCCGAAGACGCCCCGAAAAAACGTGTGTATATTGCACCGCCATCCGGCCCCGCGCGCGTTTTTTTTCCGCCCTGCCCCAATTTTTTGCCACAGATGTCTATGCAAAGACTGTGTCATGTATCATAGTATTTATGTTTATTAGTATATATGAAGTATATACTGGATATAGTGTTAAGCACAGTGAGCTCTCTCACAGTGAGCTCTCCCGGCTCATAATATCATTCTTAAAGTGGGTGCACCTATAATATTGCTTCGTAATCTTAATCAGCCAAAGTTATGCAATGGTACAAGACTGCAGGTGAAAGCCCTTCATCGAAATGTTATTGAGGTCACAGTTTTTACTGGATGTGCTATAGGTGAGACGGTTTTCATATCTAGAGTCCCACTAATACCATCAGACCTTCCGTTTCAGTTTAAGAGACTGCAGTTTCCTATTAAAGTCTGCTTTGCTGTAACAATAAATAAGTCGCAGGGACAAACATTAAAGCTAGCTGGATTAGATCTGCAGGAGGATTGCTTCTCTCATGGACAGTTTTATGTCGCCTGTTCAAGAGTTAGCTCAGCTAGCAACTTAATTATTTTTGCACCAGATGGTAAATCGACAAATGTGGTTTATAGAGAAGTGTGTCAAACAACATTCCAACCTCATTAATATAATTATCTTCAGCAAGTCTCTGATATACTGATTGGCAACTTGCTCATTTTGATTAAGACTGAAGAAGGCTGGGAGATTTTGAGACGCTGAATTTGTGACAATTTGTGAATATGGCTCCTTCTAGAAGTTTTCCAACTATTATATAGGAGCAGTAGCAAGTGTGTATTCTGTTTCAAGTGCATTTTTCAGTTTTATGAAAGCTGAGTAACTGACTCAGTATGGGGGGTGGAGGATGGAACTGCTTCGAAGAATGTAAAACATCAAAATATCACTTCGAGCAGTTCTAGCAGCTCACATACTTCCGGTCCCTTAAAAAGGACCAAGTATCCTCTGGGTAACTCCTGCACATGTGTGTTAGGAGTGAGCTAAATGTGAGAAGGCGAATTTAATATTATTTTAAGCAAAAATAGGTATTTAATATAATAAGAAAAATACTTACCCAGCAACGCCGGGTATTACCAGCTAGTCTATATATATAAAAGAGTTCGTGCTGACTGACTGACTGACTGATTGATTGGTAATCATCGCACAGCCCAAACCATAAGAGCTAGGATGCTGAAATTTTCACAGAAGCTTCCATCTATGATTAAAGTGCACACTAAGACGGGATTTTGGAAATTCCACCCACAAGCGTGGAAAATCGCGGAAAACTGTTGTATGAAACTTTTTTGTTTACCATCCAATCAGGTTCAAACTCATTTTCAGAGATCTACACAAAAAATCATTTGACACATATTTCACCGATTTTGGAAAATCCACCCCCATGGGTGGAAAATGGGCGTCTCAAGGTTGTATGGGCGAAAGTCTAATTTTATTCCGATCACCTTCAAATTCATTTTCAAAGCTCTTCACGTAAAATAATTCGACACGTGTATCAGCGATTTTGGGAAATTCGACCACATGGTCGGAAAATTGGTGGAAAAGTCTGGCATTCGACATTTTTAGTTTTCATGCGATTGGCTTCAAACTCATTTTCAAGGTTCTATAGGAAAACTAAATAGACGTGGTGGTCAAATATTTTAAAAAAATTTCTGTTTAGCATCCAACTATTTTGGAGCTCATTTTCAAAGCACCTCACATTAAATAATTTGACACATGTGCTACCAGTTTTAAAAAAAAGTTCACGGTCGGAAAAGGGGCGAAGTGTGGAATTCAGCAATTTCGTTTTTCATACTAATTTCCAAATATACATACAAAAACCTCGGTACTTTGCTGGCAATACGACGGGCAGAAAATAATTGGAAAGCTTTAGTCTGGATTTTTAGTATTATTCTTGAAATTGGCTTCAAATGTCAAATGATTTTGGAAAATATACTCCACGTCGCCACGGGTGGAAAGTGGAAGTCAAGGACAAATGAGTGAGATTATTTGTTTAGTTTAATCGGCTTCAAAGACATTTTCATTGCCCTACATAAGAAACATTAGTCACGTGGCTGAATTATTTTGTTTCCTACCCCCACGGGAGGGAATACTGTGATACGCTTTTTATGTGTATTTCTTACGGTTGACGAGAGTAGTCAAATTCAAAATAATGCACTTTCATCTAAATATTTCCCCGGGCAAGGCCGGGGCATTACCTGCTAGTAAGATCATAAAACTCGAAAGACGAACGCAAAGTCAAAGCACAACAAGGCAAAGCAACCTTTGCAAGGAAAATTTAACCTTGAAAAAAAAGACGCCGTTAGTATATTGTAGATTATGCACACATCTGCAAATTTCTGCAGCTAATTTTAACTCTCTTATTACCTTAAGACACACACAAATTCATTGCAAAAGAACAGAATGGGAGAATCAAAGGGGAACACAATTAAAACTTTAAGTAAACATAATAAAGACGCACACAAAATGTACAAAAATAGGTTAAACTAAAACAGTGATTGTAGTGTGGCGTTTCCTTATTTGCGAAGCCGTCGAAGTTCACCTGGTTTTCCTTTGTCCTTTGGTTCCTGATGTGTACTGCCTGATTTTCGTGTCGTTGTAGGCTGTTTAGGTGGTTAAGCAAATTACGCTCACATGCGGCAAAATACGCACGTCCATCAATGTTTCTTAGCCAGCCAAACTTATCCAGCCATTCGGACCGAAATTTGCGATTAGCAGGAACATCAACGCTGAGACAAAAACTAAAATAATCTGGCAGTCGCTATAAAATATTTTGTTATCCACCTGTGAAGTTGTTATCGTAGTCTCTGCGTGTGTGTGCGCCGCACTGTGCGGGGACTCAGTGCCGGTTGCACCTTTTTATACTATGTTCCCGAAGGGAAAAATAGTATATTGGGTTTGCGAAATGTCCGTCTGTCCGTATGAACGCAATTTTTTTTGCCTTTATCTTTGAGCTAGAGCAACCAAATTTGGTACACATGTTGGTGTATATCGTCAATTTATAGTGTCAAGATCAAATTATAATTATAATTTATATAATTTATATATATATAAATATAATTATAATGAACCTACAAGTAAATTCATTTAACAATGTGATTGTTATACTAATGTGTGTACTCCACTTTACTTACTTGTCCATTTATCACAACTTAACTTCACACGCTTTTACTCACTATCAAAATTAACGAAACCGCCACCGACTAAAATATCATGCGCTTGTGGTCAAATTTAAACAGTAATAATATTATTCGCGATGCGCTTAGGCCCCGATCAAATTCAGAGTTGCATTGCGTTTTTTATTAGTTTTGATTATTTATAGTGCAGGTAGTGAAAAATGTCCAGATCTAAAGCTGATCTTGACACTTTATAAACTGACGATATACACCAACATGTGTACCAAATTTGGTTGCTCTAGCTCAAAGATATAGGCAAAAAAATTGCGTTCATACGGACAGACGGACATTTCGCAAACCCAATATACTATTTTTCCCTTCGGGAACATAGCATAACAAGTAAGAACGTTGCAGTCGGCGGTGGCGTCCGACGGCGGACGCACCCGACTGCAGAATACTATGTTCCCAGTCCTATATACATAATATGGTTATTTGTGAGTTCAGAAAGAAACGCGATTTTGCTTCTTTGGGTGCGTGGGGGTGGGGGGTGTCCAAAAATTTTTGATGCAGTTTTATCCAGGGGGTCAACATTAGTCTCTATGCCAAATTTGGTGACTCTAGCTCTACTGGTGTAGGAGATATAGGTTTTGCTCCATTGGGGGGGTGGGGGTGGGGGGGTCCAAACATTTTTGATGCAGTTTTTTCCAGGGGGTCAACATTAGTCTCTATGCCAAATTTGGTGACTCTAGCTCTACTGGTGTGGGAGATATAGGTTTTGCTCCATTTTTGGGTCCAAAAATTTTTGATGCAGATCTGTCAGGAATCTCAACTTTAGTGTGTATGCCAAATTTGGTAACTCTAGCTTTAAAAATGTAGAAGATACAAGTTTTCCCCAAATTTTGGGGGAGGGGGTGGGGGTGGGGGGCTGATCTTGACACTTTATAAACTGACGATATACACCAACATGTGTGCCAAATTTGGTTGCTCTATCTCAAAGATAAAGGCAAAAAAAATTGCGTTCATACGGACAGACGGACAGACGGACATTTCGCAAACCCAATATACTATTTTTCCCTTCGGGAACATAGTATAAAAAGAACCAGTTTTGGCGCAAAAACGCCAAGTGTGGCAACCGTGACGGGAACCTACATTCCAAATTTGGTGTCTAGCTCTTTTAGTTGCTGAGATCGACGCGTTCATACAGACGGAAATACGGACAGACGGACATGGCCAAATCGAAATCTCTTTTGCTACTGATCAAGAATATATATACTTTACTTATTTCTGCCTGTTACATACTTTTGCACAAATCCAATACCCGCTTTTTATGGGTACAGGGAGTAAAATCGGCACAATGCACATTGGGTCAGCGAGCCGATTTTTCGACGAAAATTCAAATTTTTTATAGAAAGTAAACCTATTTTAATAATGTTACGTGACAGGTGTTTCTCAGTGGGCAGCGCCGGCCAGCCACATACTCTCTCGTTATGGGTGGGTACACCCGTGCCCGCCGTCACGAACAATCACAACACCACCAAATCTACACATCACTAACTAAACTCCAAAAAAAACAGAAATCATCAATACAACAAAAATACAAACAAACGTTCAGTATACAATCGTGGCAGTAGTTGTTATTGCCATAGCGTTCCCGCCCATTCTGTGGTGCTAAGCATAATTTCAAGACACCACCCTAAAACAACAGATGATGGCACCTATTCCAGCATTTGTAACCAATCCCTCCCATCCATCACAAGACTTAAGCCTCCATTTCAAATTCCATACTTAGCATATAATTTCATAAATACGAACGAACATTTACTTAAGTGCTACTTAAGTTATTTAAGAATTTTAAATTTAACGAATATTTTAGCTTAACAGCCGAGGAACATGATTATGTTATACTAATGTTTACACTGGTCACACTGGGCCTTAGTGTTCAAATTTCAAGCGATTTTGGCAATTTCAAATTAATTTAAATTAGCCTTAAGGGCATTACAATTCGTGAAAATGTTGCTACAGGCAACTTAAATACATTAATAAGGACTTGCTAATACATATTGCAAGTGGATACCGGCAAGTGCGTAATTACACACACATATAAAGGTTCAGTATATACATATGTACTTATTTGTTTACTTTCTATTCATACTACTCACACAGCTGCTTTTTGGATCTTACGTTGTCGTTGTAGTTATCGTGGGCCCAAGATGACGTTGACGATACGAAGAGCTGCTAGGAAGACACAAATTTATAAGTACATTGCCTATATGTGTGTGTACGTATTTACGTACTAAATTACAAAATTACTCGGTGTCCGACTTACAAGACGTTGGCAAGGGATATCATTAGCCTATATACAACATATATTACTATTTAAGTTACGTTAACAATTAGCCATCGCAAAATCCAAAATTTTAAATTGATACAAAGTCAAAGCGCGCAGCGCTCAGCAACAGCTGTTTCGTTTTGTGTTGTATCGTGTCTGCCAATACGTTCCACAACCCAAAACGATCAGCGGCTGTTTCAAGCAATGTAAACAACAACACTAGGACTTGCGCATTGGTATTATTACAAAGCCGATTAACGTTAAAATTTTGACCCAACACTCGCAGGAGACGCCTCTGAGATCGGTTCACCGTATACTTATGATTATTTTAGAATATTCGAGTTGCTCCCTGCGGCTTTCGCTGGCTCTTGGAGACAGACTTGCGGTGGATGCTGAGGCAGCGGTCAACAATAATCCGGCAGACGAGTCGTTCAAAAAGATTGGCACCAAAGACTCCAAAAATTTGGGGAGAAAGTGACCCTGGATTAACGGCCAAACTGCCAAGATGTTACTAGCTAGAGAGCCCGTAAATGCTCTCTAGTTAAACGGCGGATCGAATATCGGCTTTTGTGCCACCAGGCTGGTGTTGCACACCGAATGACGGCGTTCCTAACCTGTAAGGTATATCGGCTATTAAACTGCCTACAAAATAGGGCGCATGCGTACCTTTTCGGGATGCACAAAAACCACTTGAACTTTGTTAACGTGCACTTTGCACCACTTTTGTTCGGTAAAACAAGTAAGAATGTTCTAGTCGAGTATACCCGACTACGAAACTCCCCGTACCCAGGTCTAAAACTTCCAATTATATGTTCGTCTCTTACCCGGACCATACACACGCCAATTCAGTTGCCCAACTTGAGTGAGTTTTTCTGGTTGCGGCAACCGATTGCAATGTAATTGGAACGGTTGATACAATGTTGGGCCAACTGAATTCTGTATCAAAACCTTTTGATACGAGCACCGAGTTGCCTCAACTGGTTGTGTTGTAGTTGAACAACGCACAACTCGATTGGTACAATTCGTGGGCGTTTCCCTTTGGTTTTGTACTTTCTTGCTACTGTTTTCGCTGATCGCCTGGTTCAAATGCTGTTCGTTGTATGCAAAACACTTGCAGAGCTCTGCTTCAGGTTCGGGGGTGGGTTTGCTCTAGTTGGGCTATAGTTGTGCATAGTTGTGTACATCTTTGTGGGCGTCTCCCTTTTCGTTTTGGTTTTTCCTACTGTTTTTTTTTGTTCGCCTGGTACTTGTTTGTTGTTTTGTGCGAAACATTTGAAGACCTTTTGCTGCCGTTGATAAGCGGCGTTGTTTAGCAGAAAATAATGACATTATTGGATATTCAGATTTTCTTTTTGTTGTAATTATTAACAAAATTCAAAATTTTAAAATATTTTTCTGAAATTTCGGTTTTTTGTTTAATTTATATATTTAAATAAACCAGTTAATTGCATTATTTAGTTTATCAATTGTTTATCAATTCGGCACTTGCCGACGCCATTTCTCGAGTTGTGCTACGAAGTTGGCTGATCCGATTGCGGCGTGCGAGGCAAAGACCCAATTTGAGTGACAACTGGTTGCCGCAACCGATTGTGCTAAAATCGGCCCGTGTATGGTTGGCATTACACATGCACGCACACATACACAAAGCATACATACACACACGCGAGCCACAGCGTACGCAAGGCATTTTATGTCGTGGCTGGGCTGTGCTTCTTCTTCCCCCCTCGCTCCAGTACTGAATATTGTTCGTTGAATAACTTCCGTGTTTATTATCCGATCGACTTGACAGTAGATTAAGAGTGACCGAAGTAGTTTACATACCAAATCCCAAAGCGATATCTTTAAAACTGTGGCTGTAAAACGTTTTGATCGATTGGCGGGGGAACGGGGGGAGATATCTGAGATCGGAAACAAACTCGATCTGCGTATGGTATACAGGAACCTACATTCCAAATTTGGTGTCTTTAGCTCTTATAGTTGCTGAGATCGACGCGTTCATACGGACAGACAGACAGACGGACAGACAGACGGACATGGCCAAATCGAAATCTCTTTTGATACTGATCAAGAATATATATACTTTATAGGGTCGGAGATGTCTCCTTCTGCCTGTTACATACTTTTGCACAAATCCAATACCCCCTTTTTACCCATTTTATGGGTACAGGGAGTAAAAAAAATGTGTACTCAGAAAAAAAACTGTTGACAACCGTAGAAAAATTTAAATTTTTCGGCGCACATGCAGCGTAGGTACGTCTGCTCGTTTGCGGTTTCCTCGACCTTGTGTTGACCGCTTTAAAGTCGAATCATCTGCATGCTTAGCTACAGAGCTTTAGCCGAACGAGTGCATTCACCTACGCCCTTTTCGTTGCCTAGCTCACGCGTAGTTGTGTGCGTAGGCGTAAGCTGAGACACTAACATAAGGGCCCTCACTATTTTAACCTTAAATATCTTAAAAATAATTTCCCCTTATTATTTAAATTTAAGCTTAACGGCTACTTTACTTGGTGACTTCTATCGTTTTGTCCATGTATTCGATATTTTGCATACCCCGATGCAACAATAATAAAATTTGAATAGTATATACTTTGACTAAAATGAATCAAAAGATTTTAATTGTTTGGATGTATCCCTGAAATTTTGGCAGCCCTTCAAATTCAGCTGTTTGATTGCATGCGTGCGAAACTTAAAAGCGCGGGAAAGATTTTGTTTACTTGCGAGCGTGCCAAAATTGTTGTGGTTTAAGCAATTTTCACTAAAATTATGGAAAAGAAATACCAAGGTATATAGAATATTTGTATTAAAAAAGACTTTGTTCATGTTTGATAATGTGTGTTTTTGTGTGCGTTTATTGGTGTTGTCCAAAAGTAGAAAAAAGCTAACCTGCTAACCCATCTGTTGTGGATTATAACAAATTTTGTGCCAACTTGTGCCAAAAAGTAATTATGTGTCATTAAAGTGCAAAGTGTATATAAACTAATTTTATAAAGCTCTTTTGCTCCATTTTGCACGGATGTGTATAAATCCCTAATATTGTAGCTGTGGTTAAGTTCGCCTATGAGCAACTGCTTGATATCTACATACAAAACAATCGTAGCGCATCTGAAATGAACGAGAAACATACTGCCGTTGTGTTAAAAAATACATTTCTTACTCCGAGTGACCCCAATAAGGCTAGAAAAATTTTTTTACTCAGAAAAATGACTCGGTTCGACTAACGGAGGATGAAGCTTTAGCATATCTGCTTGAAAATGTATTGACCAAAAGTCAATACAACAACTTTCGCGAGCTCAGCATTTCCCGATCTTGTGAACTTTTTCCTGCTTACAACAAAGTGAGAGAAGCTAAGTAAAAATGTAGACCTTTTGATATTAATGTAACCGACTCAGTTGCTGAAGTCCCGCTGCAAAGTCTTCATCTTCTTCCACACTATTTGTCGTATAATTCAAATGCAAGAAGATATATTTAAGCAGCTGGGCAATACTTTAAATCTGACCCTTATTGCAAGCTATGGATTTGACGGAACAACCGGACAAAGCAGCTATAAGCAACACTTTTTTGAATGTGATTCATTGCTTTCTGACGAATCGCTTTTTGCGACAACAATAATAATAATAAAATTAATGGACTATATTGGAAATGTATTTTGGATGAATCGTACTCCTCAGTCGATTAGATTTTGTAGACCAGTGAAGCTTGACTTTGTTAAAGAGACAAAAGACCATATTCTTGCTGAGAAAAAATTTGGATAATCAAATAAAAGATTTGTCTCCATATGTCTGCTCCGTTGTAAATGGAAACTCAATTTCAGTTAAATATGATCTTGAAATGACACTTTTAGATGAAAAGGTTTTAAACATTTTGACTGAAACCAAATCTTGCCAATTGTGTCCGATATGTGGAGCGAGTCCAAAAGTCTTCATGGAAAATGCTAAAATAGACTCACCAAAATTTAAGCCAAGGCAGGAAGCATTAAAATATGGCATAAGTCCTCTAAATTTTTGGATTCGATTTTTTGAATTCGTTCTTAAAATTGCATATAGACTGAAACTTAAAAAATGGCGAGTGAGAGATAAAAATGGAAAAAAAAGAAAAGGCGAAACAAAAAAAAAAACGATTCAGAAGCAGATGTGGAGTGCTATGGCTCGACATGTGGATTAGCCTAAGCAGAATGGTAATGGAAATACCAACGACGGCAATACAGCAAGGAGGGCGTTTGCACAGCCTAAGCTACTAGCTGAAATCTTAGGTCTTGATGAAGTTCTCATTGCATATTTTGACAATATTTTAATTGCTATTTCTTGCCACCTACCAATTGATGCAACACAATTTAAACAAGTAAGAATGCTATAGTCGAGTATACCCGACTACAAAACTCCCAGTACCCAGGTCAAAAATTTCCGATCGCTTCTTCGTACATTTATGCATAGATAAATTAAATCTTTATTTAATTATTTATTAAGAGTGACACAAATGTTTCATTTGGATGGTGTTTTAAGACTTATTATAACAGAATAATTGGGACCCTAGCTAGCTGTGGGTAACAAAAACGAAGGCAGCGGCTTGGCGCTACTGGCAGCGACGCAGCTTGTGTTGACGGCGGCAGCGGCTCGGTTGACGACGGAAGCGGGGCAGCGGCTTGGTTGACGGCGGCAGCGGCTGCGTTGGCGGCGTTGGGGAAATTGGTAGCGTCAGCAGTTTTGGGCAGTGCATTGTTTATGGCTGTAACTGTGGTTGCGGCGCAGCCTATGTTGGCAGCGTTGTGGAATTAGCTGCATCAGTAGAATTGGACGATGTTGCAATGTGTTGTCCAGAACTGCAGCTATGTTGGCGAGCTTCTTAGAATTGTTTACTTGGCGTGTGCAGGAAATTGTGTAGACGCTGAACCAGCGTCGTTTAGGTTGTAGTTTAAGTTTAAAGGTTGTTAACTCCTCCCCCTTTAAAGGGTGCTTGTCCTCAAGTGGCGAAGTTTGTTTTTTTTTTATTTTTTTTTTTATTTAAATTATTTATTTATTTAAAAAAAAAATTAAATATTGTTGAATTATTTAACTGGTGGGATATGTTGATTATTTTTATTGTTTTTACTCCCTGTACCCATAAAATGGGTAAAAGGGGGTATTGGATTTGTACAAATGTCCGTCTGTCCGGTTGAACGCGTCGATCTCAACATAAGTGCTAGAAACACCAAATTTAGACTGTAGGTTCATGTATACCATACGCAGATCAAGTTTGTTTCCAATTTTAGATATCTCCCCCCGTTCCCCCGTAATTCGATCAAAACGTTTTACAGCCACACTTTTAAAGATATTACTTTAAAATTTGGCATGTACAATACTTTAGTCACTCTTAACAAACTGTCCAAATTTTAAGTTGATCGGATAATAAACACGGAAGTTATTCAACAAACAAGATTCAGTACTAGAGCGAGGAAAGGAAGAAGCAGCACAGCCACGACATAAAATGCTTCTCTTGCACTGTCGCTTGTGTGTGTGCGTCTTTGTGTATGTGTGTGTCTATGCGTAAATGTACGAAGATGCGATCGGAAATCTTCGACCTGTGTACAGGGAGTTTTGTAGTCGGGTATATTCGACTATAGCATTCTTACTTGTTTTGTTATGATATTCTAAGTCCTTATTTTGTTTTTGCCGAAGTTTGTCGATGTTGTCATGTCTAGTCTTTTCGTATAGTCTTGGGCTGGTAGTCACAGTTCTTCCGAAAAATACTTCTAGTGGTCGTTTATTTGTGACGGAATGAAAGGTGAAATTATATTCGTAAATGGCTCTGTCTATAAGCTCTTCGAAAGTTCTATGAATTTTGTCTTTTTTTATAAGTCGTATGATCTCAGAAAATGTGGAGTGGAATCTTTCAATTTGCCCGTTAACCGTACTTTTATACGGAGGTGTTGTGAAAGTTTCAATTTGAAGTTGGTCTGTGAGCATGAATTTAATTGAAGCTGAATTTAATGATTTCTCGTTGTCCATGACGATGTATTTGGGGACACCAAAATAGAAAATTATGTCTCTTAGGGGGTTTCTTATGTCTTCGATTGATTTTGACTTTATGACCCTTCCTTGTGCTAACTTAGAAAAGTTGACAATGGCTGTTAGGACGAGTTTTCCTTCTATTGAGAAGATGTCTATATGAATTATATGACCAGGATATTGTGGAATTGGAGTTTCTTTGAGTTTGGGGTTCGTTGGATGTCGTATTTCTGTTCTTTGCAAGCTGTACATTGTTTCACTAATCTTTCAATTTTTTGTTTCATTTTTGGGAAATAGAACCTTTCGATTAATTGAGCCTTATTTTCTATGGCGTTGCGATGGGCTCTCGTATGTGTTTTAAGGATTTCTTCCTCCTGTTGTGTTTGGTCTGTTAGGTCTTCTACGATTCTCTGTGTAAATCTGACTTTAAAATTGCTGAAGTGTTCGGGGTAAATTAACTGGATTTTGCCCATTATGTCCTCTGTCGTGTAAATCCCATTGATTACTGAGGGATTAAGGTGTTTTTTGAGAATTGTCGTCAGTTCGTTTACGTCATATGTTTGTCTTCGTATTTCATGTCTGTGAAATGTTGGAAAGGGTAGACTAAATTTGTAGTCAGAAGAGTCTGTTGTGTGAATGAATATTTGATTTTTGAAGACGTTAATTGGTACTTCCACACTGGGGATTAGATTGTGGCTAGAACTTTCGTCGCTATGTTGGGTACTGACTGAGTTTAATTCATTTGGATTAACAATTCGGGACAGGGCATCTGCTACAATGTTATCTTTTCCTGGTTTTTATAACAATTCATAGTCGTATTCTTCTAGATGGGCCTTCCATCTCTTTATTCTTTGATTACCGTTCCAACTACTGAGTGAATGGGTTAAAGGCTGGTGGTCAGTGAAAATTTTTACTTTAGCTCTACCATATAGGTAGTTTCTCAGTGCTTTAAGGGCCCATATTATGGCTAACATTTCTTTTTCGTTAGCTGCATAATTTTCTTCTGCCTTGGAAAGCGTTCTAGATATAAAAGATATCGGTTGATTGTTTTGGGACAAAATGGCACCTATTGCAAAGTTAGATGCGTCTGTAGTGAGATGAAATTCTTTACTAAAGTCGGGGTATCGTAAGATTACCTCATTGGATATTAATGAGTTTTTTATCTTTCGGAATGTTTCGGCCGCCTCTTGATTGAAGTTAATTGTTTTCGTGTGTGAAGTTTTTTTGCTAACGTGTCCATCCACGCCTCTTAGCATTGAAGTTAAAGGTTTAGCAAGTTTCGCATAATCTTGAATGAACCTTCTATAGTAACCTGAAAGACCTAGGAAAGCTCTCAGTTCTCGGACTGTTTTCGGACGGGGATATTGAGCTACTGCTGAAACTTTTTCTGGGCTAGTTTCTACTCCTTCATCGGAAATGACGAATCCAAAAAATTATACTTTGGTTTTAAAAAACTCGCACTTATCTAGCTGACATTTTATGTTAGCCTTTTGCAAAGTGTCGAATATGGTTTCTATGTTTTTGAGGTGGGATTCTCTATTTTTACTGAAGATTACGATATCATATCTACATAGATGTAGCAAATTTTTCCTATATGATCACGAAGGATATCATCTAAGGCACGTTGGAAAATTGAAGGTGCATTTTTCAGCCCAAAGAAGAGCCGTGTGAACTCATATTTTGCATTATTGATTGAGAATGCCGTTTTCTCGATATCGGACACTTTTAATTTTATTTGGTGGAAGCCACTCTTGAGGTCGAGTACGGAAAAAATTTTGTTGTTGCCTAGTTGAGCAAGTACTTCGTTTATCTCGGGTATTGGGTATTTGTCGGCGACTGTTACTTTATTGAGTTTCCTATAATCTATTACAACCCTGTATTCTCTTTCTTTTGAGGCGTCTAGTTTTTTTTGGTACAACCGACACGGGTGAGTTATACGGGGACCTGGACGGTCGAATAATACCGTCCTCTAGTAGTTGAGAAATTTGTTTGTTAACTTCATCCTTGAGAGACATCGGATATTGGTAAAATTTTGAGTATACTGGGGTTTCTGAATTTGTTCTTATTTCCGCGGTAACATTAGTTGTATAGGTAAGTTTTTCATCGGGTTTGGCGAATAGCTGTGAGTAATTTAAAAGTAAATTGTGCAATTCTGATCTTTGTTGTACTGTCAGATGGTCTGTTCGGGGGCTTATGTTATTAACTGCTTCTATTTTCTTTTCTTTTATTGGTATCCTAACTTGGTTATTAATCACTATGCAGTTTTCGTTGGTGTAAATTATGGCATTTAGCTCTTTAAAGCTGTCATTACCCAGAATAGCGTCAAATGATTTAAGTGTAGGGAGCAAGAAGAATTTTATGGGTACGTCCGTGATATTGAATAAATTGGCTATTTTGTGGTGTGTAATTTTGATATTACCTCCCACAGATATGGCTTCGAAAGGTTTTATGTTCGGTATAGGGTTGGTAATTAATGTAGGTTTTATGTAATTACGGTTAGACCCTGTGTCAATTAGTATTTTTAAGATTTGTCCGCCCCTCACTCTAGCTTCAATGTAGGGTAACGAGGAGCTAGTTACTCTAAAAAATGTAAGTCGGTATATTCTGTTTGTGTAGAGTCTGTGGATTGTTCGTATCCGCCATTAAGTTTTATCGTTCAATTATTTAAACATGGGCTATACATTTTTTTGTTAATTAATTACTTAATTAAATTTTCCAAATAATTATTTATTTTTAAAGTTTACTTATTTGATTTCAAATACGGAATTGCAATAGCTAAAATATTTTCGTTAAATGTTTCGACAATGTTACCCCACTGTTTGAGATATCTTTTGTGTGTGTTTGTGTTTAATTATACTATGTTCCCGAAGGGAAAAATAGTATAATGGGTTTGCGCAATGTCCGTCTGTCCGTCTGTCCGTATGAACGCAATTTTTTTGCCTTTATCTTTGAGATAGAGCAACCAAATTTGGCACACATGTTGGTGTATATCGTCAGTTTATAAAGTGTCAAGATCAGCCCACAAAATTTAATTCGCGGGAGTCTTTCGGTTTTTGAAAAATATTTTTTCTTTAAGCACGACGAAGGTTCACGACGTATAGTCTTTTTGCTATTTTATCGATCCGCGATTCTTGGATTTAAAAAAAAAAAGAAGCCAACGAAGGGTTGCGACGTATAGGCTTTTTGCTATTTTATCGAACCGCAAACACTTAGAAACGTTTTGCTCTATCGTGTTTCGTTGGTTCCTGCTCGGGCGCCAATTAAATCTTTATTTAATTATTTATTAAGAGTGACACAAATGTTTCATTTGGATGGTGTTTTAAGACTAATTATAACAGAATAATTGGGACCCTAGCTAGCTGTGGGTAACAAAAACGAAGGCAGCGGCTTGGCGCTGCTGGCAGCGACGCAGCTTGTGTTGACGGCGGCAGCGGCTCGGTTGACGACGGAAGCGGGGCAGCGGCTTGGTTGACGGCGGCAGCGGCTGCGTTGGCGGCGTTGGGGAAATTGGTAGCGTCAGCAGTTTTGGGCAGTGCATTGTTTATGGCTGTAACTGTGGTTGCGGCGCAGCCTATGTTGGCAGCGTTGTGGAATTAGCTGCATCAGTAGAATTGGACGATGTTGCAATGTGTTGTCCAGAACTGCAGCTATGTTGGCGAGCTTCTTAGAATTGTTTACTTGGCGTGTGCAGGAAATTGTGTAGACGCTGAACCAGCGTCGTTTAGGTTGTACTTTAAGTTTAAAGGTTGTTAACTGATATACACATACACAAAGACGCACACACACAAGCGACAGCAAGGCGACAGCGCAAGCAAGGCATTTTAAGACGTGGCAGTGCTGCTTCTTCCCCCCTCGCTCTAGTACTGAATCTTGTTTGTTGAATAACTTCCGTGTTTATTATCCGATCGACTTGAAATTTGGACAGCATATGCATAGTGACTGAAGTAGTGTACATGCCAAATCCTAAAGATGTATCTTTTAAAGTGTGGCTGTGAAACGTTTTGATCGATTTGCAGGGTAACGAGGGGAGATATCTGAGATCGGAAACAAACTTGATCTGCGTATGGTATACAGGAAGCTACATTCCAAATTTGGTGTCTCTAGCTCTTATAGTTGCTGAGATCGACGAGTTCATACGGACAGACAGACAGACGGACAGACAGACGGACATGGCCAAATCGAAATCTCTTTTGATACTGACCAAGAATATATATACTTTATAGGGTTGGAGATGTCTCCTTCTGCCTGTTACATACTTTTGCACAAATCCAATACCCCCTTTTTACCCATTTTATGGGTACAGGGAGTAAAAATATGGTCAGAAAACCATAACACTATATATGTCCTTGTATCCATGGTTTCCAATGTCGGCAACAGTCCATAACGTGTTAATGCACGGCTGCCAAATAATAGAAGCATCAATCCTTCCATTAGGTGTTGTCGGCGAGAACGCCTCAGAGGCTCGCTATAAATAAATACTATAAGAGTGACAGGAGGTTACATGCTCGAAAGAGTACACGGCAGAACAACATGGCAGACGTTTTCCACAGAGCAATGGATTCCTCAGATCCTCTTGTGTCGAGCATCTATCTAACAACAAGTAAGAATGCTCTAGTCGAGTATACCCGACTACGAAACTCCCTGTACCCAGTTCTAAAACTTCCAATCATATGTTTGTCTCTTACACATGCACGCACACATACACAAAGCATACACACACACACACGCGAGCCACAGCGCGCTGCAGCGTACGCAAAGCATTTTAAGTCGTGGCTGTGCTTCTTCTTCCCCCCTTGGCTCCAGTACTGAATCTTGTTCGTTGAATAACTTCCGTGTTTATTATCCGATCGACTTGAAATTTGCACAGTAGATTAAGAGTGACCGAAGTAGTGTTCATGCCAAATCCCAAAGCGATATCTTTAAAACTGTGGCTGTAAAACGTTTTAATCGATTTGCGGGGGAACGGGGTAAGATATGAGAGATTGGAAACAAACTTGATCTGCGTATGGTAAACAGGAACCTACATTCCAAATTTGGTGTCTCTAGCTCTTATAGTTGCTGAGATCGACGCGTTCATCCGGACAGACGGACAGACAGACGGACATGGCCAAATCGAAATCTCTTTTGATACTGATCAAGAATATATATACTTTATAGGGTCGGAGATGTCTCCTTCTGCCTGTTACATACTTTTGCACAAATCCAATACCCCCTTTTTACCCATTTTATGGGTACAGGGAGTAAAAAGATTGGGTCAGCAAAATAAACTACCCCTACCAGCAGATGTAATCGAACTTTTGGAATCACCAAACTTGCTATATTTTTGTAACATGAACAATAATAACAATGTTCCCGATTTCGATGCTAGCAATAGTGATAGTGATTCAGATTCTGACTCTGAAAATTCGTTTTAAATAGAAATTGATGTAGAAGACGACTTCCAGGAACATTTTGAAATATAAAATACTTATTTATAGTCATTTTGAATGAATTGTTATTTTTTACTTATTAATATTAAGGTTAAGTGTTAAAAAATTAATTAAAAACATTTGTTGAATTTAACGAGTGCTAGCATTATTTATTACCGTACAAGTATCAATAAGTGGAAACCTATCTCATATGAGCGGCTAGGGAAGGCGTAGTCAGATCGGTCTGAAACTTAGATATATTTTTATGTGCATGGACACTATCATATGTACTAAATTTGAAGAACCTAGCTTTAAAACTTTAATTTTCGTCGAAAAATCGGCTCGCTGGACCAATGTGCAATAGAACGCTTGTTTTTCGTAAAACCGGCCTTTCGGCTCAAAATGGTCGCGCGATCGGCCGCACTACTTTGAGAGCGTAAAATGCTAAAAATATATGCGCTCTCAGCCTCACCACCCCAGCGGGAAATCGCCCGGGCGCTCCGTTTGGTAATTGATAAAATAAGCAATACTTTCAGGCAGTTTTGTGTGCATTGATGAATATTCTGATGCTTCGCCGTCAGATTTGTGTGCTGCCATCCAAATCTATCAAGCTGTCGCTGCTTCACCGGCAGTTTTGTGTGCAGATCTCGGTCAACCCGTTGCTGCTTGACCGGCCGATTTGTGTGCTAGCGCTCAGTTGATGAAACTGTCGCTGCTTGACCGGCCGATTTGTGCACAGGAAGACTACGTTAAAAGGGATTCAAAAATTGTATTGCTTTCCTTTTTACTCCCTGTACCCATAAAATGGGTAAAAAGGGGGGTATTGGATTTGTGCAAAAGTATGTAACAGGCAGAAGGAGACATCTCCGACCCTATAAAGTATATATATTCTTGATCAGTATCAAAAGAGATTTCGATTTGGCCATGTCCGTCTGTCTGTCCGTCTCGTCTGTGTCTGTCCGGATGAACGCGTCGATCTCAGCAACTATAAGAGCTAGAGACACCAAATTTGGAATGTAGCTTCCTGTATACCATACGCAGATCAAGTTTGTTTCCGATCTCAGATATCTCCCCCCGTTCCCCCGCAAATCGATCAAAACGTTTTACAGCCACAGTTTTAAAGATATCGCTTTGGGATTTGGCATGTACACTACTTCGGTCACTCTTAATCTACTGTGCAAATTTCAAGTCGATCGGATAATAAACACGGAAGTTATTCAACGAACAATATTCAGTACTGGAGCGAGGGGCGGAAAAAGAAGCACAGCCACGACAGAAAATGCCTCGCGTACGCTGTGGCTGGCGTGTGTGCGGCTTTGTGTATGTGTGCGTGCATGTGTAAGAGACGAACATATGATTGGAAGTTTTAGACCTGGGTACAGGGAGTTTCGTAGTCGGGTATACTCGACTAGAGCATTCTTACTTGTTAAAGTTAGAGTCACCAAATTTGGCATACACACTAAAGTTGAGATTCCTGACAGATCTGCATCAAAAATTTGGTGACACCCCCACCCCCCTCCCCCCAAATCGGTACATGCTACAACCGACAACTGCCGTTAGTTGATGACCAAGATTTTTACTCCCTGTACTTATAAAATGGGTAAAAAGGGGGTATTGGATTTGTGCAAATGTCCGTGTGTCTGTCCGTATGTATGAACACAAGGATCTCAGCAACTATATGAGCTAGAGACACCAAATTTGGAATGTAGGTTCTTGTATAGCGGGAGCAGGTCAAGTTTGTTTCTGATCTCAGATATCTCTCCCCGTTCCCCCGCAATTCGATCAAAACGTTTTACAGCCACACTATTAAAGATATAGCTTTGGGATTTGACATGTACACTACTTCGATCACTTTTAACGTGCTGTCAAAATTTCAAGTCGATCGGATTAGAAACACGAAAGTTATTCAACGAACAAGATTCAGTACTAGAGTGAGGGGGGAAAGAAGAAGCACAGCCACGACTTAAAATGCCTCGCCTGCGCTGTCGTGTGAAGTGTCGCTTGTGTGTGTACGGCTTTGTGTATGTGTGTGTGTATGTGTAAGTGCATGTAGATGCGATCGGAAATTTTGGACCTGGGAACAGGGAGTTTTGTAGTCGGGTATACTCGACTATAGCATTCTTACTTCTTTTAATTTGCTTAACATTGTCATTTGTTTTTGAATGCGTCTTTCAATTTAGTGCGATTTTAGAGTTAAACTGAAGTGCAGAGTTAAAAATTTACTTAAAAATACACTTTACGCCATTAACTTGGAAAACGGTAATTACTTATGCATATGGGCAAATCCCAGAAACAGTCCACCAGCGAGCAATTTTTGAATTTAGCCTTTTGTTATTTTTTTTTGTGTGGAACATTAGAGTCGGTTTCCAATTTTAAAAATGTATAAGAGAAAATCATTTTGAACATTTCGAACATTAAAAAAAAAACATTTTGAACTTTTCGAATATTTTGAATTCAAAAATTTTTACCAAATCCAACCCAATTACAAAAAATTTTTGATGCAGATCTGTCAGGAATCTTAACATTAGTCTGTATGCCAAATTTTGTGACTATAGCTTGATTTTTACATATATGCATAATGTATAACCATATTTTATTTCTCAACTTCATTTAAATTTCATAAAATTTTCATAAAATAAAAAAGTTACTAAATTTGACAGATGAAATGATATTCTACCAAAAAAATTATGTTTTGTTAAAATAAAAATAATTTTGGTATATTTATCTGCTACTGGAAAAAATGTTGCGTGCGCTACGTAGCGTGCGACACTATGGGTCCGAGGCATTTGCTAAAAAACCGTAAACTTTTTTGACTCCAAATAAGTTATTTTTGCATTCTATTATTCTCATCTTTCTTTTAGATATTGGGTTGTCTGTGCTTTATTATGCATAATTCGCTACAAATCACAACTATTATTGAAAATTTCAATGTAACTTCCACTTTGTGTAGCGTGCGCTACAACACATTCTGAACAATTATTTCACAAAAAGTAACGATATAGAAAATTTACTTTATGCCATTCGAAAGTACACTTAAATCCCTCTAAGAACTATACAAAAGTGGACGGTGTATCTTTCAAAATCCCAAAAAAAATGTACATTTTAATCAACAAAAACGTACGAATGTTACGTGCGACACGCAGGATTTGCCCATATATAAATCATGAAATTTTTTCAATATACTATGTACATGTATACGCAGATATTCCAAAAAGATTGGTACACTGAGGTGGAGCGAATTCCCGAAATTCTGAGCATTTCGTGAATATCATCATATGTTAAACATCATAAAAAAAAATTCGCAAAAAAAAAATTAAATACATCAACTTAGCATTAATAAAATAAAATGATATTTAAACAAATTTACTGTTTTTATTTGGGGGCAAACTTGATCATTTTCCGCTTACTTTTATGCCATAATGCTGCTTACATTTATGAAGAGTAAGCAATTACTTTTTTATAAAACTAAGCGCTTACATTTATAGAAAAGTAAGCGATTACTTTTTCATAAAAGTAAGCGCTTACATTTATGAACAAGTAAGAATGCTATAGTTGAGCATACCCAACTAGAAAACTCCCTGTACCCAGGTAACAACTTTCCGATAGCATCTTCGTTAGCTTACACAAACACATACACAAAGACACTTACATACACAGAAAAAGCGACAGCGCAAGCGAGACATTTTAGGTGCTACTTCTGCAGTACTGAATCTTATTTGTTGAATAACTTCCGTGTTTATTATCCGATCGACTTGAAATTTGGACAGTAGATTAAGAGTGACTTAAGCATTGTACACTCCAAATCTAAAAGCTATACCTTTAAAAGTGTGGCTGTAAAACGTTATGATCGAATTGCGGGGGAACGGGGGGAGATATCTGAGGACAAACTAGATCTGCGTATTGGTGTCTCTAGCTCTTATAGTTGCTGAGATCGACGCGTTCATACATACAGACGGACAAGAATATACATATATACTTTATAGGGTCGGAGTTGTCTCCTTCTGCCTGTTACATACTTTTGCACAAATCTAATACCCCCTTTTTACCCATTTTATGGGTATAGGGAGTAAAAACAATGTCGACAGAACTTTTTTGTTGCCGTCCGATTTGAAGTGGCACTTCGCTGCCATACGCGTAACCGGATACTTAACCCGTCGCCACGGGCGAGAAATGTGCGTCAAAGTCAAATGAGTGAGATTAGTTGTTTAGTTAGATCGGCTTCAAAGTCATTGTCACAGCCCTACACAACAAATCATTAGGCATTTGCTCAACTATTTGGTTTCCACTGGAGGGAATTTTGTGATACTCTATTTTTGTGTATTTCCTACGGTTGACGAAAGTAGTCAAATTCAGGATAATGCACTCTTTTTTTAAATATTTCGCCGGACAAGGGCGGGGTATTTCCAGCTATAAATAATAAATAAATATAAGAATTGAAACTTAATAAAATTTAATAAGATATGTTTACGAAATATGAGCAACGCCGAGGGTATAAGCTATTGTACATATGTATATACATACATAGATAGCCATTTTGGCATGCATAATTCTATTGTCGCTCTTGATCTGTTGCGCAAATTTAAAGTGGATATGCTTGCCAAAAACTTAAGAATATTTCTTCAAATTGTTGTATAAAATCGATTTATTCCGCTTACGGGTGCGTGGGGGAATGTTTCAACTAAACTTAATCTGCGTATTGTACAAATGAAGAATGAGAGACATAAGCAATATGGTGATTTCAGTCGCACTTATAAATTACTAGCTTATACCCGCGGCGTTGCTCGCATTTCCTAACTATATTTATTTAAATTTTGATTCTTATAAATATTTATTATGTCGATCGAGGGCACGGTAAAAAAATTGCTATGAAACTTCCTTCGCCACACACTTACACACTTACACAAACTAACACTCGTGGATATTATAGTTTTTATTTAATGTAAAATTATACTCATGAATATTATCATTTTTCGTTTATGAGTGGGTGGTTGTGTGGGGGTGGTGATGACACAACAAACTATAGCTATAAACATTCCCTGGACTTCAAGGAATATATTATAAAAGATTTCATCAAGATCCTTTAAACGGTTTTCAAGTTTATCGCGAACATACAGACAGACATTCACTTTTATATATATAGAAGATAGATAACACCGAGAGAGCGATCCAAGGGAGAGATTTTTCATCTCTTTTGCACTTTCACATTGTTATGCAGCAGCTGGTGAATACCGAGATTTTCATACAATTTTCAAATACAAATTTCTCATACTTCCGGATACATATTTCGACATTTCCCACTTACTCTATAATAGGAAGGTACTGTAAAAATTCTAGGCTTCCAGTTTCTACCGTTTGGGCTGCGCAAAGTCGGCACTCAGTCGGTCAGACAGTCAGGTTGACGTCTTTTATACATATACATATATAGATAGATATATGTACATATATAGATAGTTTTTTTAATCAGTATCAATACCCGAGTCGATTTGGCCCTGTCCGTCTGTCCCAGTAATTACTATAATGCTGGAGACACCAAATTTTGAATGTAGGTCCTTGTATAAAATACGCAGATCAAGTTTGTTTCAGAGTTAAGAAATCCCTCCTTGCTCCTCGCAAATCAATAAAAACGATTCAAAAGGAGAATTTTAAAGATTTAAAATCGAGCGGTTAATAAACACGGAAGTTATTCACAAAAAAAATTCAGTTGTGCAGTGCGTACAGGGAGTTTCAAAGTCGGGTATACTCGACTCAAGCTTTCTTACTTTCTTATTGCTAAAATATACATCACGGCTATGACATATATTCCATATCTAACTACATTATGAATCTGGTCCTATAAATACAATTCCACACGAATTCAAAGCATTACAAAATGAAAGTCGTCATTGCATTGTTAATTTTGTTACTTGTAACAAGCGATTCCTCAACCGAAGATGAAAGTAAAAATACGGTTAATTTAAAAATTGTTAATGCTAAGAAGCAGCACCGCCAAGGTCCTCGCCATGGAGACTACCAACTGGAAAAACATTATCGCAAAAGACAACAAATTGATCATTTGCGGTACAAAAAGGACAGTCAAGAACTTGATTGGATGCCTCATCAGCATGCAAACCAATTTGAACCTTTTTCTAATTCCCTAAAAAAAAGCGATATTTATAAATGGACAAGATCAACATCAACAAGGTCAAAACCCACAACAACAAAAACTAAATGTACCACAACCACCTCAAGAACCCCAAGAACCACCAAATTTGTAACCACAAGACAAACACCCATAAGACCCCATCTAGAGGCAAAACCGACCAAAAGACCAGCGTATGTATATCCTTACTATAGCTGCAAAAATATTAATAGTAAAATTACTCGTTAGTTTCAATAGTATTGGCCCACATCATAGAATCGCCATGTTAAATTTAATTTTGAACAAATAGAGCTGCTATCTACGTCGCACAGTGGCGCTTTTTATACTATGTTCCCGAAGGGAAAAATAGTATATTGGGTTTGCGAAATGTCCGTCTGTCCGTCCGTCCGTCTGTCCGTATGAACGCAATTTTTTTGCCTTTATCTTTGAGCTAGAGCAACCAAATTTGGTACACATGTTGGTGTATATCGTCAATTTATAAAGTGTCAAGATCATAAAACTGCATCAAAACTTTTTGGACCCCCCCCATCCCCACACCCCCAATGGAGCAAAATCTATATCTCCTACACCAGTAAAGCTATAGTCACCAAATTTGACATACAGACTAATGTTGACCCCCTGGATAAAACTGCATCAAACATTTTTGGACACCCCCCACCCCCACGCCCCCAAAGGAGCAAAATCGCGTTTCTTTCCGAACTCACAAATGACCATATTATATAGGACTGGGAACATAGTATTCTGCAGTCGGGTGCGTCCGCCGTCGGACGCCGCCGCGGACTGCAACATTCTTACTTGTTGTTACTTTACTTTGCAAAAATCATATTTTCTGAACGAAATAGGGTTTTGTCCAAAATAAACTTGACCTGCTCTCGCTATACACGAACCTACATTCAAAAATTGGCGTCTCTATTCAGTTGCCCAACTTGAGTGAGTTTTTCGGGTTGCGGCAACCGATTGCAATGTAATTGGGACGGTTGGTACAATGTTGTGCCAACTGAATTCTGTATCAAAACCTTTTGATACGAGCAGCGAGTTGCCACAACTGGTTGTGGTGTAGTTGGACAACGCACAACTCGATTGGTACAACTCGTGGGCGTTTCCCTTTGGTTTTGTACTTTCTTGCTACTATTTTCGCTGATCGCCTGGTTCAAATGCTGTTCGCTGTATGCAAAACACTTGCAGAGCTCTGCTTCAGGTTCGGAGGTGGCTTTGCTATTGTTGTGTACATCTTTGTGGGCGTCTCCCTTTTCGTTTTGTTCTTTCTTGCTACTGTTTTTTTTTGTTCACCTGGTACTTGGCTATTGTTTTGTGCGAAACATTTGAAGATCTTTTGCTGCCGTTCATAAGCGGCATTGTTTAGCAGAAAATATAAAGCTTATAAAAGTTCAGATATTCCTTTTGTTGTTATTATTAACAAAACTTTAAAAAATTGTTCTGAATTTTTGTATTTTTGTTTAATTAATATATTTAAATAAACCAGTTAATTGCAATAATTAGTTTATCAATTGTTTATCAATTCGGCACTTGCCGACGCCATTTTTCGAGTTGTGCTACGAAGTTGACTGATCCGATCGAAGCGTGCGAGGCAAAGACCCAATTTGAGTGACAACTCAGAGTTTCTTTGTTCATTGAAAAAGCGCACGAAATTTCTTACGACTTTCAACGGGAGTGAACTCTTGACACTTTATAAATTGACGATATACACCAACATGTGTACCAAATTTGGTTGCTCTAGCTCAAAGATAAAGGCAAAAAAATTGCGTACATACGAACATTTCGCAAACCCAATATACTATATTTCCCTTCGGGAACATAGTATAATAAAAAAAATGTACCACTCATTTGTCCTTGACTTCCATTTCCCGCCCGTGGCGACACGGAGTAGATTTTCCAAAACCATTTGGCATTTGAAGCAAATTTCAAGAATAATACTAAGAGTCCAGATTAAAACTTTCCAACTGTTTTCCGTCCGTTGTATTGCCCACAAAGTACCGAGGTTTTTGTATTTATATTTGGAAATTAGTATAAAGCCACGTGTATTTTTCAAAACCCGTAGCACATGTGACGAATTATTTAATGTGAGGTGCTTTGAAAATTAGTTTCCAAATGATTGAATGATAAACAAAACTTTGAAAATGAGTTTCAAGTCAATTGGACGATAATCAAGAAAAATTTCATACAACAGTTTTCCGCGTATTTTCCGACCTTATGGATAGATTTTCCAAAATCTTTTGACACCGCGGCTATTATGTGTTTGGGTAGAACCTTGAAAATGAGTTTGAAGCCAATCACATAAAATTAAAAAATGTCGAGTGACAGACTTTTCCACAAATTTTCCGAGCATGTGGTCGAATTTCCCAAAATCGGTGATACACGTGTCGAATTATTTTATGTAAAGTGCTTGCAAAATGAGTTAAAGTCAAATAATCAAAAAAGTTTTTTACAACAGTTTTCCATGAATTTTCCGACATTGGAGGTAGATTTTCCAAAATCTTTTCCGAGGCACGTGGCAAAAATCAAAAAGGTCATGGTGACTAAATGTAAAACGGCAAATACAGTTTGATACACAATTGGCTATAGTTTATGGATGTGAAATTTCCCCAAAGTGACAAATACTTCCATTTTTTACTCCCTGTACCCCTGTGCAAGTGTCCATCTGTCTGTCTATCCGTATGTATGAACGCGTCGATCTCAGCAACTATAAGAGCTGAAGACACCAAATTTGGAATATAGGTTCTTGTATAGCGGGAGCAGGTCAAGTTTAGTTTAGATCCGAGACATTACTCCCATTCCCCCGCTATTCAATAAAAACGTTTTACAGTAACAATTTTCAAGATATAGCTTTGGGTTTTGGCATACTTCAGTCACTCTTAATCTACTTTTCAAATTTCAAGTCGATCGGATAATAAACATGGAAGTTATTTAACAAACATAATGTCGCTTATGCTGTTGCTTGAGCTGTCGCTTGTGTGTGTGCATCTTTGTGTATGTGTATGTGTGTGTGTGCGTGTATGTGTAAGTGTATACAGGGAGCTTTGTAGTCGGGTATACTCGACTATAGCATTTTTATTTGTTACTCCCTGTACCCATAAAATGGGCAAAAAGGGGGTACTATATCTTTGCAATTGTATGTAACAGGCAGAAGGAGACATCTACGACCCTATAAAGTATATATGTTTTTGATCAGTATCAAAAGAGATTTCGATTTGGCCATGTCCGTCTGTCGGCCACTGTGCATTAGCCGTGGGTCAACTAGTGGCCTAGTCGTGCTTCAGCCTTTCTGAACCTAGCCCGGACTACCCATGTGTCCGTTGCAGTGTATCTCTCCGCACCAGCATGGGTTGACCCGGACCCAGGGGCCCGCCCTATAAGAAATGGAAGAATATGCTTCCACGTTGTATGCCTTCTCTGTTGGTAATTTTGCCTCCGAAATATGAAGTACAACTATGTTTCTACAAACTAAACTAGAAATATCTGCGTGCGAAGTGAATTGGTTCACTTCGCACTATATTGGAAGACCAAGCCCGCGCATATCATGAGACGTTACCTGCTCTTAGACGTAATTTTAGAAGTAATTATACTATGTTCCCGAAGGGAAAAATAGTATATTGGGTTTGCGAAATGTCCGTCTGTCCGTATGAACGCAATTTTTTTGCCTTTATCTTTGAGCTAGAGCAACCAAATTTGGTACACATGTTGGTGTATATCGTCAATTTATAAAGTGTCAAGATCAGCCCCCAATCCCCACCCACTCCCCCAAAATTTGGGGAAAACATGTATCTTCCACTTTTTTAAAGCTAGAGTCACCAAATTTGGCATACACACTAAAGTTGAGATTCCTGACAGATCTGCATCAAAAATTTTGGGACCCCCCACCCCCACCCCCCCAATGGAGCAAAACCTATATCTCCCGCACCAGTAGAGCTAGAGTCACCAAATTTGGCATAGAGACTAATGTTGACCCCCTGGATAAAACTGCATCGAAAATTTTTGGACCCACCACCCCCACCCCCCAATGGAGCAAAACCTATATCTCCCACACCAGTAAAGCTATAGTCACCAAATTTGGCATACAGACTAATGTTGACCCCCTGGATAAAACTGCATCAAACATTTTTGGACACCCCCACCCCCACGCCCCCAAAGGAGCAAAATCGCGTTTCTTTCCGAACTCACAAATGACCATATTATATAGGACTGGGAACATAGTATTCTGCAGTCGGGTGCGTCCGACTGCAACGTTCTTACTTGCTTTTCTTTTCATCATTTGAACTACAAGTTTTTAATAAAAATATTCTACCGAATATTGTTCGACCTGACCTGTCATGACAGTCTAAACACCCAACGAAAATGTTGCCAGATACTACACTGAAATTTGTGCTGCCAGACTAAAATTAGTCGAATTCTTGCCTGTGTGTAAACTCTGTGCCGAACACGGCATCGAATGTTCGCGCTACTGCCAGTGTGTCTAAACAGGCCATAACAGTAACATGCTAAAAAATTCTATACTTTTGTTTTCATTTATACAGGATTGAACAACCATCTTCTGTTAATTATTATAATATCGAAGAAAATGGAGAAACAGAATTCTGGCGAAAACCAACTCCGTCAAATCCTTTTCGATTTGAAGCCATACCAATTGAATATATTGAGCACAGTGTGGACACGCTTGCAATTCCAGAACAAGTGAAGTGCCTTTTTAGTGTCTTAAAAGATCTTATGTATAAAGTAACCTCATTTTTGGATTCTATACACGACTGTGGCCCAAACGGTCCACATCAGCTAAATCTAGATAATCTAAGGGATTCTGTGGAAAAACTTATGCGACTTATCCATTACATTACAAAACTCTGTGGAAGCCCTAAGAGTTTCTTTACCATCGAGGAATGCGGAACAAAAACAATATCATCACTGTCAAAAATTTATAAAATATTGTTAGAAATAGGTGTAGAAACTGTTTTTACAAATCCGGAACGAATTCAATATTGCAAAAGACCTCATGTTAAGAATTTGATTTGCACTGCAATACTTTTCATAGGAGAAGTAACTATATGTAGCTTAAGTTTCAGATAACATAAAACAATAAAATATGTTAACTATATATTTGTGCAACAACGGGAATTCCACTAAAGGTAAACGGATCCATCTTTTCTTACTTGAAAAACGAAAATGCTGAATTCCGGACTTCACGCCTTTCCCGATTGTGGCCGTGCATTTTTCAAAACCGGTAGCACATGTGTCGAATTATTTAATTTGAGGTTCTTTGAAAATAAGTCAAAATAATTGGATGATAAACAGAAAAGTTTGAAAATGAGTTTGAAGCCAATCGGACGATAATCAAAAAAGTTTCATACAACAGTTTACCGCGAATTTACTGACCTTGTGGTAGATTTTCCAAAATCTTTGACAGCGTCTATTAGTTTTACTCCCTTTACCCATAAAATGGGTAAAAGGGGGGTATTGGATTTGTGCAAAAGTATGTAACAGGCAGAAGGAGACATCTCCGACCCTATGAAGTAAATATATTCTGTCGTGAACGGAGGGCTCAGGTGTTGGCAAACACCGGTTCTATTTTTGCCTTACTACCTTACTGCAGTAGCGGACCTCTGCCCGGGTGGACCTTTCCCCTTTTTCGCAACTTGTGGGAATTAAAGAAAGATGAATAACAATAAATATATTTTAAATAAAAAAGAGCCCGGTACTCTCAGAAAACCGGAAGAAGCAACCAGCTCCGGAAAAAGAGTGTCTCCAACCGCAGGAGCACACAGAGGCCAGCAGTTTCCACTGCTTCAACTGGAACACGCCCGTCTTCTGCCGGCATTAAAGCCACCAGTAGGCACTCGGCCTCTGGCGTGTCAGCTGGTAAGAAGGCGGAAACGGTGAAGGTGAGGAGTGCTGTGACAAGCGGCGCTAATGACCAGAATCATACTGTGTCTGCCACGTACTGCTCCAACATAGCCACCAATCTCATTGACGCGTCAGCTGGGGGCAAATCGGGAACAGGCACTGTGGTGAGCAAAAAGGCGGCCGACTTCTTTCGGCCGGACCCGTCTAAAGCCCATCCGAATGATCAGCGGACGGCCAAAAGGATCTTGACGCGTAATGCAACCGCTCCGTTAACCAGGGAGCAGGCGTCTTTAGAGGATTTTGCCAGGATCCAACAGGATCTGGAGTAGGCAAAGGCAGTCCTACCAAATTTCAAACTGAAGGATACCGCGCAGCATACTTCAACCAAACGAACCCATGCTCCGTTGTCGAGGTCCTTCACAGAGGTGGCGAAGGACGAGATCCTTATCGGGGTCATCGACAAGAACTGTCTTGAAGGTCGCATTCCACGACATCAGTGGCGCTGGGTGCAGGTGGCTCTTGCGCCAATCTGCCTCAGAATGTTGCGCGAAACCCCAGGCCCACCACCGATCTGTGAGGATGCAGGGTGGTTCCAAGGAACCATCAAGTTGATCGCATGCGGAGATGAGAGGTCGGCGCAGCTTTACAAAGCTGCTGTAGATAAGCTAGGGGAGGTATACTCCAGTGCGCGACTTGCGGCAGTGGATGCCAAAGACATCCCTTCGAGACCGAGAAAACGATACAATGCTTTTCTACTCTCCCAGTTCAGTAATGGAGACATCTTGGTAACCTTGGTATGCGAACGCTCATCACACACAATGGGGAAGTACAAACACCAACGAGCGGGGTGAGTTACTTTTTGACTTTCTTCTAGGCACCAATCTAAATTAATGTAATAGAGGTAACGACGGAGGAGGAGGGGCACGTGGCGGTAGCCTACGTGGATGATGTTGCAATCCTAACCCAGGGTAAATTTTCGCAAACTCTTTGCGTCAGAATGCAATTATCGCTTAATACTTTAATAAAATGGACCAAAACCTGTGGACTAGGCGTGAATCCGAGCAAGACAGAGCTCGTTATTTTCACTAGAAAATGTGAACACCTGAATTTAAACCTCCCTAGAATCAATAACACGATTCTTACCCAGAGCTTTCATGCGAAGTATCTAGCTGTAGTTCTGAACGATAAACTATACTGGAAAGAAAATATAAAGCAGAAAGTATGTAAGGCAACCACTGCTCTTTTTGCATGCAATATGCCATAGGTACTAGATTGGGCTTCTCTCCACGCATAGTTCATTGGCTGTATACAGCAGTTGTTCGGTTCAGCGCCTCACCAGGCAGCGCAGCTTAGGCGTTGGCAGCACAAACAAAATGTAGTTTCGAACAAACGCACTCATTGCGCTCATTTGTAGCTTACTGTTTTGTCGCCCGCGCTGGACCCTTTTGGTTCAGCTGCAGCCGATCTTGAATTCGGCTCCCAGTGTGAAATTATCTATCATATCGAATTGTTCGTCTCGGAATCAAAATTGTAACAAGCGGCAAGCACGTTGGCCTGTCGCTTGACTTACATAAAACAACCTTTTGTGCAACAAACATTATTAAACATTTGCCAATAAACCCCAAATTGTATTTGCTTTAAACAGAAGCAGTGTTCGTGCGTTTTTGTTTTGCATTTGGTGGTTCAAACAATTGGATTAATTGCTGACTATTTTGAGTCAGAAGTGCTAGTGAAAAAGCTCACCCTAGCCGCAACATAATTTGGTGACCCCGACGTGATTTTTAATAATTTGTTAATAATTATTTAAAACAATTACTCTTGCTTGTTAGCATAGTGCGCGCATAGTTGCATACATACATACATATGCACATTTACCGTTGGTGCGCGTTTTATACAATCAAGTACAGTGCCCGTTTCTTCTCGCTTACTCCGTTTTCAGTTTTGAGTGTGCGCAAAGAATAACGGAACTATGGCAAGCGAAGAAAACGCGAACAATGCCGGTACGGCAAACAGGGTGATATTTCTTAAGCGCAAGGTCAGTGCGCTATTTGAACGTGCAAAGTCCATGGAAATTGAACTTAGTGATGCCAAAATCAATCCAATGAATAATATTGAATTAGAAGTGCGTTTAAACTTGATTTCGAATATTAAGACGGCATTTAGAAGCGCGCATGACTCTCTCGAAGAACTAGACTATAACGAAATCGGTAGCAAATTGCGAAGTGATTTTGACGAGTTCGTGATAACGGTCGAAGTTCGTGCTCGGTATCATATTCAGAAACGGCAAACTGAACATCCGACTTGTTCCACGTTTCGCCACGATGACTCATTGGACCGGCCAACCGTGTTTATGGCAAATCGATCCCGCATCCCCGAACTAAAACTGCCAACATTTTCGAGTGGTTACACGGAGTTTGCTGGTTTTTCGTCAATGTTTAAAACTATCATCGACAAGGATCCGGATTTGTCAAGTATCGAGAAACTCCAACACCTGCGATCCTGTGTGCAAGGTCCAGCTTTGGATGCTATAAGGGCATTGGAGATTTCTGCGGAAAATTATTCCGTGGCTTTGGATTTGCTTAATAAGCGTTTTAGTAACAAACGTCTTGTTTTTCAGGCACACGTCTGCGAGATTCTGGGGCTTGAGAGATTAGAAACGTCGTCCGCAAGTAAGCTGCGTCAATTTTCGGATAGCCTGAATGCGCACTTGCGCGCTTTGCAGGCAATGGGAAGTGCAGAGCAAATAGCTGGATGCATGCTAATTTACATGCTTCTTCAAAAAATGGACAGCGCAACGCAATCTAAATGGGAGGAGCATGTATCAATGGCTGAGATACCATCGATTGCCGAATTTACAGCGTTCTTGGATGCTCGATGCCAGCGAATGGAAAATATGGAACATGCCACGGCAACCTACACGCCAATTTCGTCAGCGCAACCTGGTGCATTGCATTCGTCTCAATCTGCGGCGCAATCACCCCCCCAAGCAAGTTCATCTCCATCTAGCTCTCTCATTGCCCAGAATCTCAACAATGACGTCGTGCTCTTAGCAACCGCAGTTATTTTGATTAGAAATCATGCTGGATCCCTAATACCGTGTCGCGCGCTATTGGACTCAGGATCGCAGATCCATCTAGTTACGTCTAGTTTCGCACAACGCCTGCAGGTGAAAAAGACTAAGTCAACGGCTTCCGTATCGGGTCTTGGCGATACCAGCGTTGCATCTGAGGGCTACACCGTCAGTCTGAATGTGCATTCTCAGGCATTGGACTATGAAACGAACATCGTCGCCTTAGTCGCTCCGAGAATAACTGATCATCAACCGAGTTTTTCTGCTGACATTGCAGATTGGAGGATTCCCGATAATATACGGTTAGCGGATCCAGCATTTTTCAGGCCTCAACGCATTGATCTCCTTATAGGAGCAAGCCTATTTTTCGGCCTTCTCTCAGTCGGCCAAGTCGAGCGGGCGCCAGGATTACCATTGCTGCAAAAAACTCGTTTTGGTTGGGTGGTATCGGGAGGAGGGCATCAATCGCGCAGAACAGCATTGGTTTCAACACATTCCACAGCGACTATTGAGGAGGATTCGCACGACAAAATCGCGGTGTTGCTGAAACGGTTCTGGGAGATTGAATGTTGCGGCTTGGCATCAGACAAAGTTAAGCAGGAAGATGTTGACTGCGAAGATCACTTCAGGAATCATTTTTCTCGCCTGCCATCTGGGGAATTTTCAGTGAAGCTGCCTCTGAAGCGAAACTTGGATGTATTGGGGGACTCATACACGAAAGCGTTTCGTCGTTCTGTCAATTTGGAGAGAAGGCTGGAGAGTCATCCGCAGCTTAAAGCGCAGTACTCTGCATTTATAAAGGAATATCGAGATTTGGCTCACATGTCGTTAGTGGGGCCCGAATCAACTCCTTTATGCAGATGTTATTTGCCTCATCATTGTGTCCTGAAGGAGGACAGCACTACTACCAAGCTTCGAGTCGTATTCGATGGCTCAGCAGCAACATCTTCAGGATTTTCGCTTAATAATGTCCTCATGACAGGACCCATCATCCAAGCGAAACTATTGCATACCTTGCTACGGTTCCGAACGTTTCGTGTCGCATTGACCGGCGACATATGCAAGATGTATAGGTGCGTGCGCGTATCAGAACCGGACAGCTATCTGCAGTGCATCTTATGGAGAGAATCGCCTCAGGAGAAGATGCAAATTTATAGACTTGACACTGTCACCTATGGGACAAGACCAGCTGCATTTCTTGCCATTCGATGCATGCACCAGTTATCTAAGGATGAGCAAGAGAAATTCCCAATTGGCTCAGTCATACTAAAGCGCGATTTTTACGTCGACGATTTAATGACTGGCGGAGATTCTGTGGATGAAGTTGCCACAATCATGAAGCAGACTTCTGAATTGTTGGCTACGGGCAATTTTCAGATTAGAAAATGGTGCTCTAATGCTCCGGAATTGCTGAGTGGAATCCCTAGCCAGGATAAAGAACAGCTATTGAAGCTCCATGATGGAACTGATTTCACGAAGGCACTTGGACTATCTTGGGATCCTGCTTCAGACGATTTGTTTTTCTCTGTTTCGCCCAAGCAGCTGTCTTTAAGGCCAACGAAGCGCTCTATGCTGTCCACCATTGCTCGCTTCTATGACCCTCTCGGCTTGATTGGGCCGGTCATAACGAAAGCGAAGATATTTTTGCAGCTCTTGTGGAAGGAAAGGCTTCAGTGGGATGAGAGTTTGCCAGTCTCTCTCACAACTGCATGGATGACTTTTTGCGATAATCTATCAAATTCGCAGCGTTTTGTTTTTCCACGTTTGGTCTCATATCCAGATTCAGAAGTTGACGTTCATGGTTTCTGTGATGCCAGCATACATGCTTACGGAGCATGCATTTATATCGTATCGAAGTCCACTGAAAGTACGCATGGTCATCTTTTATGTTCCAGATCCCGTGTGGCTCCTCTGAAGGCTCTTACAGTTCCAAAGCTGGAGCTTTGTGGTGCTGCATTGCTCTCTGAGCTTATTAACGAGATCGCGAGTATACAACTGTTTTCTGGAAAGTTTTACTGTTGGTCAGACTCAACAACTGCTCTGTCTTGGATTTGAAATGAGCCGACGCAATTCAATATATTCGTATCAAATAGAGTCGCCAGCATTCAGAAGCTAACAGCGCAGATGGAATGGCGGTATGTCCCAACAAAACTGAATCCGGCGGACATTTTATCAAGAGGTGTTTTGCCTACGGATTTGCTACTGTCTCGATTATGGTTTCATGGACCAATTTTTCTTTCCAATGATAAGAGCGCATGGCCAGCGACATTAATTCCAAAGGCGCCACTTTTAGAGCTTCAGAAGCGGGATCTGATTGCAGTTTGCCCCTTTGTCGACATTACAGAAGTACATAAATATACAAACTCCTTTTACAAATTGCAACGCATGTTTCGATTTATGTTCAAGTTTCAGAAGGGAATTAAATCTGTTGGATTAACAGTAGCTGACATAGCTGGAGGCAACCGGATGCTTATTCGTTCAATGCAGCAAGCGCATTTGTGGTCGGACTACAAGCATATCAAGGATAACGGGCGTGCGTCTTCGTCTAGCTCTATTTCATCACTTGGGCCCTTTGTTGATAAATTTGGAATTTTGCGCGTTGGTGGTAGGCTGAGGAATTCATCACTTGACTTTTGCGCTCGCCATCCTATCATACTCCCTAAGGGTCATCCTGTCACTAAGGCGATGATTATATACTTTCATGAGCGAAATTTGCACGCTGGACCACGAGCGTTGTTGGCAATTATTCGGCATCAGTATTGGCCTATTGGTGGTCGGAGAACTTTTTTGAGCGTCGTCAACAAATGTATCAGATGTTTCAGAGCAAGACCTCGATTGCTTCAACACATCATGGCGGACTTGCCAAAGGAGAGAGTGGATGACTCGGCGTACACTTTCATGATCACCGGAGTAGATTTTTGTGGTCCATTTTATTATAAAAGCGAAGTTCGCACCAGGCCACCAATCAAATTCTATATCTCCGTATTCATTTGCTTTGCGACTAAGGCCGTGCACTTAGAATTGGTCCAGGATTTGTCGACATCAGCGTTCCTTAGTGCTCTTCAGCGTTTTATTTGCACCAGGTGTCGCCCGAAGGAAATCTGGTCGGACAATGCAACCAACTTCGTAGGCGCCAAGAATGAACTGCAGCAGTTTAAGCAATTATTTATGAGCGACAAGTATCGAAAGGCAGTACAAGATTTTTGTGTGGCGGATTCAATTGACTGGCGATTCATCCCACCTCGCTCCCCGCACTTTGGCGGGCTTTGGGAGGCCGCAGTAAAAACGGCAAAGTACCATTTTTATCGATCCGCTGCTAGTTCGCTCCTTAGTTTTGATGATTTGCGTACACTTGTTTGTCATATCACTGCATTCATTAATTCACGCCCATTACTTCCAGTTACAGAGCATCCAGATGATCTTGATGTTTTGACGCCAGCTCAATTTTTGGGTACAACACCGCCCAAGTCGCTTGCTGTTCCAGATATCACTGGATTAAACTTCAATCGCCTCGATCGTTGGCAGCGCGTGTTTTATCTTCAGCAAACGTTCTGGTCACGGTGGCGAGAAGAGTACCTGACTCTCCTGCAGGAGAGGTCTAAGTGGAGATCGGATCAACCTGGACTTGGTGTCGGCGACGTTGGTCTCGTGAAGAACGAGAATCTTCCCCCTCTCAGTTGGCCCCTGGCAAGAGTAACCAAGCTGATCGTCGGGGCGGATGGCGTAGCACGAGTCGCGGAACTGAAGACTGCCACTGGAATCACAACTAGAGCTATTGCAAAGCTGTGTTCGCTGCCAAAGAGGGACGTTGAAGACTCGGGTCCTCCAACGGGGGGAGTATGTTCGGTTCAGCGTCCACCAGGCAGCGCAGCTTAGGCGTTGGCAGCACAAACAAAATGTAGTTTCGAACAAACGCACTCATTGCGCTCATTTGTAGCTTACTGTTTTGTCGCCCGCGCTGGACCCTTTTGGTTCAGCTGCAGCCGATCTTGAATTCGGCTCCCAGTGTGAAATTATCTATCATATCGAATTGTTCGTCTCGGAATCAAAATTGTAACAAGCGGCAAGCACGTTGGCCTGTCGCTTGACTTACATAAAACAACCTTTTGTGCAACAAACATTATTAAACATTTGCCAATAAACCCCAAATTGTATTTGCTTTAAACAGAAGCAGTGTTCGTGCGTTTTTGTTTTGCATTTGATGGTTCAAACAATTGGATTAATTGCTGACTATTTTGAGTCAGAAGTGCTAGTGAAAGGGTTCACTCTAGCCGCGAAATAATTTGACAATTGGATTAATTTGCTGACTATTTGAGTCAGAGGTGCTAGTGAAAAAGCTCACCCTAGCCGCAACACAGTCATTCGACCGATCCTACTTTAGAGAGTGTTTGTGTGGTGGCTCGCACTTGAGCTACCATCCAACCTCAAAAAAATCCATAAAGTTTAAAGAAGTGCAGAAATCTGCTTTAGTGGAGCCCTACGCATCACTCCAAACGAAGCCCCTAACATTATGCTTCACCTAATACCGCTGGACCAAAGACAGTTTACCATAGTAAGGAGTACACCAGGCGTCAAACCGCTGAACGCTGAAGAAATCTCACTACATGCATGGTCTCCAAACTCCCTTGGCCCACCCTTGACCCAAAGCGCACATCTGCTTTGACTAAACACAAAAGATCCCACATATCGATAATCATAGGGGCTCTCACAGGCCACTGCCTAATAGAAACTTACGCTAACAGATTGGGCGTACCACACCATGACTTCTGCAGAAGTTGTGGTATAGTATAAGAGGAAGAGAGCGTAGAACTTCTGCTCTGTCACTGCCCCGCACTCAGCAGGAGAAGGTTCCAGCACCTGGGACACTACAGCTTTGATACCCTATCGGACGTATCCGAGGTTAGGATATACAATATCCTCAAATTTCTAAAATCTGTTTAAAATGTTTAAAAGACGTCATGTGGGATACCAGGTAACATACCTTCTAATAACAAGGGGCCAATTTTTGGCCCAAGTGTGGAGTAGGTTTACAATTCTTTCTTGTTCTGCTCCAGCCACTATAACCTAACCTAACCTATAAGAGGTAGAGAATGTAGGTTCGTGTATAGCAGGTCAAGCTTATTTTGGATCGGAGATATCCCCCCCCCCCCCCCCCCCCCCCACCCCACCCTATTCCCACGCTATTCGACAAAAACCGTTTTGCTGTAACAATTTTCAAGATATAGTTTTGGGATTTGGCATGTATAATACTTTAGTCACTCTTAATCTACTGTCCAAAAACGAACGAGACTGACGCTAGAGAGCCTACAAATACAACAACTAGGGGAGAACACAGTAAACTACAAAGAAGACATTGAAAAGACGTACTTTATTTACGCGGCAGCAATTGCAGTTAACAAACAAAAGTAGGCGCGCAAAGAGAGAAAAATAAAACGACGATGAATAAACCTAAACAAAAGTGCAATTTAGACGTAGGAACAATGACGACATGTGAGCTTTGAAACTGATTTTGAATGCGATCAGACTAAAAATAGATTTTTGACCATACCTTATTTTTTTATTTATAAAAAATATTCATTTGATTTAAATTTGCTTTTTGCTATCTTTAGATTTTGACAGCTTGACCAAATTGGTATATAAAGAAAAATAAAACTTAATCTAATTTAAAAAAAATAAAAAAAACTCTGCTTGTCAAGTGTAGACGTGTTATTATTGCAGCTTGTGAAGAATTGTGAAAAATTGGGAAAAATTTTGTTATAATCAACAAATTTACAGACAAGTCCACAATATAGTGGCTCAAAACAGCCATTCTCATCGCGAGTGCTCAACAGACATCTAAAACATTCAAAAGTGAAGTGTACCAAAACAAACCCTTTAGCGCATATGCGCTGGGGTGCTACACTAACAGTGCAAAACATAGTGCTGTAAAACAGCATCAATTGAACAATTGGCAATAAAATATTTACCAATATCCATCAACTGCAAAACAAAAATAAAAATCGATCAACAACCAGCAGATCCGAAACGATGGGGAAACCCCCCGACCCTTCAAGGGATCCCACCACTTACCCACCAAGCTCCAATGAAACATCACTTCTTCAAATACCAGGCCCAAAATTCTTAACCATCACTAGAACTGACGAAAACCAAAACTTAACCAACATCTTACCTTTCCTGATCAAAAAACAAATCGACTACACCTGTGGTGGTGAAGTCGAGCAATGCAATAAAACGAAAAACGGCACTCTTCTAGTAAAAACGAAAAATAACACACAAGCAACCAAATTAATACGCCTTTCCTCACTATCACCCGACATCAACATAAAAGTAAACCTACACCCTTCCCTCAACTACACAAAAGGAGTTATATGCTCCAATGACTTGAGGGGCTTAGCCGACAGCGAAATTTTAAATGAACTAGCCTGCCAAAAATAAAATAAGGAAAATATTGAAAAAAGAAAATGATACCCTAAAAGAGACCGGACTCATTATAATGACCTTCAACCTACTCAATTTACCTGAACACCTTCACATTGGATATGAACGCACACCTATACGTCCATATATTCCGTTACCCATGAGATGCAATAAATGCTTCCGTTATGGACACTCAATGAAATACTGTAACAACATTCAACACTGCACAACTGCGGCGACGAATCCCATGTAAACCAAGATATCCAAGAAAATTCCAATAAACACGCATCCACAGACAAAAAATTCCCAATCTTCATAGAGCAGCAAGAACTTCAAGCTATAAAAACACCACAAAAATGCGACAACAAGACGGCCCTATCTATCCAAAGATCCCGAAACCAAAACACAGGAGGTTCATCATTCTCCTCAGTCATTAAAGGACTCCAACAAACAACCCATAACCAAGAACTTCAACCACTCCAATCCCAGCAATCAACTTCCACAGAACGTCAATTGACATCATATGAAGACGTAACACCTTCGGACACTCAAGTAGATAATAAGCAATCCACCAACACACCCAAACACGCATCTCCAAAAAAACTACAATCAAAATCTTACCCAGAAACATCTCTAAGCGCAAATTAGCTGCCGTTAAATCAACCAAAAAAAAGAGCATAAAAACATCAAACCCACAATATTTATCCTGTTCCCCTCCCGATTCCGATACTGAAACTCCAGTTGATTAAGCCGTTTAAACACTCTAAATACTGGTCTTCTTGGGGCTGACTGGGAGTGACACGATGTGTCCCACTTAGTTAGTCCCAAGAAGACCACCCCACTTTTAACACTTATACAACTCACTGATCCAATACCAAAAGACAAACACACCTCTCAAAACATCCTGAACTACCAAGATTAAAATAATTCAATGGAACATTAAAGGCTACCGAAACAATTACAGTGAGTTGCAAATTCTAATTAAAGAACACAACCCTCAAATAATTGCTTTACAAGAAACTCACCTTACAAATACACACTCCCTCCCAATTCCAAATAACTTCTCCCTTCTCGAATTTAAAAACTCAAACTCCTTTGGGGGAATAGCTTTTCTGATCCATCAATCCATCAACCACAACAGAATACAATTGAATTCAGATTTTGAGGCCATAGGCATAACCGCAGAATCCAAAATCAAATTAAATATTATTTCCCCATACATATCCCCTAACAAAAACTTCCCCCGTCCCAACCTCGAAAGCGTACTTAGCCCACATAACCTTCCTACACTAGTACTAGGAGACCTCAATAGCTGGCACCCATATTGGGGCTCACCAAAAGCAAATTCGAGAGGTAAGATAATAGCGAAATACATAGACCAAACTGACTACTCACTTCTCAATGACAAAACACCTACACACTTTTCTACACACAACACATTCACACACGTTGACCTTTCCATTGCCTCAGCCAACTTAGCTCCAGAAATCAATTGGTAATGTATCGATGACCTCTATGCCAAATGCCAAATTTGGTGACTCTAGCTTTACTGATGTGGGAGATATAGGTTTTGCTCCATTTCCAAAAATTTTTGATGCAGATTTTCGTCCAAAAAGTTTTGATGCAGTTTTATCCAGGGGGTCAACATTAGTCTGTATGCCAAATTTGGTGACTCTAGATTTACTGGTGTGGGAGATATAGGATCTTGACACTTTATAAATTGACGATATACACCAACATGTGTACCATGTGTGTAACATGAGTGGTTGCTCTAGCTCAAAGATAAAAGCAAAAAAATTGCGTTCATACGGACAGACGGACATTTCGCAAACCCAATATACTATTTTTCCCTTCGGGAACATAGTATAAACAAGTAAGAATGTTCTAGTCGAGTATACCCGACTACGAAACTCCCTGTACCCAGGTCTAAAACTTCCAATCATATGTTCGTCTTCTAACACATGCACGCACACATACATACACAAAGCCGCACACACGCCAGCCACAGCGTACGCAAGGCATTTTAAGTCGCGGCTGTGCTTCTTCTTCCCCCTCCCCTCGCTCCAGTACTGAATCTTGTTCGTTGAATAACTTCCGTGTTTATTATCCGATCGACTTGAAATTTGGACAGTAGATTAAGAGTGACCAAAGTACTGTACATGCCAAATCCCAAAGCTATATCTTTAAAACTGTGGCTGTAAAACGTTTTTATCGATTTGCGGGGGAACGGGGTAAGATATCAGAGATTGGAAACAAACTTGACCTGCGTATGGTATACAGGAACCTACATTCCAAATTTGGTGTCTCTAGCTCTTATAGTTGCTGAGATCGACGCGTTCATACGGACAGACAGACAGACGGACAGACAGACGGACATGGCCAAATCGAAATCTCTTTTGATACTGATCAAGAATATATATACTTTATAGGGTCGGAGATGTCTCCTTCTGCCTGTTACATACTTTTGCACAAATCCAATACCCCCTTTTTACCCATTTTCTGGGTACAGGGAGTAAAAACATATTGCCAAACCGACATTCAATCTCAAAGCAGCTAACTGGAACTTTTTGCAAAATACATTAGCAAAATCAGCTCTTTGACTCTCAGCAGCAACAATCCAAACAGAGAAGCAGCAATCTTAAAAAAAACAATAATACAAAGTGCCCACTTATTAATCCCACAAAACACTACATTCACCATACCACATACAGTTCCCTGGTGGAATAAAGATATCTCAACTCTAAAACAAGTAAGAATGTTCTAGTCGAGTATACCCGACTACGAAACTCCCTGTACCCAGGTCTAAAACTTCCAATCATATGTTCGTCTTCTAACACATGCACGCACACATACATACACAAAGCCGCACACACGCCAGCCACAGCGTACGCAAGGCATTTTAAGTCGCGGCTGTGCTTCTTCTTCCCCCCCCCCTCGCTTCATACTGAATCTTGTTCGTTGAATAACTTCCGTGTTTATTATCCGATCGACTTGAAATTTGGACAGTAGATTAAGAGTGACCAAAGTACTGTACATGCCAAATCCCAAAGCTATATCTTTAAAACTGTGGCTGTAAAACGTTTTTATCGATTTGCGGGGGAACGGGGTAAGATATCAGAGATTGGAAACAAACTTGATCTGCGTATGGTATACAGGAACCTACATTCCAAATTTGGTGTCTCTAGCTCTTATAGTTGCTGAGATCGACGCGTTCATACGGACAGACAGACAGACGGACAGACAGACGGACATGGCCAAATCGAAATCTCTTTTGATACTGATCAAGAATATATATACTTTATAGGGTCGGAGATGTCTCCTTCTGCCTGTTACATACTTTTGCACAAATCCAATACCCCCTTTTTACCCATTTTATGGGTACAGGGAGTAAAAAGTGAAAACCCAGAAATGGACGCAACTAAAAAAACAAATTAACATAACAAATATAATTGAGTTTAAAAAAGCTAACGCGAATTTCAGAAAAGCAATTAGAGAAGCTAAAAAACAATCAATTTTCCAATTTACTTCTGATATCCACCCTAACTTCTGATATTCAGCCAAACTGTGGTCAAACATCAAAAGACTATGCGGCCTATTCCACTCCAAAAACATACACTGCATAAACAACCCATTTACTAACTCTACAACAACAGACCAAAACACAATAGCTAATACCCTCGGAAGACTTTGGTCTAATGAAGCTGACGACAACAATTTCTCACACACTTTCCGTACCAACAAACACACTGCTCTATCAAACCGAGCCAACTATTCACCTTGTCCATCATCTCTGGAAATAGATCAAGACATTACATACTTTGAATTCAATTCAGCCCTAAATTCAACAAAGGTTCCACTTCAGGTTTGTAACGTACACGTGGATGATCAACACACCGCGGACTTGCCGACTCCAGTTGCTGACAACACACTGGTTGCCACATATGCGGATGATACTGCCTTTGCGGCCCGCAGCACCAATGCGAGGGAGGCCGTCAGACTCACGCAGGAGTTTCTCAATGGCTTCTCTAATTGGGCAAACCGTTGGAACATTGTCGTGAATGGTTCCAAGTCTCACAGCTGCGTGTTTGCACTCAGAAAACCCCGCTGTCGGAGGGTGAAATATGAAGGGCAAATCATTCCAAGAAGCAACACAGTCAAGTACCTTGGCGTGACCCTGGACAGCCGGTTAACTTGGCGACCACACATCCTCCAGGCTGCTGCTGCTGCTAAGAACAAAGCAACCAAACTAGACTGGATGCTAAGGCCGCGTAGCTACCTTAGCCTAGAAAACAAGATCAGGATATACAATATGATCATATGGCCTGCCATGGCGTATGCCATAGCACTGTGGGGGTGCGCAGCCAACTATTCTATTCAGGCCATTGAATCCACCCAGAGCAAGATAGTTCGTAGGATAGCTGGAGCCTCAAGATTTATGAGAAACGCAGACATCTACAATGATTTGCGAATAAACCCAATATGCTCACAAATAAACCTGCACACCAGTCGATACAGACACAGGCTACAACAGCACGCCAACTCTCTAGCCAGAGGGCTAACAGCAAGCAATTGCACAAGACGGCTAAAACGGCGCCACCCAAATGACCTATGGTCTCATGGCCGATGTCCTGAAGGTCGTCTTTTATAAAACTCATTATATATATATAATTTAAAACTCACACACAAACACACCAATATTGATTTCCCCCACCCACGTCCTCAGTCAAATTTACACCCTTACACGAACATTTTAAATTTATTAGGTTAAATGATCAATGTTTCAAGAAACTAAATGCATATCAAAAAAAAAAAAAAAAAAATAGGTTTGTAACGTACACGTGGATGATCAAGAGTACGCTTTGTCTTAATTCGGTTGCCGGCTGCGCTCAGGGCAAGTGGGGTGGGTTGTTTGTACTCTCCCAATCATGCGTTACAAAAAATCAAGGTTAGACAGAGCCTAAAGGAATGGCTTCATCATTAATAGCGGAAACTACTTTGAACAGGGGTGTGTGCGTTGGAGAACTCAGGTGTTATTGTTCTCCTCTTTACCCTCCCTACCTTGCAGAACCTATAATTGGTTATTGGTCTGCCCAATAAGTAGCTGGTAAACTTGCTTTAGGTGCCCTTTAACAGCTTTTAATTCATTTCAAAAAATCAACTTATCGTAGTTATACGATAATCTATAAACTTTAATTATATTAGCCACTCTGGGCATTACTAAACTATTCATTTTGGTTTCGCTTTACAACATTTTAACCAAACACTACAGAAACTAAAAGCCCTTTGGGTCTTCACTGACCGAGAGCTCTTTAAACTTAACAACTACTAGAATACAATATCGGCAAGCAAGTTTTACATATGGTAATTTACGCAAGAATCAAGAATCAAAAGTACTATCGGCAAGCTTGTCTATAATCGGCTACGCCGTACTCACAAATACATCCAACGATGTCCAACGATGTCAGCAGGCCTGTCGACGAACGGAGGTTTTGACGCTAAGGAGGAGTCAAGTGACGTTATGTAGATACATGGTTAGGTTAAGCTGCTCACACACTATAATGACTGGAAGTTATTCGTAAGTAATACGTTTTAACAGCATAAAGATAATATTATAGAACTTGCTTGACGATACGACTTTAAATCTAATTATAATCCGAAGCGATGTATCCTAAGGGGGTTTGAGGTGGTGGCGGTGCTGCATGGTTGTGGGCCTGCCTTTAAGCGGCGCCTAATGATGCGAACGCATAGTGCGTCCACTAAGGGAGCCTGTCGCCTGCTCGCTTAGTAGCACACGATCACTAAGTTACAATTGTGTATCCCAATTCGTCTATAAAATTTAGCTGCACTGCAGCAGGGTGATCTTGGTGCAAGTGATCAGTTGATCACTTCAGACTGACACGTCGACGCACACGCTACTCCATACTGTGGTTTGAGGTTATGGTTCAGATACGCGTTGGCAGTGGATGGCGTTTAATGCAGAGCAAACGCTCGCACACCAACACGCGCAGCAACCGCGCTTCGAAGCGGTGTTCCTATATTGCCTGCGAACTGCACTTTTTGGTCAGCGTAGCGCAACAAGACGATAGCTGTAAGTTTTCAGCGCACTCGTGCACTGCACGCAGCGTAGCACCAAGTGGAGTTTTGGCAAGGCGCACTAGCCTCGGCCTGCACAAAACTGCAGCGGCTGCCGCTGTCCCGGAGGCTCAGTTGTAGCAGACGCTACACGTCGCCAAATCGCCAAAGCCTACATGAAATTATTATTAGGCATGAATTACACTAATGTGCGTCACATACCTTTTAAACAATGTTTTCGACTCTAAATATTGGTGCGATTGCACGTATTAAGGTAAATGTGATCATTTGTGATCACACATTTTAGACAATTGGTTACTTTTGCAATCAAATTTATTACTTTACTCAAATTTCACGATCTGATTCGTTCGATGATGCACAGGAAATTGATCACAGGGCTATGCACGCGCTGATACCGATAACATTCACCCACGCAGAGGTGCTTAAAAGCAGGCTCAATTAATTACTCTTTGTGAATGGCAATTAATTGGTCCTGCCAACGCATCTCGAATTACGATGTATATCGTAATGACCGTTCGAATTCAAATTGTCAACGCAACGGTTGCAACTATTTGAATATATTATATGCATTGGGTGGCTGCTTAACTTTGTATATGCTCATACCCTCGCAGGTTATGACCGCATATCCTACTCCATGATACAGACCTACCTACCTCATTCAAACTCAGAATCGTCAAACACTTTAACAACATCCTCATCACTCAAATTCCCCAATCCTATAAAAATACCCTAGTTCTACCAATTTTAAAAATACATAAGCCCAAAACAGACGCTGAATCATACAGACCAATTTCACTAAACCAATGTCTTGCAAAAGTCTTAGATAAGATAATCTCAAAAAGATTATGGTGGTTTGTACTAAATAACAATCTAATACATCATCATATAATCGGTTATAGGCAATCTATTATACATAGACCATATAGCAACAAGGGCCATGTCAGCCAAACGACTCCTCTCAATAATATCTTTAGATTTTGCAAAAGCATTTGACAAAATAGGTATTCACTCACTCACGCAACAATTAGAAGAATGACCAATAGGAAAATTTGGTTAAAATAGGTAAATCCCTATCCCAAACCTTTCCCCTTAACAACGGCATTCCACAAGGCTCAGCTCTCTCCCCTATCCTATTCTTAATTTCATACAATTCCCTAACAAAAATCATTTCCATCCAAAAACATATCAAATTCTGCGCCTACGATGACTTCCATCTCCTAATAGATCTAAAGAAACAGAAGAACCCCTCAATCAACATTCAATAATTATTTCAACAAATTGCAGAATGGGGAATACATTTAGGTGCATCCCTCTCTACTGACAATTGCCAACACCTACATATTTGCCGAAAGCATAACTGCAACTGCAACATTCTATCAGGCACTACAAACATACCCTCTACCAACACCCTAAACATCCTAGGACTCACACTAAATAGTAAATACAAATGGGACACCCACATCACTAAACTCACATCTGACCTCTCTAAGCCCCTTAACATTATTAAATACCTCTCATCCTTAAAATACAACTGCAATACCTCAACCCTAATACAAATACTGAAATCTATCCTAATCTCCAAAATAGACTACTGTTTGCCAATATACGGCCACGCTCCAAAATCTCAATTAAATAAATTAAAAACGATCCAAAACGCAGCCGTAAGAGCTGCTCTTGGAGCCGTTCGAACCACCCCTATAACACACATGCTAATCGAGTCAAACACAAACACATTAGAAAACCGACGTGACTATTTTACATCTAAACTATTTAAAACACTTATCCATTCAAACGACACTCCGCTCAAAATCTTATCAAAAGCCGCAAAAGAAAAATTAAATACCCTTCCACAATAGACACAATCGTCCAATCCTGTACATACTTTAATCTTCCATACCACCCAACTAAAACTATCTACAGCCACAAATGCAACGTACAAGCCATCCACAAAGCAATAGATATTTCGCTATCATCTTACAACAAAACCTCCAACCCCAATACAATTTTCAAACAACTATTTAGCTCCATTAAAGACACACTTAACAATTTTACACTATTATACACCGACGGTTCCAAATATATCAATATCACCGGATACAGCATAGCCACATAAACAAAAACATTAAAAATAGGCCTGCTTCCACCTTACTAAACAGTATTCTCGAGCGAGATAATCGCTATCTATTAGGCACTGAAAATACACGAAAACAAAAAAAGGAAAATATACCATATGCTCCGACTCGCTTTCAGCCATAAAATCAATCATTAACCTTAGCAACTATTCTTACTACGCTACAAAAACAGACACATTGTAAGCAACAATTATTCAAATTTCAAAATTGTTTGGGTACCCAGCCATGTCGGCATCGCAGGCAATGAAAAAGCCGACTCAATAGCCAAAGAAGCAACTACACACCCACTTATTTATACCCCAAATTATTACGCTAATGATATAATTCAATTACTTAAAAACTCCTCTCTCAAAACCAACTCACATTACTTAACCTAACATCCAACTGGTACAAATTTATTAACATCAACACCTCCCCAAACTACTCCCTCAAAAACACAAATCTCACCAGACTTCAACAAATAAAACTCACCAATAAACGCCTTGGACACACAAACATTACCAACATACATTACATAGACAAAAACCTTAACAACACATGTACATTTTGCAACCAATTCCCCAAAAGCATACGGCATATCCTAATCACATGTCCCTCCTTTACATCCCACAGAACATCCCTATTTCACAACATAGATCCTTTATCCCTAATCACAAACCCCACAAATAAAAACATAAAAATTCTTCTTCATTTCCTAAACAACACCAACTTGATACATAAAATATAACACAATATCCAATTACACACATCACTAACGCTCCTACATACATTGTTCATAATATCATACATCCACACATATCTTGTAAATAACACTTCTCTAATACATTTATACACATACTCCATACATTCCCCATAAAATTGTAAGCAATAACCATTAAAATGTAACTCCAGCTGAAGGCCCTGGCAGGCATGGCTAAGAATACTATGTTAACTCTTAGTTTAAACTAACAGTTATCTATATACATATATAAAAGAGTTCGTGCTGACTGACTGACTGACTGACTGACTGACTGATTGGCAATCATCGCACAGCCCAAACCATAAGAGCTAGGATGCTGAAATTTTCGCAATAGGTTCCATCTATGATGAAAGTGCACACTAAGACGGGATTTTGGAAAATTCTACCCACAAGCATGGAAAATCGCGGAAAACTGTTGTATGAAACTTTTTTGTTTACCATCCAATCAGCTTCCAACTCATTTTCAGAGATCTACACAAAAATTCATTTGACACATATTTCACCGATTTTGGAAAATCCACCCCCATGGGCATTAAATAATTTGACACGTGTATAAGCGATTTTGGGAAATTCGACCACATGGTCAGAAAATCGGTGGAAAAGTCTGGCATTTGACATTTATAATTTTCATGCGATTGGCTTCAAACTCATTTTCAAGGTTCCATGGGCAAAAATAATATTCGCGGTGGTTAAAGATTTTGGAAAATCTACCCCCAAAGCCGGAAAATTCACGGAAAACTGTTGTATGAATTTTGTTTTTATTATGTTCCAATTGACTTCAAACTTCTGTTTATCATTCAATCATTTTGAAACTAATTTTCAAAGCACCTCACATTAAATAATTCGTCATATGTGCTACCGGTTTTGAAAAATATAAATAAATACTAAAACCTCGGTACTTTGCGAGCAATACAACGGGCGGAAAACCGTTGGAAAGATTTAATCTGGATTCTTAGTATTATTCTTGAAATTGGCTTAAAATGCCAAATGATTTTGGAAAATCTACTCCGTGTCGCCACGGGCGGGAAATGGAAGTCAAGGACAAATGAGTGGGACATTTTTTTGTTGTTGTTTTTTTTTTTCAAAGACATTTTCATACTAAAAACATTAGTCACGTGGCTCAACTATTTAGTTGTATTTCTTACGGTTGACGAAAGTAGTCAAATTCAAGAAAAATATATGCATTTTCATCTAAATATTTCCCCGGGCAAGGCCGGGATATTACCTGTTAGTCATTATATAAATAAATAAAAAAAATTAGGCTACATTAACAAATAGAAAAAAACATATTTACAAGTATTTACAATATTTAAAAAATTCTGCTGTGTAGATCACCGGGGAAGCAACTGATTGGACCACGTCGACGACGACGACGTCTACTTGAAGGGCTGTTTGGCGGGCGGGCTAAGCGTCTGGCGAATAAATTAGGGTGGCATCTGAGGCGCTCCAGATAATTTTTTGAAATATTATTTATAGCGTCACCAATAGCAGGAACTTTAAGGTCACGCTCTATATTCCTGGTCCTCATGTACCATTGAGAATTGGAAAACCTCAGCAAAATTTTAGATTGTGCCACTCTAATTTTATCCATGTGGGATTTAGCAGCTATCCCATATATTTGTATGCCATATTTCCATATTGGGGCTAAAATTTCTTTGTAAGTCCTCACTTTATTGGCTAGCGAGAGTTTTTTCTGTTTGAGGAGCCAGTCCATCCTTTTGGCCTTAGACAGCAGAGCCTGTTTGACCATGGTGGTGTGGCGGTTAAAGGTAAGCCTGCGATCCAGTATGAGCCTCAGATATTAATGAAAAGCCTTATGCTCGAGGGTGTCCCCTTTCAGGGTCACTCCCGGGCAATTTGCTCTGCGATTGGCAAATGTGACATTGACGCATTTAGAACTATTTATGCCAATATTCCACCTATTGTCCCAGGCCGAGAATATATCGAGGTATTCTTGAAACACCTCAGTAGCAGATATATCGCAGGTGTTTTTACTCCCTGTACCCATAAAATGGGTAAAAAGGGGGTATTGGATTTGTGCAAAAGTATGTAACAGGCAGAAGGAGACATCTCCAACCCTATAAAGTATATATATTCTTGGTCAGTATCAAAAGAGATTTCGATTTGGCCATGTCCGTCTGTCTGTCTGTCCGTATGAACGCGTCGATCTCAGCAACTATAAGAGCTAGAGACACCAAATTTGGAATGTAGCTTCCTGTATACCATACGCAGATCAAGTTTATTTCCGATCTCAGATATCTCCCCTCGTTACCCTGCAAATCGATCAAAACGTTTTACAGCCACACTTTAAAAGATACATCTTTAGGATTTGGCATGTACACTACTTCAGTCACTATGCATATGCTGTCCAAATTTCAAGTCGATCGGATAATAAACACGGAAGTTATTCAACAAACAAGATTCAGTACTAGAGCGAGGGGGAAGAAGCAGCACTGCCACGTCTTAAAATGCCTTGCTTGCGCTGTCGCCTTGCTGTCGCTTGTGTGTGTGCGTCTTTGTGTATGTGTATATCAGTTAACAACCTTTAAACTTAAAGTACAACCTAAACGACGCTGGTTCAGCGTCTACACAATTTCCTGCACACGCCAAGTAAACAATTCTAAGAAGCTCGCCAACATAGCTGCAGTTCTGGACAACACATTGCAACATCGTCCAATTCTACTGATGCAGCTAATTCCACAACGCTGCCAACATAGGCTGCGCCGCAACCACAGTTACAGCCATAAACAATGCACTGCCCAAAACTGCTGACGCTACCAATTTCCCCAACGCCGCCGCAGCCGCTGCCGCCGTCAACCAAGCCGCTGCCCCGCTTCCGTCGTCAACCGAGCCGCTGCCGCCGTCAACACAAGCTGCGTCGCTGCCAGCAGCGCCAAGCCGCTGCCTTCGTTTTTGTTACCCACAGCTAGCTAGGGTCCCAATTATTCTGTTATAATAAGTCTTAAAACACCATCCAAATGAAACATTTGTGTCACTCTTAATAAATAATTAAATAAAGATTTAATTTATCTATGCATAAATGTACGAAGAAGCGATCGGAAATTTTTGACCTGGGTACTGGGAGTTTTGTAGTCGGGTATACTCGACTATAGCATTCTTACTTGTTAATAATAATAGCCGTATCGTCTGCATATGTCTTAAGAAGGGCGCCATTATGAACTCCATTGTTCAAGCTTGCGAGCGACGGCGTATCTGCGGTGAACAGCGAGTGCTTTGGGACGCCTGGCCGTCCACCACCACTTTAAAATCTCTGTTTTGCAGTAAGCTCCTAATTAGAAGGTAAAGTTGTGGAGAGACCATCGATTTAAGTTTGAACAGCAACCCTGCATGCCAAACCCTATCAAAATTTTGCTGCACATCTTGGAATACAGCAACTGCATATTCTCTGGCCTCAATTCCTTCCAGGATGAAGTTAACAATACGATTAAGTTGCTCCGGGGTACCATTCTGCTTTCTGAAACCAAACTGGTGTGTGGGAAAGACATCCTGTACTGCTGTCTCTACCACATCGTTTTGAAATTCCATGGTGGAGAGCCAAAATGGACGAAAGTGCTTCTCTAAGCTAACAGAGAATGCCTCGGTCCATTGGTAGCTTGTGTAGCAACAACCACCATCTGGATCCTAAATGGGAGCCTTGGCACTAGCTTGCCTTTTGAAGGGTTTGGTTATTTTCCACAATGAGAAGTTGGTTGAGGAGTCTGGGCTTAGGCAACTCATTTGAAGATCTATTTCCCTTTGCTTATCGATAGCCAATACTTTATGCAAGCGATTTGCTAGTCGGTTGAAGATTACATTGATCCTGGGGTCTCTTGTGCGCACATACTCCCTTCTAACCCTCATCTTAAGGTTAAGAAGAGCAGATGCAGCAGGTGATAGAGTCACAAGATGGTTGTTCAGCGGAGTTGTCGTTGACGAATCAGCTACAGTTGCTGCACCTGCTGCAGATTTCAACTAGGCCATTAATAAATTGACAGCGTTATCCAAGTCCTCAGGGCTGTTTAATTCTATATTAAGCTCGATGGACTGATAAAGCTCAGCTTGGAACTTATCGATGCTTGTTCTGGAAGACAGGAAGCGTTTCCTAGCCGAAGCAATTAGCGTTTCCTCATACAAAGTGGCCACGACTGGAATGTAATCAGACGTTAGCTCATATACATTCTCCACTGACATACGGTTTTGCGCAATTCCATTTGTCAGAAAAATGTCCAGGGCTGTAGGCATCAGCTGAGTATTGTATGAAAAAAAGTGGGATTTCCAGTAGCGAGGACCTGCATATCGCTTCATGCAGTTTACTTCCTCTGCCACAAGTTCTTAATTGCCCCACCGGGGATGCTTGGCATTAAAATCTCCTCCAAGAAAGAATTTATTGCCTAGCTGTTGTAGCAGCAACTCGAAGTCCAGCGCTGTCCAAGTTATCCTAGGGAGAAGATAAGATCAGTGAACCTTTAGATGCAATTATCTGGATTTGTTGATGTTTCAGCCAGTTTGTGGTGCTCAAGACCAGACCTGACCAAAATGGCAGCTCCGCCGTTGCGAGTTCCCGCAGGATGGTCAACCTTGTGGCAAGTAAATCCGGGAATATAGATTCTTTGCAACCTTGCAAGTGAGTTTCTGTGATAAGCATAACATCGATGCAATTGGTAGAGAGGAAAAGACGAAGCTCGTTGACGCTTCTCTCAATTCCTCTTGCGTTCCATAATCCAAGGCGTAGATCTTGTTTCATTATGTAAGTTTTGAGATAAACAAGGTAAGCAGGTTAAAAAACTGATCAATCTTCGAAGTGCAGGCTAATCAAAGCTTTCTCCAGCTTACCAATTTTGTTTCCATACACATTAGGGCTTGAGGTCATGGCATCAATAGTTGATGTGGTGTTCTGCTTCAGCCTGTGAGATACTCCATGGCGCATGGTTTGCTGAGGTAATTGCTGTGCAGCCTGGGGCCCTCGAAGAACGTCAGCAAAGGAGACACTGCTCCTAATAGCTTGCGCTGGAATATAGTTGCTGCCTGAGACGCATCCCTCAACTTCTGCGCTTTGGAGGCCAGTACCCTACTGGATGACGGGACAGAAGGAAGGCGTGGCTCAAGCTTTAAGCTCTTCATTTTTTGCTGGCGAATTTTGCAACCTTTGAAACTAGCTTCGTGATCCTCTCCACAGTTAGCACAAATGGCTTTGCAGTCCTTGTGATTGGTTGGATGATCGCCACCACACTTACTGCAGACTGGGCGCTTCAAGCAATAGTTTTTAAAATGACCAAAATCCTGGCACCTAAAACATTGCACTATATCATTTGACTTTCTGACTCTTTCAACTTTAACGCTATGGGACCCAACTTTAGAAATTTTACGTGCATCCAAATTATTTGGAGCCTGCTTCAGGTTAACAAAGAAGCATGCTTGCCTGGTTTTCATATCATCTGCACTTGAGGCTTCCATAGTGGAGTCATTAGACCAGCCCGGCTTCCTTGGACAATGAATATTTAGGACTTCGTGACCCGAATCCTTAAAAGTATTTTTGACACGCTCTGCGCCAACAGATGGGTTGATTCTGCGAACCACAATACGGAATCGTTTCTCCTCAGAAAGCTGGTGATGGCAAAACTGGCATTTGCTCGCGGTAAGAACATTAACCACCGCTCTATAGGCTGCAGAGTCCATAGTAGCGATTCTAGTTACGCCAGTTTTAGAAAGATTGAGGCTATATGCCTTTGGACTAATAACCGCATGCAGAGCCTGTTCAAGTCTTTTTTGGGCGTGTCACTGGAGTATTGCCAGCTTGATCCTGAACTGTAACTTTACCAGATGTTAATTCAGAATCAATTAGGTCAGCAGGCTGAGCAGCTGGCTCTAAATGATTAGCAACCAAATCTTCAATCTCTATCTCTTCCTGTAGTAGAGCCGCAAATCGGTTGCTGGGTTCATGTGTGTTAGTGTTTGAAGGTTGCTTTTTTCCCTGCTTACTTGTTTTAGAGTAAACGTTTATTTTGCGCTTACCTCGCCCAGTTAAATAAGGGGCTTAAGAAAAGCGCAGGATGCAGATTTGGGAACTGCTCCAGTTGAGGTTATATCAATTGCGATGTCGATGTTATTCATATGTGGTGTGGAGCACGTCAATGTGCACGTAGTACTGCATGTAGTTGCAGCCCAATTGTTACCACTGCACATAGGTGCATTATCTAGAGCATCTGCAGTAGCAGGGATTCCGATCTTAGGAAGCATGGCGCGTAATTCTGCAGACGTTGCGTTGGCAGTTTGCATCATTTGCTCATACTCGGCAGCGTTTCCCTCTGCTGTGAAGGTGTCTTTTCTTTCATAATAATAATTAAGTACCAATGCCGGTTAACCGACACTTAACACAGTCACGACACTCAAGGTATGCCACCAAAATGTGGACTTGACCATAGGTTTTTGCAATTTTTTTCAAAATTTTTCTCAGAATTTTCTCGCACAGAAAAATTTTGCGTCTGTTTATGACAAGCAGTGTTGTAAAACTGCCCATACCTTGAGACTCCCATTTTCCGCCCATGGGGGTGGATTTTCCAAAATCAGTGAGATGAATTTTTGTGTATATCTTTGAAAATGAGTTTGAATCCGATTGGATAGTAAACAAATGTGTTTCATACAACAGTTTTTCGCAATTTTCCACGCTTGTGGATGGAATTTTCCAAAATCCCGTCATATTGTGCACTTTCCTCATATAAAAATGTGGGGGCGTTGAATTTCGTATTCGTTGTGTGGTGGTGGTGCAGCTGCTGTTAATTGGCCATTAGTCGTGGATCGAGAATATTCTCAATAAAAAGACAACCTTTGATTGTATAAAAATTTAATGGCACTTTATTTAAAGAAGACGTTGTTGGCGCGTGCGACACTTGTAACTTCTGTACTTAGAGTGAAAAATTGTAGGTTTTACAGGAGGCTATTAACATGTCCTACTTTACATGACACGTTAACAGAAGCTTACAAATAAGTGGGAGAGCGGAACGACCCGAAAAGGATCCATCCCAGAGTGCTGTTCAGCGTCAGTGGTAACCGCCATTGACTGGGAATCAGTCACGGTGGGAATATACACGCATAGACTTCGGCTCCCAGGAAACCGTTGCCGGGGTGTGCCACCCTGGGTCACCTAGTACTACCGTACATTATAAACTGGCCGAAACCAATCTATAATGCTTGTTGTAACTTTTGTTTAACTGTGACGCAACTCCTAAGATTCGCTGCAATTAGTTAGACTGTCGCACTGTCTGTCCGTATGTATGAACGCGTCCACCTCAGCAACTATAAGAGCTAGAGACACCAAATTTTGAATGTATGTTCGTGTATAGCGGGAGCTGGTCAAGTTTGTTTCCGATCCCAGATATCTCCCCCGTTCCCCCACAATTCGATTAAAACATGTAATAGGCACATTTTTAAAGATATAGCTTTGGGATTAAGCATGTACAATACTTAAGCCACTCTTAATCTACTGTCAAAATTTCAAGTTGATCGGATGATTAAAATGCCTTGCTTGCGCTCTCGCCTTGCTGCCGCTTGTGTGTGTACGGCTTTGTGTATGTATGTATGTATGTATGGGTAAGTGCACGCAGATCCAATCGGAAATTTTTGACTTGGGTACAGAGAGTTTTGGAGTCGGGTATACTCGACTATAGCATTCTTACTTGTTATGACTTGGTTTTTCGGGCGTGCCTCTTCAGAGTTGCGAGGGCTGTATGTTTAGTTTCTAAACAACTACGCTGGTGAACTTGTTACGCACGTGCTCTGGAATGGCCTTGGTTGGTGTTCGAACGTAAAGTTCCGTTACGCATTTAAATATAACCTCGCGATTGAAGTCGGAGTTCGCGGACTAAATCGACGCCGTGCAAGAGTCATCCTCACTGATGCGGGTGACGGACAGACAGAAAGCCCTTGCCAGTGATGCACTGATGAGACTGACAGGATTGCACGGGTAGATCAGTGCGAGCGTTTCGTACGTGCCTTTGCCTCCAACAGCGACATCAAGGATGTCGTGGGACCCTGGACGGTTGTTGTGCTGGGGGCGCCCTTCTTTGGCACAGTCGTCTTGGCGTGGAGCACTGTTGAGGCGGGTCTGGCTGCGGACTGCTCTTCTGTGCCTCGTCGACGTGGAGGAGCGTGTGGAGGTCGACCTGGCATCGCCGACACCTAGCTCTGCTGATGCAAGATTCTTTTGAATGCTGATGCGCCAGATAATTGGGGCACTACTTGTTTATAAGTACTGCCCAGAGACGCTTTTCAGCGGTCAGGCGCAGGAAACGCTGGCACTTGCGCAACGAGTGTACTTCTCTACAGACTCGACTCCGGAAAGACCGTGTTCGTCTGTCTTCCGCATGTTGAGCCTGTGGACGTGGAGCCATGTTTCTGTACAATGACCTGGATATACTTTATTAGTAATTTTCTTTCCGACCTCTAACTACGGGTTAGTTGGAACCAGGAGTTTGGAATTAACAGGAGGATTTATTACTCCCTGTACCCATAAAATGGGTAAAAAGAGGGTATTGGATTTGTGCAAAAGTATGTAACAGGCAGAAGGAGACATCTCCGACCCTATAGAGTATAGATATTCTTGATCAGTATCAAGATTTCGATTTGGCCATGTCCGTCTGTCTGTCCGTCTGTATGTCCTTATGTATGAACACGTCGATCTCAGCAACTATAAGAGCTAGAGACAACAAACTTGAAATGAAGGTTCGTGCATAGCCGGAGCAGGTCAAGTTTGTTTCCGATCTCAGATATCTCCCCCCGTTCCCCCGCATTTCGACACAGTTTTAATGGCATGTACAATACAATAATTAAGTCACTCTTAATCTACTGTCCAAATTTCAAGTCAATCGGATAATAAACACGGAAGTTATTCAACGAACAAGATTCAGTACTAGAGCGAGGGAGGGAAGAAGAAGCACAGCCACGACTTAAAATGTCTCGCGTACGCTGTGGCTCGCGTGTGTGTGGATTTGTCTATGTGTGCGTGCATGTGTAAGTGGACGAACATATGATTGAAAGTTTTAGACCTGGGTACAGGGGGTTTCGTATTCGGGTATACTCGACTATAGCATTCTTACTTGTTTTTAATTCTTATACTGCGTTCCCGAAGGGAAAATAGTATATTGGGTTTGCGAAATTTTCCTCTGTCCGTTTATCCGTATGAACGCAATTTTTTTTGCCTTTATCTTTAAGCTAGAGCAACCAAACTTGGTACACATGTTGGTGTATATTGTCAATTTATAAAGTGTCAAGAAACAAACTGTATAATTGACACTTTAGCAATATTTAGGCTAGCAAGACAACAACCACTAAGTTGCTGACTGCGCACATGCATTTATTGCTTAATGCATGTGAATGATCGCATACAGTATAATGCTTACTACACTGACCTAAATTAAGCAATACATGAATATGCACTTTAACACAAATAATTAATAAGCACTTTTTGTACCAATGTTTTTCATATAAATAGACCATAAGTTTGCTCAATAAAATAGTCTCAGACAGAACCCCACCTGCTGTAATTATTTTGTTGACTCAATCTCCGCTGCAAATAAAAACGAATTCAGTTTATGTGCTGTAATTCAATCACAACATGGATAATCATCATCAATCATGGAACCAGGATAGACAATCTATATCTCCCACACCTGTACAGGTAGAGGCACCAAATTTGGCATACAGACTAAAATTGACCCCCTGGACAAATCTGCATCAAAAATTTTTGGGGACCCCCCACCCCGTCCCCCAAAAAGGAGTAAAATCTACATCTCCCACACCTGTACAGGTAGAGTCTCCAAATTTGGCATACAGACTAATGTTTGCCCCCTGGACTATTCTGCATTAACATTTTTTGAACACCCCACCCCCTCCCCCACACATGAGCAAAATCTATATCTCCCACACCTGTACAGGTAGAGTCTTCAAATTTGACATACAGACTACTGTTTTTTCGCGTCTCTTTCCGAACCCACAAATAACCAAATTATATATGTAGTATTCTGCAGTCGGGTGCGTCCAACTGCAACGTTCTTACTTGTTATACTATGTTCCCGAAGGGAAAAATAGTATATTGGGTTTGCGAAATGTCCGTCTGTCCGTATGAACGTATGACCCTGGACAGCCGGTTAACTTGGCGACCACACATCCTCCAGGCTGCTGCTGCTGCTAAAAACAAAGCAACCAAACTAGACTGGATGCTAAGGCCGCGTAGCTACCTTAGCCTAGAAAACAAGATCAGGATATACAAAATGATCATATGGCCTGCCATGGCGTATGCCATAGCACTGTGGGGGTGCGCAGCCAACTATTCTATTCAGGCCATTGAATCCACCCAGAGCAAGATTGTTCGTAGGATAGCTGGAGCCTCAAGATTTATGAGAAACGCAGACATATACAAAGATTTGAGAATAAACCCAATATGTTCACAAATAAACCTGCACACCAGTCGATACAGACACAGGCTACAACAGCACGCCAACTCTCTAGCCAGAGGGCTAACAGCAAGCAATTGCACAAGACGGCTAAAACGGCGCCACCCGAATGACCTATGGTCTCATGGCCGGTGTCCTGAAGGTCGACTTTTATAAAACTCATTATATATATGTAACTCAAAACTCACACACAAACACACCAATATTGTTTTCCCCCACCCACGTCCCCAGTCAAATTTACACCTTTACACAAACATTTTAAATTTATTAGGTTAAATGATCAATGTTTCAATAAATTAAATGCATATCAAAAAAAAAAAAAAAAAAAATGTCCGTCTGTCCGTCCGTCCGTCTGTCCGTATGAACGCAATTTTTTTGCCTTTATCTTTGAGCTAGAGCAACCAAATTTGGTTCACATGTTGGTGTATATCGTCAGTTTATAAAGTGTCAAGATCAGCCCCCCACCTCCCCCAAAATTTGGGGAAAACATGTATCTTCCACATTTTTAAAGCTAGAGTGACCAAATTTGGCATACACACTAAAGTTGAGATTCCTGATAGATCTGCATCAAAAATTTTTGGACCCCACCACCCCCACCCCCCCCAATGGATCAAAACCTATTTCTCCCACACCAGTAGAGCTAGAGTCACCAAATTTGGCATAGAGACTAATGTTGACCCCCTGGATAGAACTGCATCAAAAAATTTTGGACACCCCCCACCCCCACGCCCCCAAAGGAGCAAAATCGCGTTTCTTTCCGAACTCACAAATAACCATATTATATACATAGGACTGGGAACATAGTATTCTGCAGTCGGGTGCGTCCGCCGTCGGACGCCGCCGCCGACTGCAACGTTCTTACTTGTTTTTCTTGTTATTGTAAGTCAGATGCAAAAATAACGGTTATTGTCGCATTCCTTGATCTATGCGGAATAAAAGAAAATGCAAATAAAAGAAGAATTGGAGAAGATAACTGTTCATAGACTAAAAATAGATGCATGTGAACTGATGCTTAACAGTTCTCAAAAGTATTTACACACATTTTCTTTGCGTCAAAATTATTTACACAATGCAAATTCGATATTAGTCTTTGATTTGCATTGAGTAAATGAAGTTCAAGTTGTATTGATCTTTTAATTGCAAGTTAAACTAACACTTAACAGTTAATTTAATAGATAAATTGAAGCATTTCATTAACAAAATGGCAAAAATAAATGAACTATCAGTTGAGCATCGAGCCGAGATTGTAACTAAATTTGAAACTGGTACTTTTGCATCTGACAAAATACCGCGAAAAACTGTGTACAATTTAGTTAAAAGGGACACACTCGGAAATTTGGAAAATAAACAAGTAAGAATGCTCTAGTCGAGTATACCCGACTACGAAACCCCCCGTACCCAGGTCTAAAACTTCCAATCATATGTTCGTCTCTTACACATGCACGCACACATACACAAAGCCGCACACACGCGAGCCGCAGCGTACGCAAGGCATTTTAACACGTGGCTGTGCTTCTTCTTCCCCCCCTCGCTCCATTACTGAATCTTGTTCGTTGAATAACTTCTGTTAAAGTTCGGCGACCAAAACCACAATTTGAATTTCAACAGTTTATTGAATATAAAATAATGATGAACTTAAATATAAGTAACTGAAAAACAATTTCTCGACAATTAATTTAAATTACGTTTCAATTTCGTATTTTCTCTGTCCGCGACAACCTTTCCTTTTCACAATTATTTCTCTTTAGCGCCACTCCAATGTGACCATCTTCTCCTATCTTAATACCTCAAATTATGCTCGATATACGACAAACTCGATAACTTATTATATTCGGTCACACTGACCTCGACATCAACATTCAAACGTTTAATTTAAATCTTTACATTCCCCCTCCAGGTGAATCGATACGAGATTCACAATCAAATTTTAATATTATTAGCTTCGATATTGGGCGACTTAAAGTTGTACTTGCTGTTTTAACATCCACCCTGCGTATTTGACCATCCTTTGCAGCGTGTAGTTTGACAACTTGTCCTCGTTCCACTTTTCGCGAGGAGTGGTTTCATCCATAACAATAACGACATCATCCAGTTTTACAGGGTCTGTTTTATCATACCACTTACTGCGCCACATGAGCTGAGGCAGATATTCAGTTATCCATCGTTTCCACAAACGATCCTTTAATGATTGCGCAATACGCCATTGTTTCCTCAGACATATTATATTCTCCGCTGGATATGGCGTTTGGGTTGAGTTAACGCATCCTAATAAAAAATGGTTGGGCGTTAGAGGTTCATCGTCTACATGGTCTTTTTTTTTTTTTTTTTGATAAACATATTTATTTATTTTTTTATGCTACGTGATAATAAAATCACTATCCGATGGATGGTGTCGGACAAGCCTTCTTCTCAAATACGGCCTTGCTAGGCGAGTAGCCAAGGAGTTGGTGTGGGCCAGAAGCCTTCCCCTGTATCGATCAGCAAAGTTGCTGATTGTAGCGCACACTGGCAATACTCCAAGGTCATTGTAAATGGTGTTGTTGCGCACATAATATGGAGCGTCCACAATTCTCCGGAGAATTTTGCTTTGGCACGACTCGATCCGTTGGATTGATGTGCTACATGCTGTGACCCAAAGGTTAATGCCCCAATTGAGAGTGGGCATAATGATGGCCTTAAAGAGGCGGATTTTAGCTGCGAGGGAAAGCCCACTCCCAGGCCTAAGTAGCCAGTCCATCCGTTTAGCCTTTTCACGCGCCATAGCACAAGCACGAAGTATATGCGGCTTCCAAGTAAGCCGCCGGTCCAAAGTAACTCCCAGATATTTCACTTGGGTGAGGTGCTTGATTCTGATGCCATTCAGCGATATTTGCGTGGAGTTCAAGCGATTGAGGGAAAACGTTGCATGTTGACTCTTTTGCGTATTGATGGCAATGTTCCAGCGCGAGGCCCAGCACTCATACTCGTTCAGGAACTCCTGAACCATTGCCGAAGCTTTCCTCCTGCACGAGCTGGTAGCGAGGAAGGCCGTATCATCCGCATAGGTGGCAGTCAAAGTACGTCGGCAACTTGGAAACGGAAGATCTGAGGTGTAAATCGTGTATAATACAGGACCCAAAACGCTACCTTGGGGGACTCCAGCAGAATTCGGCTTAATAGACGACTTAGAATCTCGTATTTCCACGAAGAATGTTCGTCCAATTAAGAATGATCTTAGAATGAGGAGCAGATCTGGTGAGAGGAGCGGAGTCAGCTTGAACAAGAGGCCCTCGTGCCAGACTCGGTCGAATGCCTGCTTAACATCCAAAAAGACGGCCGAGCAGTATTTACCCCGCTCAAAAGCTTCCAAAATATGGTTGGTGACCCGATGTACTTGCTCTATGGCACTATGGCTACTTCGAAACCCAAATTGATGGTTGGGAAGGGCAAGCTCGAAGGCATCGATGTTCATTAGCCTGCGCAGAAGCATTCTCTCAAACATTTTGGAAAAAGTTGGAAGAAGGCTAATGGGTCGGAAGGAATCAGGCGAGTGATGACTCATTCCTCTCTTAGGAACCATGACCGTTTTCCATTGGGGGGGAAAGTGAGAGAGCTGGAGCATGGCATTAAAAATATTTGCAAGAGCTGCGATAGCTTCATCCGGGAGGGATTTTATGGTCTTGCCATCTAGGCCGTCAAATCCAGGAGCTTTACTAGGCTTAAGCCGCTTAATTTGTTCGACTATTTTAGGCACGTCAATTGGAGGTATTGAAACGTTGGGGCCAAAAATGAGTGATGAGCATTCCAATCGCCGGCTATTATGAGCTTGTCAGTAAGCTGTCTGAAAAGTTGAGAGAATTCATTTGCAGTCCATTGCTGGGCGTGACCCGGTAGGCAATAGATAGCACCCAACACAATATTACCCAACTCAGTAGTTACCATGGCGGCAACCGATTGTAAATGGGCAAGTTCATTTTTGTAGTGAAGGCTGTAATTAAAGTTAGAGCGAATCAAAATGCCTGCTCCTCCACGCAGGCGGTCAGCGGGATGATTTGCAAGCAGTAGGTCATATCCAAATATTCTGAAGTTCGAGCGGCTATTAAAGTGTGTCTCGCTGATAAGCATAACGTCAATTTTGTTTGTTTGAAGGAATAGCTCCAGTTCGTGCGCTTTAGCGTTGAGGCCATTGGCGTTCCAAAGGGCAATGTTGACTCCAAAACTAGTCATGATGGACTTGAGAAGGAGCAGAAAAAGCAGACAGGGCTGCAGGTTGATGGAGAGATGGACCCATGAGCGTGTTCATAACCTGCATTAGTAATGTCATCATCTGATCCAGTCGAGATAAGAGTTTATCCATGGAAGAGGATTGGGATTGCGCATCCTTTTGCTGGGCGGCTTGCAGGCTGAGTATCTGGTGTAGCAGACGGTCCTGAGCAGGCTGATGATGCTTAGGCGGAGCGCTGATGACATCATGGCGAGGAATAGCAGCAGGCAGAGGGCGGGTGGGAGCTCTCGACACCACAGGGCTACCCAAAGTAGGCCATTGCGAAGGGTCTTGATCGGGGATGGCCGAGAAGCCAGCGCGATCAGTCAGCTGCTGATTAAGACTTAGGCCCTGAACAGGGTGATCTGGGCTTGAAAGATTCCAGACATTGGTACGTTGAGTGGGACCCTGGGCTGGGCGCCGCAGGGGGGCTGTTCTGGCAGAAGCGCTACCTTTGCGTCTGCTAACAGCTTCATGATAAGCAGGACACCCACGATAACTTGCAGCATGATTCGAGCCACAGTTAATGCAGAAGTAGACTTCTTTGGTGACCGCCACACAAATGCCCTCTTCCTTAGCGTCGTGGTTTCCACCACATTTAGCACATTTAACTGCCTTCGAGCAGTAAGACCGAGTATGGCCAAACTCCTGACAACGGAAGCATCTAGGAACGTCCTCACGCCTGTTGGGCGGCTCAAACGTGACAACTTGGTGATTGATGATCTTGACATCATATATTGTCTTGTTGTTAACGGCAGGTTCGAGCTCGATAAAGAACAGATTTAGTTTTTTACCGGAAGTTCTTGACGTAGCATTGTGGATATTTCGAACCTTATGGTCCAGGGCAGTAAGGTTTTCAGCAATGTCCGACTTGTCAGTTTCCGAATGCAATCCACGAACAACCACCCTAAGCGAGCGCTCCTCTTTTGGTTGCCAAGAGTTATAGGGAATGTTGTTGGTCTGAAGAAGCTCCTGAATTTTGCGATAGGAATCGCCATCCTCAACGGTGAGCCTGGCTGAAGAACTGCCGATATTCTTGAACTTGAATTTATTAGTCACAGATTTAACCAAATTAGTGATATCTCGAAGACCAGTGAGTCCTGCGATGATAAAAGGGGGTGGCCGGGTACGAGGAGTAACATGGGCACGAGATGTATCCTGGATGCGAGAGGCTGGGTGTCCAGAAAGAGGCGGAGCAGCCTTAGCCGCAGTAGTTTCAAGCGAATCCACATCCATATCATCGTTTTCGTCAGACGATAGCAGAGCAAAACTGTTGCCATGCCCAGCATAAGCCAGAGGGGCAATTTTTTGCGACTTGGAGATGCTACCAGGAGGAGGGGAAGGAGGCTTTCTCTTCACAGAAGCCAAATTTCCACGTTTTCCAACATCTGGGCCAGTCGCGCCTGGTACACAAGAGGTTAAAACAGCAGGAACATCTGCTGTGGGGCATAGGGTATTATCATAAACAGTGGCAGTTTTATTCACGGGCACAGTAGAGGGAGTATCCAGATTCTTCTTTTTCCTCAGACTTTTCAGTTTATTTGTGCACTCAAGATCAGCAGCGGATTGACTGATCCAATCAGGCGCAAGGGATTTAGAAACCATAGCAGTATTGGCAGACGATATCTTAGGTATCTTCGATCCCTTGCTAGCCCCAATAGAACACGGGGAGATAGTAGATACAGTTGATGACGTGTCAGAGTCTGACGATAAAAGAGCTTCTTCTTCTGACTCGGAGTTAGGTGGAGGGAGGTCAACTTCAGGTCTTCCCAAATCAAAGCGAGAGGCCTTAGCCTGCTTACAGGCCAACAGGGTAGCTGACTTAGTAGACTTTGTCTTCCTACCCTTGGAGGACCTGGTTAATGAATTATCCGTTGTTTTATTCTGCATGCTCATGAAGCCAGTGGGATACCCCCGAGGAGGGGCCGTCGAATAGGGAAAGTCAACGCTAATTCCAGGGAAAAGTTAAAAGTCAGTATATTATTGGTCGGCTGAGAGAAAATATTTTTAAAAATTTCGTCAAAAACACACGGAAAAATTAGAAATTTATAAAATTTTAGGAGCTCTCTAAAACACGTCCGTTCAGTACGAACACAGCCTACCGAATCACATGGTCCAGTGGTAATTCTGTCAACGGGCGCGAATTTAGAATATTCTCCGCTTCTATCAACGCTGAACGTAACGTCTCAACACGTGGAGCGACATCACGAAGTGTTTTCCCAAGCAAGAGCTTCACAATGCGAATGAGTCGTTCCCAGCAGCCTCCTGAACTGGGGTTCGATGGGCAGTTGAAAACCCACTTAATTTTCTGACGCGACGTTTCGTTTATCAACGCTTCGATATTTATCAGTTGGTCCAGCGCAGCTAATTCCTTTTGGGTACCTATGAAGTTTGTTCCATTATCGCTTCTGATTACGACTGGTACTCCACGACGATTGACGAAATTTCGCAGAGCAACAATGAAGGCATCCGTGGAAAGATTCTCAGCTATCTCCAAATATGTTACTCGTATAGTTAAAAAGTAAATATTACTGCCCAGCGTTTTTCTTGACGACGACCAATTGAGACAGTTATTGGGCCAAAAAGGTCAACACCACAGTACGAAAATGGTCTAACATACGGTGTTAATCTGTCGGCTGGCAGTTGACCCATTAATGGCGTTAACGGTTGACCTCGATCAGAGATGCATTGAACACAGCTTCGTTGTACCCGTTTCAAAACAGATTTGGCATCAGGGATCCAATATTTTTGACGGGATTCGTTGATTATAACAGCAGCATTCTGATGATGGAACTTTTTATGAAAGTGTTGCATAACCAAAGATGAGAACAAGTGATTTCTCGGCAACAATATTGGGCGTCGTGCGCTGAACGGTAAACAAGTCGCTTCATCAATCCGCCCGGCTAAACGTAGTAACCCATCGGTTTCCATATACGGCGACAACTTGTATATAAAGGCTAGCTTTTGGCAAAGGCAGTCCCTTGCTTAAATTGGAGGCCTCATCAGCAAATGCGTCTCGTTGTACCAACTTGCATAACCTAATTTCAGCGTCTGTCAACTCCATTGATGATAAAGGACCCTTTAGACTACTTCTTATTTTCGATTCATGACATAGCCAAATTTTCTTAGCCCGTAGTACCCAGGCAACAACTCGTATTAACTTTTAAAAAGAAGAAAATTTAGAAATATCAATGAATGATACACTTACATGACACTTTAGAACCGTCTTGTTTACGACTTCTTCTTCAAACGGTAGAACAGGCATTGGGATTATCATTTGAGGCCATTTGTCTTGCGATGTTTTTAGGAATGTTGGTCCATTCAGCCACATGCTGTTATGACTAATTTTCGGACTGGTTACTTGACGAGTGGCTGCATCCGCAGGATTTTCATTAGATGGCACAAACCTCCATTGATTTGGGTGAGTTATTGATAAAATCTCTGTAACTCGGTGCGCAACATATGGCTTAAATTTCCGATCTGAAGAATGAATCCATTGTAATACCGTCTTTGAGTCACTAATACCGCAGCTTGGAGCTCTAAGCGTGGAATCGACAGAAGATTGGTAGGTGCGGGACGTGTTTTTCCAATAACAAATTTTACCTTTATAGGTTAGACGAAGGTAGGCGACGGCGGCAAATGCATCTTGGCTCGCATCAACAAACATGTGCAATTCTACAATTTTGCTGTGTCTCAAATTGGGTGAATAGCATCATGGCATCCGAAAGTTATGTATTTCCTGTAATGCCTTCCACCAACAATTCCATTCCGGCTGTAATTCTTTCGGCAATACCTCATCCCATTCCATTTGATGACTCCAAGTTTTTTGTATTAGGATTTTTGCAAAGATATGGAAATCTGCTAAAAGGCCGAATGGGTCGTAAACCGCCATAACAATACCCAGCAATTCCCTCTTAGTTGGTACGCGCTTGCCTTGCATCACTTCAGAGGCGATCCGGTGAAATTTCGTCCTAAATTCAAAGGCATCTTCAGATGTGTTCCAGTACATTCCCAGGATCTTGTCGCCGGCAACTTGCCCTTCCAAATTAAGCATATTTTGCCCGGCTTATCGTTCATTGCGACTTGTAGATGTGTTGAATTTGATATAAAATTGCGCAACTCAAAACCACCATACGCATGTATTTTGACAATCTCTTTGCAGATTTTTATGGCGTGTTCCTTGTTGTTAAAACTTACAACCAAATCGTCTACATAATGGTGTTTAGGAATAGCTTCCACGGCTTCAGTCATTTCTTCACTGAAGCACTCTGCATTCCTATTCTTTATATATTCTGCACAATATGGTGAAGACACTGCTCCGAAGATCAGGGTTGTCATAGCAAAATGCTGTATGGGTTAGAGACATCTCCGTCGCGCCACAGGAATCGTTGTGCAGACTGATCCTCAGGTTGGATTCGTATCTGTGAAAACATTTCTCTGATGTCAGCGGCCACTTCAATTTCACCTTTTCTAAACTGTAGTAATATTGAAAGGAGTGGATTAGTTTGTTCAGGGCCTTTTAACAATGACGAGTTCAGAGATACACCATCTACTGTTGCCGCTGCGTCAAAAACGATTCTTAATTTATCTGGCTTATGAACAGTCTGCACTGAAAAATGTGGTAGATACCATGTTCTACTTGTATACTTGCAGATTTCGTCTGATGATAATTTCCGAGCATATCCCTTCTCTAAATATTTACGCATTTCTTGTTTATATTTTTCTGCATAGTCTATGTTGCGGCTCATTTTCTTTTCAATACCTAAAAGGCGTTTTTCCGCCATATTATAACTGTTTGGTAACTGAATGTTTTCTTTCCAGAGCAGACCTATTTGGAAATAATTTTCTTTCTGCGTCGTAGTTTGTAACAATAGCTTTCTAGCACGTGTATCATCTTCAGATTCTAATACGGCCAAATTGTTAGTGCCAAAATGTTCAGTTGCAAAATACTCCTTGACCAACTCATGGAGTCCCTTTGTTTTTATGTATGTCACCACTGAATTTGTACGCCTATCTTTAGTTGGCCCATATGCTAACCATCCAAGTTTTGTCCTCATTGCAACAGGTTGTGTAACACCATCTCCAATAACAGTTTTCGATAGGCCCAAATGAACATTATCTAGGCCAATTAACAAAGTTGGTTTTGCATTCTTATATTCACTAATTGGCAAATTTCTTAAATTTTTGAACTGACTTTTTAGAAAGGACTGAGTTGGCAAGTTTAAGTTCTGCACCGTCTGTGTTCCTTTTAGGTTAAGGCGAACTGTAGCGAGCATCAGAAATTTCAAAACAAACTCTTTTTGACATCTCTGTAACTACCTTATTGTCATACCATTGCAAGTTTAAAGGCTGCTGACATCCGTTCAGTCCTAATTCGGTTGCAACCCTTTCTTCAACCAAAGTTATTGAACTACCCTCGTCGAACATAGCGAAGGATTCAAATTTGCCGTTTGGACCATACATTACAACAGGAACTATTTTAAACAATTGACTAATCGGCTCATTGACAGTACTACAGGTAAGCATAGACGTCGTTTTTTCTACATTTTCGCCCTGAGCTTTAAACAATGGGTTATGTAGAGACTTGTGATGGGCGCGTTTGCAGCCGTCTATATCACATTTGTTTCTAGCTTGGCAATTTGACATGTTATGTCCCTTTGATAGACAGGCAAAACAGAGTTGGTTAGACTTGGCAATATCCCAACGCGCAGTAACATCTGTATTTTCACACCACAGCTTGCATTGAGTTACATGATGATTATTATCACATAATGGACATTCAGGCTCAATACGACTGGTGTGTAGCACAGCCTTAAGATTGCGTTGCTTTGTAGAACTTTCAATTGGAGGTAGTCGGCTAACCACTCTTGCAAATTTGCTCAACCATTCAGAAAAGTTGGCTACCGAAGGACTTATACCTATCGAATCTGCATGACTGATCCAGTTTAACTGAGCGTCAATCGGCAACTTGCATACAATTTCTTCCAGAAGCGTTGGATTTTCTAAGTGTTGACGACAATTGGCAGAGGACAGAAAAGCCACAACACCGCGTACTTTTGTAGACAGATTTATTACCTGATCAAGCTTGTTAAAGGAAATTTTGGGAAATTCCTTTATTTTAGCGATTTGTGAGCGCACAAGTATTTCCGGGCGTCCAAAGTTAAATTTTGGTTCCTCGATAACATTGGGCACATCCTCTGGATATATTAACATGGCTTCCACAGCCTCCCTCGCTTCTCCAATCAGACATTTTTGTAGTCGGATCAGATTTTGGCGGTTGTTGTAATTAAACTCGCTTGTGGTATCGTTGTAGTTGGCAATGAACAACGGCCATTGCTCAGCTGCGCCCGAAAATGACGGCAGGCCATAGAGCTTTGCAGGGCCTTCGACGTGGTGTGTTGCTGTTTGTAAAGACAAACAATTATTGTTAACATTATTAACAAAATTACCAGCTGCGTCTGGATCTGGAAGTTTGATACTGGCGCCGGAATAACTTGGTTGTTCACTATCTTGGTGATCGGGTTTACTCCGTTGGCTCATACGCGCTATGTCTCTTTGATTCTGCTGCACAATTGCAGTCAGGCTTCTCAAAGCTGTTAAGATTTCGTTCATATTGTCAACTTTGTTATCTAATTTTTCACACACCGTGTTGTCCATAGAATCTGATTCATTCTCAGAAGACATTTTGTTCTTTTTGTTTCTTAAATTATATCTACTCATCAACTGCTAATCGTACTGTTAATTATTAAATTTGCAAGCACCACTCTGACAACCCGTTGGGAGTATTTTATTTTCCCTGGCGGCTGGCTATGCTCCTGCTCACAGCTGTCTTTGGTTAGCCAGGTGGATGCAGAAAATTTAACAAAAAGCTAAAACACACTTATAACCAGCACTGAATTTCACAACGTTCGCAATCTTCCAATTTTCGTGTATGGCAATGCTGTTTGACATACACACATGTACCAATACACACACCAATTCGATGCAACGGTTTCTGATGAAATTCTGCCTAATGCTGAATTTCTGTATAATGGCGCGCGACAGTGGCGCCACTAAACATCGGCGTGTCTAGACTTTGGTGGCTACGTACGTTTGGCAATGCGTACATATAGTCCCACTCACTTCTTACTTTTAACTCTTGGCTTGTATATACGGTTGACATCCGTATAAATACCCCGATTTTCACAAGATCACAATTCCGGTCGCGGGTAGATTTCAATTGAAAACGTACAATTAAAATGGAATTGAAAAATGTTAAAGTTCGGCGACCAAAACCACAATTTGAATTTCAACAGTTTATTGAATATAAAATAATGATGAACTTAAATATAAGTAACTGAAAAACAATTTCTCGGCAATTAATTTAAATTACGTTTCAATTTCGTATTTTCTCTGTCCGCGACAACCTTTCCTTTTCACAATTATTCCTCTCCTCTCCTCTCCTCTTTAGCGCCACTCCAATGTGACCATCTTCTCCTATCTTAATATCTCAAATTATGCTCGATATACGACAAACTCGATAACTTATTATATTCGGTCACACTGACCTCGACATCAACATTCAAACGTTTAATTTAAATCTTTACAACTTCCGTGTTTATTATCCGATCGACTTGAAATTTGGACAGTAGATTAAGAGTGACCCAAATAGTGTACATGCCAAATCTCAAAGCGATATCTTTAAAACTGTGGCTGTAAAACGTTTTAATAGATTTGCGGGGGAACGGGGTAAGATATCTGAGATCGGAAACAAACTTGATCTGCGTATGGTACACAGGAACCTACGTTCCAAAATTGGTGTCTCTAGCTCTTATAGTTGCTGAAATCGACGCGTTCATCCGGACAGACAGACAGACGGACATGGCCAAATCGAAATCTTGATACTGATCAAGAATAAATATACTTTATAGGGTCGGAGATGTCTTCTTCTGCCTGTTACATACTTTTGCACAAATCCAATACCCCCATTTTACCCATTTTATGGGTACAAGGAGTAAAAATGTGGTTGTAAAACGTTTTGATCGAATTGCGGTGAAACGGGGGACAGATTTGGTATTGGAAACAAACTTGTCCTGCTCCCGCTATACACGAACCTACATTCAAAATTTAGTGTCTCTAGCTTTTATAGTTGCTGAGATCGACGCGTTCATACATACGGACACACAGACGGACAGACAGACGGACATGGCCAAATCGAAATTTTTTTGATACTGATCAAGAATATATATATATATATATATATATATATATATATATATATATATATATAATGTAAAATTTATGTTATAAAATATGTTTAATTATATATATATATATATATATATAATTAAACATATTTTATAACATAAATTTTACATTTAGTTTTTTAGATTTAACATATAAAATAAGTACATAGTTCATATAATTTGAGTTTAAAGTTATCGTTCACGGTTAAAATAATTATTATTGGGTATTGTTCTGTAGGTGAGCCTTTAGTTTTATCTTAAATTGCGTGGCGCCATAAATAGTTTTTAAAGGATGGGGAAGTTGATTCCAGGTGCGAATAGCATATACATATAAAGAATTGTCTTTCTGAATTTAACGTCTTATGCCTATTGCACACTAGATTGTTCGTCCTCGTGGACGTAGCAAATCTAATTTTTTCGTGAAGATATGCGGGTTCTTTAGTATATATTATTTTGTGCAGGAAGATTAGTGTTTTAAAAGTCATCAAGTTGGTTATATCAAGGTCAGCTAATTTAAGGGCATAACATGAAACGTGGTCATATCGCTTTAGATCAAAGACAAAGCGCACTATATTGTTATAACACACACTAATTTTTCGTTTGCTAGCCGCATCACAGTTTGTAAATACTTCTACCCCATATAGAAGGGTCGGTATTAAGCACGTCTTGGCAATTAATAATTTTATTTCGATAGGCAAAAAGTGCTGTGTGAAACACAATGTTCTTAATAATCCATAAGTTCTCCCAACAGCCTTATTGATATGATTGCTCCATGTAAGCGTTTTATTGAAGGTGAAGCCTAAATTATTTGCATAGTCCGTGTAAGTTACTGGTATGCCATCTATCATAAGGCTTAGCAATGGTGTAGTGGAAAGGTTTTTCTTATGGATTACTATACATTTGGATTTTCGTGGATTAAGACCAAGTCCATTATTATTTGCCCAAACGCTAATTTTTTCTAAATCGCTGTTGCAAATACTAACACATTCATTAATTTCACACAGCGGACGACTTACATATGTACATTTGGACATCATCAGCATACATTTGAACACTACAGTTAGTCACAGAATCGGGCAGGTCATTAACATAAATGGCAAACAGTAAGGGGCCAAGAACTGATCCTTGCGGAACACCACGCCTATTTGACACAAAGGACGAACATATATTTGACGAGACGACAGCTTGACATCTATCAACAAGGTACGAAGACAAGAGACTTACAGCTGTACTGGAGAAATTATATAAATTAGAGAGTTTAGTTAAGAGTATATTGTGGTCAACTGTGTCAAATGCTTTGCTGTAGTCAAGTAGTGTCAAAAACGTTACATCATTATTGTCAAGTCGTTCCCTAATATCTTCAGCTATTTTAGTAATGGCTGTAGTACAACTTCTATTTTTTCTAAAGCCCGATTGTTTATCATTAAGCAGTTGGCTGTTTTCAAAAAATCGGTTTATTTGTTTTGCCATTAAATTTTCAAAAGCCTTTGACAGAAATGGTAAAATGGATATTGGTCTGTATTCGTCACTATTCGATTTTGGTATAGGTATAATTTTTGCTTCTTTCCATTTGTCGGGAAAGGTAGATGTAGTGAAGGCGGTGTTTATAATACGTGTTAAGTAGCTTAGTATTTTGGGAAGTAGAATTTTAATAAATTTAGGATTGAGGTCATCATTTTTAGTATACACTCAAGTACATCACTTGGACTGACACACATAAAACTAAAACTAATATCACAGTTTCTATAGGATCGACAGTTCAGGTATACGTTTTGTGTAGGTTCAGGTACAGTTATTTGCGTGAATTTACAATTGAGTTCATTTACGTCGATATCGTTTTTTATCACAGATTTCTGTTTACCTAGGCTAAGATTTTTAATTTCTTTCCATTTTTGCTTTCGAGCCACAACTTGGGCACCTAAGCAGACAATTGAATAAATAAGTATTAAATAATTATTAAATAATTAAATACTAAAATTATCGAGTGAGACACTGTGCAATTGCTGGCCAAAAAAAAATGTTGGCTTCCAGCGTCCCTACAGAACTCAGAACTTTACTCAGTGTCAATTCAATAGACATATGTAGTTTTAGAGACACATCTCTTTGCAAATGAAAATATTTACCTGCCAGGATACGAAATATATAACGAGGAACAACCTAGCTGAAACAAGCAAGGGGGTGCTGCTGTGATCATAAATTCTTGCATCAGACTCAGAGTCAGTCTCTCGTGTTAACAGCCAGATTGCATGCGTTTCTGTGAGTACTTGTGGTAGACGGAAAATTAAAATTGCTCCTATTTATCTACCACCTAGAGAGCTTTGGACGAAGCCGGACTTTGAGCAGCTTATGTATTGACCTGGCGATAAATTCATTGCTGGTGGTGGCTTTAACGCCAAACATCCCTCGTGGGCAAATATCAGTACAAGCACTCGCGGAAGGCGCCTCTATGAAGCCAACAACATTTTACTTATACAATACACAGAACACTCCAACAGCTTTGGACTTCTTCATTACTGACGGATTGCCGGCAAATAAGCATTCGATACAGCAAATATCGAAGACAGCAAGGTCTTAGCTTCGGACCATCTGCCTATCATTGCTACACTCCACGAGGCACGGAAACTTTTGCACCCAAGGCCACATTTTCTTGCTCCCGGTTCATCAATTGATCTTTTAAGAGCTGAATTGGACAGAAGCTTTAATCTGAACATAGAAATTAATGTGCCCGAGGATATTGATGACGCTATTTCATTTTTTATAACAAACCTGAAGAATGCAGCTAGCAAAGCAGCTCCTCCCGCCTTACAACAGTCACATTGTCGCAACAACCGGCAGCTTCAATACTCAACTATAAAAGGAGAGTAAGAAAAGAGTATGTCAGAACAGGTGACGCTCGGGTCCACCAGATATATAAAAAGCTTGCTAATCGCCTACAAAAAGTACTGGCCAACAACAGACAGACTAAAATTGACTTCTTACTGGAAGAGGCGAGTCCTGACGCTCAAGTTATTATTCGCTATGAAAACTTACGAGACGATTTAAGCGTGAAACTCTCCCAAAATCTCCTATCCGCTCCGATCCTGTTGGAGGCTGGTGCTACTCAAACCAACAAAACGCTGAAGTGTTTGCCTCAAATCTAGCCGAACGATTTAAGCCTTTCAACTTTTCCCCTGCGTATAGAAGAAAAATTGTACATGCTTCGCTGGAAACACCCTTCCAAATGTCTCTACCCGCAAATCCGGTCACGCTCGAAGAGGTCGTGCAGCTTATTAAGCTGCTAAATAACAGGAGATCTCTAGGCGACGATTTGCTGGACAACAAAAGGATGAAGGTGCTTCCGACTAAGACTTTGCTTTATATAGTCCTACTCTTCAACAGCATACTGCAACTGGGATACTTTCCTAAGACTTGGAAGCTAGCGGTTATCTCAATGATCCCTAAGCCACAGAAGCCGCACACTGAAGTTGATTCATATAGGCCGATCAGTCTACTTAAAGTCCTTTCCAAGATGCTCGAAAGAACAATTTTAAATCGCATCTTACAGTTCCCTAGAGTGCAACAAACAATACCCAAATTTCAATTTGGCTTTAGGAAGAGCCACGGTACACCTGAACAACTGAACAGGGTAGCGAACTTTGCACTAGAAGCTATGGAAGGGAAGGAATACGCGGTAGCGGCGTTGCTAGATATACAACAAGCTTTCGATAGAGTGTGGCACCCCAGGCTCCTGTATAAGTTAAAAAGGATGCTAACACCGCAGTTATATCAGGTGACTTGCAGCTTCCATATCGACAGAAGCTTCTGTGTCAACGTCGGCGGCTCAAAGTCAGACAGCAGAAAAATATATGCTGGATTGCAACAAGGCAGCGTTTTAGGGCCTACTTTGTATACACTGTATACAGCTGACATGCCTTCCTCAAACGCTATCAGTGGGATCAGCAAAGACGACATCTTCATAACAGAATTCGATGATGACACTGCTGCGATGACCAGAAGCTCTTGCATCAATACTGGCACCTTAGCCCTGCAACAATACCTGCAAAGCTTTGAAAAATGGGCAATGCGATGGAATATTTGCATTAACAGCAGTAAGTGTGCAAGTGTCACCTTCACCAATAGGAAGGAATCCTGCCGTGGAATCCAACTCAATGGCTCAAACTTAAAGAACGATTCATCCCATAAATACCTTGGTGTCATCCTAGATAGAAGGCTAAAATTTAAGCGACACACAACAGTCATAAAGCACACTGTGTTGTCAAAAGCGTAAAAGATATCTTGGCTGTTGTCAGCTAAAAATCAGCTATCTCTGGTTAATAATGTCAGAATTTATAAGACAATACTGTCCATATGAAAGTATGGCCTTCAAGTAAACGGGATAGCCGCAAAAAACAATTTTAAAAAAGTACGGGTTGCTCAGGCTAAAATTCTAAGGAGAATCTCTGGAGCTCCGTGGTATATGCGATCACTCAACATTGAACGCGATCTAAAAGTCCCTAAAATCAGTGACGTTATTAAACAGCAATCGGCGAGATGCAGGGAACGCCTGAAAGATCACTCTTAAGCTTTACTCAGACAACTAACTTCTGACACCACTCTGACAAGATGTCCAGCGACTGGTGTAAGAGTACGAAGACAGAGGAAAAGAAGACTCTAAAGTTTCCACCCACAGAGTTACTGCCTTGAAACGTCCTCTAGTCAAGTTGAAATTTTGATAACTGAATGCGACAACTGCGACGCCTTCCCGGCGTATACTAAAATAACCATTGTTTGAGCAAGGAGCCATCAGATAATATTAATTTTGTTGGCAGTATAAGTATTCACATCATGATACTCAGGCAAGGCCAATATAAATAAAATTAAAATATTATTACGTTAGCAGATCAAGTCACTTCTCGCTGACCAACCAGAGCAAGCACAACCACGGGTAAGAGTAATCAGTACGATTTGCGAATCGACTGGAACAACAAAAGACATAGAACGATCCACGAATCGGTTTAAAAAGGTGCGATTGGTGCGATTTCCGAATCGACCATTGTTAACTGGGCGGCACGATTTACGAATCGCCACCCGACCTGATCCTGCCCAGCTGGAGGCAGTGCATCATCAGTAGGTACCACCGGCACGATATCCGAATCGGCGTGTTAGGCTTTTGAATACACGATTTCCAGGTCTGGACAGGATTCCCGGCTACATAACGTCGACGCAGGCCTGATCCGACCTCCAGTAAACGATTTCCGATTCGGCACTGGATGAGCCCCGGGCAGCACGATTTACGAATCGCCTCCCGACCTAATCCTCGCCAGACGCTCTTCCACCACGAAGCAGTACGTCCACTAGGTGGTCTCATCGACGCCAGACGCCCTGCTACCACGACGCAGTGCATCCAACAGATGACCCGATCCTCGCCCGAAGCACCGACAAGGCTAACGGTAACCACGGCACACCCACGGAGGCCCGATCTAACGAATGAAGGGTTGGACACGGCGACTCCTGGTAACTGGGGTGATTGCCATACAAGCAACAACACGCAAACTATCTCTCACCGATTAGATTAATAAAGATACTGCACTGTATTCATACACATAAATACATTATACTCATGCATTCGATCCTCGCTTGCCCGGGCCACTTGAAAACGGTCTAGGTAAAAAGGGACAATGCATATGTGGGTGCTCGGCAGTGCGACAGTTTTACTCAATAGCTGCAACTCTCAGGAGTTGCGCTGCAGTAAACAAAAGTTGCACCAAGCAGTATAATTGGTGATCGGCCAAGTTTATATTGCACATTTTGGTCCTTCGAGCATAAAAATATCTGCTCACGAAGGCTGCCAAACCGATGTGACACTCGTGAAACAATATCCACGGTCAAGTCCGAAGCCAGCACCCTCTCGGTGCTCCACGGCAAGCTAGGGAATAAATAATTCAAATAATACTACCCAGACAGCGGCGTTGGACAGGCAGACAACGTGGGAGATAAAAAAAAAAAAAACAGCGATCGACAGCAGCGTTGGAGCGCCGTAAACAGCGGCGTTGGATGACTAGGAAATCGACGTGGGATCTACAAAGAAGATGACTAGCGGGGTTGCACATCGTAAGAACTGGTTTAGCTTCTAGGAAGCTAAAAAGGAAGTGTCAGCGGAGGCTACAAAAGCGTCGTACCGCGGCTTAAACCAAAATAAAAAATCGACGAAGCGATCGACAGCAGCGTTGGAGCGCCGAAGTTTTTCAGGTGAAATTCGAGCAAATGTTGAAAAAAGCTGCTGCCTTTCAAGAAGCATTAGCAGAAGGACAAGACCCAAGACCTTTGACAATTGAAGAATCATAGGCGACAGTACACTGACCTATGAAGAAATGAGTACATTATTAGCTCAAATAGAGGCAATATTAAACTCAAGACCGTTATATCAAATCGACCACAGCAACGAGCTCGACGACGTTTTGACACCGGGTCATTTTTTAATTGGAAGACCCATGATTGACGTAAAGAATGTAAACGATAAGGTGGTATCAGCATTGGATCGTTGGAAGTTAATCACCAAAATAAAAAACCACTTTTGCCAAAAATGGAAGGACGAGTACCTCGTAAGTCTTCAAAAACGCCTAAAATGGCAAAAGAAACCGTCAAATTTAGAAATAGGCCAGATAGTATTAATAAAAAATGAAAATACTAGCCCAACAAAATGGCCTCTCCTTACATCACATACTATTTGGGACAATGAATGCCGAAGACAGGAACATGATGGAAACAAATATAAGGAATGTTTTTGAAAACCAACAAGACCTACAAAAACTCTACAAAAAGCAAACATCACTTATTGACTCCACACTCAATATATTAACAAAAACCACGGAGGATATGAACAACCAGTTCAAAGAAGTGGATGACGCAATACATCGGCTGCAGTACGAAATAAAGAAGAACCAGTATGTAAATAAAATGGCACTATCGGATGGCACTAATGGACATGTGGAACTCACCAGAGCCAAGTGATGAAACTCCCCGGCCAAGGGGTACTAAGGCTGCGACAAGGCTACACTGCTCGCAATGGCAAACATCTACTAGCTGCTGCACATGATTTAACAACTCAAGACGTTATCACGGAGCGATTTTCCTCTCTCTTTACAATAGCAGATAAGATAAAATTAGAAAATGTAAAACTAATGGTAACTAAATTAATAAACAACTCGTATGAAATAAATAAAATTAAGAAATTGGTAGAAGAACAAACATTGGAAAACATAAAATTAAGAGGTATAAATGTGGGAATGGTTTGGCAACGCCGAACGACGTGGCAGCCCTGCCAGGTAGAAGAAGAGTTTGAGCGCTGAAGGCAAACGAAAAAGATGTGTGGGAAACGACGCTCCCGAAACGACGAGTTTTACAACGACGCTCTTAAGTAACGATCAACGACGTTAATTTGATTTGCATTTGAATTGCATTGAAAGTTCCATTCTATTTCACTTACTTTCGTTTACCATTTAAAATAAAATAAACAATTACATACTATAATAGAAAACGGGATTCTCATTTCGATCGGATCCCACATATTTGGGGGCTCAACCAGTGCGAAATGGTGAAATGAGGTGATAGTGAAATAGCGGAAAAGTACATTGCTATTGAAAACTATAAAGAGTTGAAGGAAAATCTATAACAGAAACTGAAAACTTGGTATAAATTTCCAAATGGTGAAATCGCTGCGGTCAAGAAAGCGTACTGCGTAGAAAACTTCTAAGAATTGCGAAAATACGCGCGGCGCCGGTAACAAAAACGACAGACAGTCGCCATAAAAAGTAACGAAGGAACCGACGATAAAACACGAGTGGGGAGCCGCACAGAAAACGGCAGTGAAAGAGACACAAAGAAAAAAGAAAATATAAACGTAAGGAAGAAGACAAAAGTAACGTAAAATGGCGCGACTAAACGAATATATACATGTTAAAGAAATGCTTAGAACGGAAAAGAGGCAAAATATTCTTCTTTTGCATAAATTCGTGTTCCAATCGGACCATAACAGGAAAAATAGACAAAATCTGTGCGAGTTTGAAGTCTTCGAGTGTAACGAAATGGACGATCGGTATAGCAACAAAATGAGTTATATTGTAGAGCATATGTCAGATAATGATCTCGCTATAGTTTCAAACATGTTGAATTTGCCACATAACGAAAACGATTTGGCAAAGCATTGTAAATCTAAAAAAAGGCAATTTGTTAGTCGATGCAAGTTTTGACGAAAACGGGAACGACGAAGTTGACGATGAAACAGTAAGCGACGAAATACACGACGAAGATGAACTCGACTTTTTGAGTGTTGGAAGCAACAAAAACAATAACAGAAATGAATGTGAAGGTAGTGTTCCAGTTCCAGACATTCCGAGGTTCACTTTAAACTTTCGCGATATTGAGGACTCAGTACGATCATTCAGTGGTGAAGATACGTTATCAATCGAGGTGTGGGTGAAAGAATTTGAGGACATGGCAATGCTAATGTACTGGAATGAGCTGCAGAAATTTATTTTTGCAAAAAGAGCATTAAAAGGACTAGCCAAAATGTTTGTAGTGAGTGAACGTGATATAACAAGCTGGCAAAAACTAAAGAATGTGTTGCTCAGTGAATATAAGTCAACGACAAATAGTGCACAATTGCATAAAATGATGGCGGATCGGAAAATTAAAAAGGTGAAGGACTACAAGAATATTTTTATACTATGTTCCCGAAGGGAAAAATAGTATATTGGGTTTGCGAAATGTCCGTCTGTCCGTATGAAAGCAATTTTTTTGCCTTTATCTTTGAGCTAGAGCAACCAAATTTGGTACACATGTTGGTGTATATCGTCAGTTTATAAAGTGTCAAGATCAAGATAAAGGTGAAATACGCAACGCGACTAATACGCACAAAGTAACGACGGCTCACAGTTTTATGTGTAAAGACGTATTCATTAACAGCAACAAATACATTGCACTGATCGACACGGGCAGTAAATACAATTTGATACCTGAATCAATATATGTAAAACTAAATAAGCCTAAGCTAAAAAACTGAAACATATACTTAATCGGTTTCGGTAAATGCGATCAAAGCAAAGTGAAGCCATACGGGTCGTTTGAGCAAGAAATCACGATTGATGGACAACAGTTCACTACAATTTTTTTGGTAGTTGAATCAAAGTTTTTAGAACAAGAAGTTATACTGGGTGAAGAGTTTTGCAAGCAGGCTCAAGTGTCAATTAACAATGAAGGTTTCAACATTTCGAAACTGCAAAGACCAATGAGTGATGTGAGCTGCATGATGAAAATTGACATTGAAAATGCTGAGCAAATGGACACAGATATTGAAACAACTGCAAGTGTTGAAGCGAAAGAAACTATTGAGAAATTAGTAAAGAACTATAATCCGGTAAGCACTAAATCAAAAATGTGAAGATGCGATTAATTTTGAAAGACGATGTGCCAATACACTCACGACCCCGAAGATTCTCATATGCCGAGCGCTGCATCATTGATAATCAAACGGATGAATGGCTGAAAGATGGGGTAATCGAAGCATCGGAGTCAGAATATAGTAGTCCAGTAGACTTAGTAAAAAAACGAGATGGCACGAATCGCCTTTGTATCGATTACAGGCGCATTAATAAAATAATCGTAAGGGACCACTTCCCGTTGCCTCTAATCGAAGATCAGTTAGACAGGCTTCAAAATGCTTGCATACTCAGTTCAATAAACTTGAAGAATGGGTTCTTTCATGTAGCAATAGACGAAGAAAGCCGGAAGTATACATCGTTTGTCACTCACAACGCACAGTTCCAGTTCTTAAAAGTCCCATTCGGTTTATCTAACTCTCCAAGTGTCTTTCAACGTCATATCAACGCTATTTTTAGAGATTTGACGCGCAAAGGAGTAGCCATACCGTATGTAGACGACATAATTATACCAGCAGAGACCGAACAGGAGGCGGTGGCTAACGTCAAAGAAGTCCTAGATTGCTGCGCAGAGTATGGGCTAGTGATAAACTTAAAGAAATGTCACTTTCTAAAAACCAGGATCGAGTATCTAGGTCACATAATAGAAAATCAAAAGATAAGTCCATCTCCATCTAAGACGCAAGCTGTTACAAACTTCAGTATTCCACGGAACTTAAAGCAACTCCAAAGTTTTCTTGGCTTAGTAGGGTACTTCAGAAAGTTTATTGCCAATTTCTCCCAAATAGCCAAACCACTCTCTGACATGACGAAACAGGATGTAAAAATTGTGTTTGGCAACAATGAGCTTTTAGCATTCAACAAGTTAAAGACTTTAATAACTGAAAAGCCAATATTGAAGATTTTTCATCAGAAGCATGACACCGAACTCCATACGGATGCCTCAATCGACGGATTCGGTGCAGTACTCTTGCAGAAGTCGCCTGACGATGGCCAGTGGCACCAATGCTACTATATGAGCAAGAAGTCTTCGGACGCCGAACGGAAACTCACAAGTTATGAGCTCGAAATTTTAGCAGTTGTAGAAGCCCTACGGAAGTTTCGCGTCTATTTGTTAGGTTTGCATTTCAAACTCGTAACGGACTGCAACGCTATGGCAAAGACGATGACAAAGAAAGATGTGTGCACACGTGTAGCTCGCTGGATTCTCCTTATGCAGGAATTTCACTACGATGTTGAGCACCGAGCCGGCACACGTATACGCCATGTCGACGCTCTTAGTCGCTATCCCATAATGGTTATCAACGAGCAGAGCATTCACAGTAAGCTGAAATTTGTACAGACACAAGATGAAGAGTTAAAGGCAATAATAGACGTTTTAGCAGAGAAATCGATAGCTTCTTTATGAAATCAGGTTTATTACACAAGTTAGTTAACGACCAGGAGCTTATCGTAGTACCTGTAGGTCTGCAGAGGGAAATTATAAAGCAAGCGCACGAACAAGGTCACTTTTCCACAACAAAAACGAAGGATATAATTGCCAAGGAATTCTATATCCCAAAACTGGAAGAGAAAATTCAGAAGTATATAAGTTGCTGCATTCCGTGTATCGTTTCAAACAGGAAACAAGGGAAAAAGGAAGGTGAACTGCATTCGTTGCCCAAGGAGGAGATACCCCTACAGACGTATGACATAGATTTTCTAGGTCCCCTTGAGTCAACCCACAAACAGTATAAGCACATACTAGCAGTTGTCGACAGTTTCACGAAATTTTGTTGGCTGTTCCCGACCAAAACAACGTCAGCTAAAGATGTTATTACAAGACTTCAAGGGCAGAGCAAGATATTTGGCAACCCACAGCAGATCATCTCAGACAAAGGGTCAGCGTTCACGTCTGAAGATTTTAAGCAGTACTGTAGCATCGAAAACATAAAACATCACACCATCACGACGGGCTTACCACGCGCTAATGGTCAAGTCGAGAGATTGAATTCCACGATTATCGCAGTTCTGTCAAAGCTTTCCATAGATGATCCCAGCAAGTGGTATAAGTTTGTTGACAGCGTACAACAAGCTATCAACTCTACATTTTGTAGAAGTATCAATACGACGCCCTTCGAACTGCTTATTGGTACAAAAATGCGCACAAAGTCTGATTTCAAACTGAGAAAAATATTACAGGACGAGATGGTTAAACTTTTCAACGACGGACGAGACGAGCTTCGCAAGCAAGCAAAGCAGCATATAATCGAGATCCAAGACGAGAACAGAAGAAGCTACAACTTAAGACGACGACCAGCAACGAAGTATAAAGTTGGCGACCTTGTTGCCATCAAGCGAACACAACTTGGTGGTGAACTTAAGCTAAAGCCAAAATATCTTGGTCCATACCAAGTCATCAGAGCCAAATCTAATGACACTTATGACGTCACAAAAGACTCTGTATTCAGTAAGGGGCCCAAAGACGACGAGCACCTGCGCTGAATACATGAAGCCATGGATGCCTTACAACGACGACGACGACAACGACGTATTCGAATACGATGTAGGATGGCCGAGTTGTGGGAATGGTTTGGCAACGCCGAATGGTTGGCCACTCCTGCACAGCTGAGCCTAACAACGACGTGGCAGCCCTGCCAGGTAGAAGAAGAGTTTGAGCGCTGAAGGCAAACGAAAAAGACGTGTGGGAAACGACGCTCCCGAAACGACGAGTTTTACAACGACGCTCTTAAGTAACGATCCCACATAAATTTCCACAATGTAAGTGGTCATTCATCGCTTACGCTAATTATCATTGGAAAATTAGCAATAGGCATATTATCTATATATATAAAAGAGTTCGTGCTGACTGACTGACTGACTGACTGACTGATTGGCAATCATCGCACAGCCCAAACCATAAGAGCTAGGATGCTGAAATTTTCACAGTAGGTTCCATCTATAATGAAAGTGCACACTAAGACGGGATTTTGGAAAATTCCACCCACAAGCGTGGAAAATCGCGGAAAACTGTTGTATGAAACTTTTTTGTTTACCATCCAATCAGCTTCAAACTCATTTTCAGAGATCTACACAAAAATTCATTTGACACATATTTCACCGATTTTGGAAAATCCACCCCCATGGATGGAAAATGGGGGTCTCAAGGTTGTATGGGCGAAAGTCTAATTTTAGTCCGATCACCTTCAAATTCATTTTAAAAGCTCTTCACGTAAAATAATTCGATACGTGTATCAGCGATTTTGGGAAATTCGACCACATGGTCGGAAAATCGGTGGAAAAGTCTGGCATTCGACATTTATAATTTTCATGCGATTGGCATCAAACTCATTTTCAAGGTTCTATGGGCAAATATAATAGGCGCGGTGGTCAAAGATTTTGGAAAATCTACCCCCAAAGTCGGAAAATTCGTGGAAAACTGTTGTATGAAACTTTTTTGATTATCGTCCGATTGACTTCAAATTCATTTTCAATGCTCTTCACATTAAATAATTTGACACGTGTATCAGTGATTTTGGGAAATTTTGCCCCATGGTCGGAAAATCGGTGGAAAATTCTGGCATTCGACATTTATAATTTTCATGCGATTGGCTTCAAACTCATTTTCAAGGTTCTATGGGCAAATATAATAGGCGCGGTGGTCAAAGATTTTATGAAAATCTACCCCCAAAGTCGGAAAATTCGTGGAAAACTGTTGTATGAAACTTTTTTGATTATCGTCCGATTGACTTCAAATTCATTTTCAAAGCTCTTCACATTAAATAATTTGACACGTGTATCAGCGATTTTGGGAAATTCGACCGCATGATCGGAAAATCGGTGGAAAAGTCTAGCATTCGACATTTTTAGTTTTCATGCGATTGGCTTCAAACTCATTTTCAAGGTTCTATGGGAAAAAATAATAGGCGCAATGGTCAAAGATTTTGGAAAATCTACCACCAAAGTCGGAAAATTCGTGGAAAACTGTTGTATAAAACTTTTTTAATTATCGTCCGATTGACTTCAAACTCATTTTGAAAGCTTTTTACATAAAATAATTCAACACGTGTATCAGCGATTTTTGGAAATTCGACCACATGGTCGGAAAATCGGCGGAAAAGTCTGGCATTTGACATTTATAATTTTTATGCGATTGGCTTCAAACTCATTTTCAAGGTTTTATGGGCAAAAATAATAGGCGCGGTGGTCAAAGATTTTGGAAAATCTACCCCCGAGGCTGGAAAATTCGCGGAATACTGTTGTATGAATTTTGTTTTTATTATGTTCCAATTGACTTCAAACTTCTGTTTATCATTCAATAATTTTTAAACTAATTTTCAAAGCACCTCACATTAAATAATTCTTCAGATGTGCTACCGGTTTTGAGAAATACACGTGGCTTTATACTAATTTCCAAATATAAATACTAAAACCTCGGTACTTTGCGAGCAATACAACGGGCGGAAAACCGTTGGAAAGATTTAATCTGGATTCTTAGTATTATTCTTGAAATTGGCTTAAAATGCCAAATGATTTTGGAAAATCTACTCCGTGTCGCCACGGGCGGAAAATGGAAGTCAAGGACAAATGGGTGGGAAATTTTTTTTTTTCTCAAAGACATTTTCATAGCCCTACACTGAAAACATTAGTCACGTGGCTCAACTATTTAGTTATATTTCTTACGGTTGACGAAAGTAGTCAAATTCAAGAAAAAAAAATGCATTTTCATCTAAATATTTCCCCGGGCAAGGCCGGGATATTACCTGCTAGTATGTAATAAGAAAATGTAAAACAGACAAGAAAAAAATCAAAATCGAATTTGGAAAGCCACCAATAGAAAATTAAACTATGTCATAAGGCCCCCCGCAAAATGTGTTTAGAAACTAAACATACAACCCTCGCAATCCTCAAGAAGCACACCCAAAAAACCAAGTCATAAATATACACATGCATTCGATCCTCGCTTGCCCGGGCCACTTGAAAACTGTCTTGGTAAAAAGGGATAATGCACATGTGGGTGCTCGAGTTGCAAGAGGGGAAAAAAGGCGACCAATTAAAAATAAAATTCCACATGTACTATTTAGTAAATGCGAACAATAATGTATTGATTTTCAATAAAGAGTCAGTACCAAACGCACGATTGAGAGAGCTCATAGGTTATGACAAGACGACTGCAACTTTTGGCTCTCGCTGCGCATGTACGTCACATAATAATATTTTAAGGGAAAAACAGAAAAGCTATCCTGAGCTAACAAGCGTTACAGAATCTGAGATTGAAGTTTCGCTACAAAGCTTATTGGACCACACTGCGACGCGCATTTTAAAGTTACAAAGCGATGTAACAGATAAACTTGATAAGTCCTCTAATTACCCCACATTAATAGGGAAATGGGGCTTCGATGGCAGTTCTGGACACAGCCAATATAACCAAAATAATAATTTGGAAGACAGCTGCTTATTTATGACATCATATGTTCCTCTTCAACTTATCGTAAAATCTGATAATGATAACGAACAGAAAATTATTTGGAAAAACCCAAGACCATCGTCTACCTGTTATTGCCGCCCGATTCGAATTCAATTTAAAAAGGAATTAGTAAATTTAATTAAAAATGAAGAACTATATTTTAAAAAGAAAATTCAACAATTGACTCCCACTGAATTTAACACCGCTACCAACCGGAAAATCTATATCGAACATGTTCTCCAACTCACTATGGTGGATGGCAAAGTGTGCAATGCCTTAAGTGAAACATCATCTTCGAAGTGCTACATATGTCAAGCCAAGCCTACGGAAATTAACGACATTGACAAATGCCTACAAAAAGAAGTCAGAGCAGATCGTTACGTTCGTTTCTTTGAATATTTTCTTCACGTTTCATATAAACTTGAAATCAGACAATGGCAAATAAGAGGCGAAAAAAATAAAGAACTATTTCAGAGAAGGAAAAAAAATATTCAGTTCAATGGGTCTTATTGTCAATTATCCAAAACCAGGTGGAAGTGGAAATTCAAATGATGGCAACACTGCAAGAACATTTTTCAATAACTCTCACTTATCTGCAGAAATAACTGGCATAGAACAACATTTAATTGAAAGCTGTGCAACATTACTGCAAGCCTTGTCCTCTGGATATAAAATTAATACAGAAAAATTTCGAGAATTAGCGCTAGATACTGCAAAAGAACTAACATCAAGGTATTCCTGGTAGTATTTGCCTTCCTCAGTTCATAAAATATTACTACATGCCCTAGATGTTATTCAATATGCATTAGTTTCAATTGGAGAGCTCTCAGAAGAAGCTGCGGAGTCAAGGAACAAGGACGTTAAGAAATACCGACTCAATCATACACGTAAAATCTCACGTTTAGCCACAAATAAAGACCTTATAAATCGGTTGTTATTAACTTCCGATCCTTTCATAACCGGGCAGCGAAATTTACCCAACAAATGTAAAACGATTCTTTCGAAACGTGTTTTTGATTTGTTAGAATAATTTTTTGTATAATATATATTTATACTATGTTCCCGAAGGGAAAAATAGTATATTGGGTTTGCGAAATGTCCGTCTGTCCGTCTGTCTGTATGAACGCAATTTTTTTGCCTTTATCTTTGAGCTAGAGCAACCAAATTTGGTACACATGTTGGTGTATATCGTCAGTTTATAAAGTGTCAAGATCAACAATTTTTGGACACCCCCACCCCCACGCACCCAAAGGAGCAAAATCGCGTTTCTTTCTGAACTCACAAATAACCATATTATATAGGACTGGGAACATAGTATTCTGCAGTCGGGTGCGTCCGCCGTCGGACGCCGCCGCCGACTGCAACGTTCTTACTTGTTTTGCATTGTTTTAAGAATAATTATGAAAGCTACTATATATTTTAACATCCTATTTTTATTTTATTTTGTATATAGATAATAAAATTAAAATAATATATAATTTATTAATATGGGATTTCCTTACCCTGAAAGTATGCAATTAAATTAAAGTTTTTTAATGATATTTTATAATATTTTCGGGCTTTAACGTATGGTTTTTGCCTTTGTTTTATAATTTTCTTTATGTTATTGGGTCTTTATAGCAGTACAGAAATTTTCACATCTATATTCCAACTTGAAGTATTTTTGGCCGCTTTTCCCATACAAGATCAACCACTGTGCAGTGGCGACGCGGAGTAGATTTTCCAAAATTATTTGACATTTTAAGCCAATTTCAAGAATAATACTAAGAATCCAGAATCAAACTTTCCAACGGTTTTCCGCCCGTTGTATTGCCCGCAAAAACCGAGGTTTTTGTTTTTACTCCCTGTACCCATAAAATGGGTAAAAAGGGGGTATTGGATTTGTGCAAAAGTATGTAACAGGCAGAAGGAGACATCTCCGACCCTATAAAGTATATATATTCTTGATCAGTATCAAAAGAGATTTCGATTTGGCCATGTCCGTCTGTCTGTCCGTCTGTCCGTCTGTCCGTCTGTATGAACGCGTCGATCTCAGCAACTACAAGAGCTAGAGACACCAAATTTGGAATGTAGGTTCCTGTATACCATACGCAGATCAAGTTTGTTTCCAATCTCTGATATCTTACCCCGTTCCCCCGCAAATCGATTTAAACGTTTTACAGCCACAGTTTTAAAGATATAGCTTTGGTATTTGGCATGTACAATACTTTAGTCAGTCTTAATATACTGTCCAAATTTCAAGTCGATCGGATAATAAACACGGAAGTTATTCAACGATCAATATTCAGTACTGGAGCGAGGGGGGAAGAAGCAGCACAGCCACGACTTAAAATGCCTTGCTTGCGCTGCAGCGCTGTCGCCTTGCTGTCGCTTGTGTGTGCGGCTTTGTGTATGTGTGCGTGCATGTGTAAGAGACGAACATATTATTGGAAGTTTTAGAACTGGGTACAGGGAGTTTCGTAGTCGGGTATACTCGACTAGAGCATTCTTACTTGTTATATTTGGAAATTAATATAAAGCCACGTGTATTTTTCAAAACCGATAGCACATGTGACGAATTATTTAATGTGAGGTGCTTTGAAAATTAGTGTTAAAATGATTGAATTATAAACAGAAGTTTGAAAATGAGTTTGAAGTCAATTGGATGTTAATCACAAATATTTCATTTAACAGTTTTCCGCGAATTTTCCGACCTTAGGGATAGATTTTCCAAAATCTTTGGACACCGCGTCTATTATGTATTTGGGTAGAACCTTGAAATTGAGTTTGAAGTCAATCCCATAAAATTTAAATTTGTCGAGTGCCAGACCTTTCCACAAATTTTCCGAGCATAGGGCTGAATTTCCAATAATCGGTGATAAACGTGTCGAATTATTTTATGTAGAGCTTTCAAAATGAGTTTGAAATCAATCGGACGTTAATCAAAAAAGTTACATACAACAATTTTCCGCGAATTTTCCGACTTTGTGGGTAGATTTTCCAAAATCTTTGAACACCGCGTCTACTATTTATTTCCATAGAACCTTGAAAATGAGTTTGAAGCCAATCGCATGAAAATTTAATTGTCGAATGCCAGACTTTTCCACCGATTTTCTGACCATGTGGTCGAATTTCCCAAAATCGCTGATACACGTGTCGAATTATTTTACGTGTTCAGTTCAGTTAGTTCCAGTTAGTTCCAGTTAGTTCCAGTTAGGTCCAGTTAGTTCCAGTTAGTTCCAGTTAGTTCCAGTTAGTTCCGGTTAGTTTCAGTTAGTTCCAGTTAGTTCCAGTTAGTTCCAGTTAGTTCCAGTTAGTTCCAGTTTGGTCCAGTTAGTTCCAGTTAGTTCCAGTTAGTTCCGGTTAGTTTCAGTTAGTTCCAGTTAGTTCCAGTTAGTTCCAGTTAGATCCAGTTAGTTCCAGTTTGTTCCGGTTAGTTTCGGTTAGTTCCAGTTAGTTCCAGTTAGTTCCAGTTAGTTCCAGTTAGTTCCAGTTATATCCAGTTAGTTCCAGTTTGTTCCAGTTTGCTCCAGTTTGTTCCAGTTTGTTCCAGTTTGTTCCAGTTTGTTCCAGTTTGTTCCAGTTTGTTCCAGTTTGTTCCAGTTTGTTCCAGTTTGTTCCAGTTTTTTCCAGTTTTTTCCAGTCTTTTCCAGTTTGTTCCAGTTTGTTCAGTTTGTTCAGTTTGTGCAGTTTGTTCAGTTTGTTCAGTTTGTTCAGTTAGTTCTGTTGATCACGAGGATACATATGTGTATGAATTGCACCACATAAACTGAATTCTGGTTTGTTTGCCGTAACTAGCACTTGAACTACGTAGGCAGCGGAGGATGAGTTACGAAAGAATTACCGCGGGTGGGGTTCTGTCTGAGACTATTTTATTGAGCAAACTTATGGTCTATTTATATGAATAACATTGGTACAAAAGTGCCTTTGGTGTCCTGGGTTTCATTAAGCGTTGGTCTAAAGAATTTAACGATCCTTACATTACTAAAACTCTATATACTTCGCTTGTTCGACCTATTCTTGAATATGGGTCTTGTATTTGGTGTCCCCAGTACAAGATTCATCAGGATAGAATAAAATCGGTTCAAAAACAATTTCTTCTCTTTGCACTCCGGGGTCTTAACTGGAATCCTAATACTCACTTGCCTTCTTATCGTAGTAGACTTTTACTAATAAATCTTCCTTCTCTTTCTGATCGTAGAACCATGCTTGGTGTAATTTTTTTACACAAACTAATTAAAGGAGAAATTGATTCTTCTGAATTAATTAGCCAGATTAGTTTTGCAGTTCCGATTAGAAATTCCAGAAACTTTCTTCCCCTTTGTCTTCAAGTTTGTAACACTCACTATGCTATCCATAACCCTTTTCGTATCATATGTTCTAATTATAACAATCTTTATCATTTAATATGTAATGCTAGTTCTATTTCCTTACTTAGAACTTCTATTTTATGTTATCTGTGTAATCTATAGTTTTTTGTATATTGTTTAATTTATGTTTAACTTTCATTTAGTCTGTTCGTATTTATATGTTTCGTGATCTTCGGTACCGCACGTTATGCGGCGCGCCCCTCGGTCGGTTGGGCGGGAGGTGGGTTTGCATTTTGCCTGGGTCCGCGCGTTAACAAGCCCGTGCTTGGTGTCGTTTGGGCCACTTGAATGTACTGCCCGTTCAGTACATCAACGTCCGAAATTAAATTATGTGTGTTAAAGTGCATATTGATGTATTACTTAATTTAGGTCAGTGTAGTAAGCATTATACTGTAGGCGATCATTCGCATGCAGTAAGCAATAAGTGCATGTGCGCAGTCAGCAACTTTGTGGTTGTTGTCTTGCTAGCCTAAATATTGTTGTTAAATAATAAAAATGCTGGTTTTTATTATTCTAAGCTTAATTATTTTTATTTTAACTTTATCAATTGAAACAGCTCGTTCATTCTTATTCTGCTGTCGAACTAGAACTGCTCGCCTAGTACATTTTGCATGTTAACAGAAGCGTTCAAAAAGTGGGTGTCAAAGCATATGTTAAAGCGAGACAACTACTGTTAAGCAAATTTCATCATGATCTGCAATGATTACAGCTTGTATGGATATGTTAAGTGTGTGCGTAAATGCATAAAGAAAAGGAACGTTAAGAATCTAGACGTTAAGTTTGAATTCAAATTTCTAATTGAATGCGTTCATCAACATCCCGCCCCCCCCCTGAAACATAGTTTCGGAATTGGGTAGGGGCGCAACTCGCGTGATTGGGCGCGTCATTTCTCCAGCGGCAGTCTTTAATTTAACTGCTCGAACTAATCCATCCGGTCCAGGGAACGTATCGATAACACGGGCGAGAGCCCATGCTGCGGGTGGGGTCGAAGAATCCTTAATCAAGACCATATCTCCAGTTGCTAGATTTGGCGATTCTGTAGTCCACTTGGAGCGCTGTTGCAAAGTCGTTAAATACTCGAGGTGCCAACGCTTCCAGAAGCATTGCAACATGGCTTGAGTTTGCTGCCAGTAATGTAACCGATTTGCCGCCACTGGTGACAGATCGCCTTCTGGGACCAATGTGTATGGGCGGCCTATCAGCAGATGCGCAGGAGACAAGTATGTTGAGTCAGTGTCAGGCGTTACGAACAGTGGGCGAGAGTTAACCACTGCCTCAATTTGTGCCAAGAGAGTGTGCATTTGTTCAAATGTGAGGGTAGCGTTGCCCACTACTCGATGCAGATGAAGTTTGACTGAGCGTACAGCCGACTCCCACTTACCACCCCAGTGCGGCGCATGTGGCGGTATAAAGTTCCACTGGATTCCCTCATTGGCCAAGGTCTGCAGAACGGTGTGATTGTGCAACTCCGAAGCAAGCAGTTGCTCCATCTCGTTAAGAGCCCTCTTGGCGCCGACAAAGTTGCGGCCATTATCGCTGTACATTTGTGCACATTTGCCACGTCGTGACACGAACCGACGAAGTGCTGCCAAAAAAGTTTCCGTGCTGAGATCTGTTGCCAGCTCCAGGTGCAGCGCAGAAGTAGCCAAACAGATAAAGAGACAGATGTAGCCCTTTTCCTTGCGTGGATTGCGTCCCTTGTGCACCTTGAGTGTGATAGGGCCAGCGTAGTCGCAACCAGTGTTTTGAAATGGAAATGCTTGTCGAACCCGAACTGCAGGCAGATCAGCCATGAATTGATGAGCAGTGTGATGACGTTGTCTGAAACATTTTAAACAGTCATGCGTGAGCTTCCGAATTAGATTTCGTGCACCGAGAATCCAATAACGTTGACGAACGATTACAAACAGTGCGGATACGCCTGGATGCAAATGTGTCCGGTGCTCATGCTCCAGAATTAACCTTGTAATGTGATGGGTCGTCGGCAGAATGATCGGATGCTTGGCACAAAAGGGTAGTTCCGAATTACTTAAACGTCCACCATCACGAAGCAGCCCAGTATCGTCAATGATTGGCGACAGTGTGAGCAACTTGGAACTACTTCCCAATGGAGTGTTATTACTCAGCAACCTGCGCTCACTCTCAAATGCTGTCTGTGCGTGTCAAAGACAAACCTTGCGAGCGTCCTCAATCTCTTTGAACGTGAGAAGAGCCGAGCGGGTGTTGACTTCATCGTGTTTCTTGCGCCAAATAAACTTCAAAACATACGCCACCACCCGGACAAGTTTCAGCCAAGAGGAGGTCCGAGCAGCTAACTCGTCAAGTACAAGCGGTGCATGATTAGTTGTCGCCAAAGTTACTAGTGTAGTCTTTACTTCAGCTTGAAAACGATTATCTGAAAGACAATTGGAAACCTTTTCGTTATGCAGTTTTACCGTATCGAGAGACTCGTCATGCAGCCAATGTGGTCCATTCCACCAAAGATCAAAGCTAAGCAGGTCAATAGCTAGCATGCCTCTCGAAGCACAATCGGCTGGATTCTCCTTTGTGTTGACGTGGTGCCATGCATGTCGTGGTATTGTGTCCAAAATCTCAGCTGTGCGATTGGCAACGAAAGTTTTCAATTTTGATGGTGTGTGAGATAACCAGGCCAACACGATAGTTGAATCGCACCAAGCGTGTACTGCGATATCCGTATGGCGCAAGGCGGCCTTGATGGAAGCAACGAGTCGACTCAGTAGCAGCGCTCCGCAGAGTTCCAATCGAGGAAGAGATTGTTGCTTGAGAGGGGCAACACGTGTTTTTGCAGCAATAAGTGTGACCTTAATTCTACCATCAGGTAGCTTAATTCGGGTGTAGACGACAGCGGCGTAAGCTTTGATCGATGCATCCGAGAATGCATGTAGTTCAATGTTGCCGGACACGTATCCAACATACCGCATTATTTTGAGCTCTTTTAGTGCGATTATATCCTTGCGATATTTTTGCCACAATTCTGCCAGTTTGGGTGGGAGCTGAGAGTCCCATCCTAACTCGTGGAGCCATAGTTCTTGAAACAGGATCTTAAACTGGACGACAACTGGTGCCAATAGCCCCAGAGGGTCAAAGATACGAGCAACATCCGATAGTACTTGCCGTTTTGTACTCCCCACCGATTCTGTTAAGCTGACACTGTAAACGATAGTGTCATTGCCTGGTTGCCAATGAATTCCAAGAACCTTAGTTGTGGCATCTTGTGAATTGCAAAAAACGTCTGCAGATGGACTTGACCCCTGGTTGTCGATGCACTTGCTGTTTGAAACCCATTTAGCCAGTTCAAGATGCGCTAGAGACATTAATTGAATGAGCTCATCTCGGTGTTGCAGCAGCTCTTCCTCTGTATTTGCTCCCGTTAAGGCATCGTCCACGTAGAAGTCTTCCAGCAGAATCTTGGCAGCATTCGGGTAGTCTTCTTTGTAATCTCTAGCTAACTGCTCCAGCACCCTGATAGCCAAAAACGGAGCACATGCAGTACCATATGTGACCGTGCACAATTGGTAGTGCTTGAGTGGCTCAGCAGGGTGCTCTCTCCATACGATGCGTTGATAGTTGCGGTGGGTATCGGTAACCCAAACTTGACGGAACATTTTGACAATATCTGCTGAAAATACGTATTTATGCATTCGAAACCGTAAACATACAGCGAACAGGTTTCGCTGAATACTCGGTCCCACATGTAGAGCATCGTTTAAAGCTCGTCCGTCACGATCTTGATGAGATCCATCGAACACCACTCGCAACTTAAGACCCACAACCGGGTGGTGAGGCATGTAGAAAGCTCGACCATCTGGTGTACGGATTTCTTCTGGTCGGAGCTCGCGCATATGGCCTAAACGAATATAATCTTGCATGAATTTAACATACCGTGATTGCAGGTATGAGTCTCTTTGCAGACGTCGCTCTACGGCTTCAAAACGTAATATCGCTCCTTGAAGTGAGTCTGCGAATGTACAATTCGGGACCTTCAATGGAAGTTCTACGATATACCTTCCATTGGGGTCCCGCGAATTAGTGTTGCGGAAGTGTTCCTCGACTTGTAAGTCGTCAGGATCGGGTTGCGGGCACGGTGGTGGTTCCTCCAACTCCCAGAAACGTTGGAGCGAGGCGTTGATGTCAAAAGTGAATAGAAATGATGTAGTAGCTAGTGTGTTCGAGGTGACAATCGATGTGATCACCCATCCAAAAATTGAAGATACGGCGATTATGTTGCCGTGGCTGTCCAGCTTCTTCTGCCCAGTGAACACAGCCCAAACACAGTCAGTACCCAATAGAACGTCTATTGGCGATGCATTGTGGAACATGGTGTCTGCAAGCGGAATATCATTGAAAATCTCCAGAGCAGATGCATCAATCCGATCCCTTGCCAGTGACGAAGTGATTTTGCCCAAAACGTGTGCAGTCACGTTTAGAGAATGCTGCGAAAGTCGTGACTTGATGTGGAGTTTGCTTAGACCTCGTGTGGTTTCAGCCTTTACTGCTGAGATGCCGGAGACAAGGATTCGAGATGCCAATCGTGCAATTCCAAGTGCATTTATGCACCGCTCCGATATGTATAACTCGGATCTTTGTCTTGCATGAGTCTTAGCGCCTGGCGCTCGTGCAATGTGACTCATTGTCACAGCCGCTGTGCCCTGTTGGTCCTGTTGATCATCATTAGGGCTGATACCGATTGGTTGAACTTGATTTCCAGCAGATTGCAGCGACGAAACTTCCATGTGTATAAGTGAATGATGCCGGGCACGGCATTGCTTACAGGAATGCAGCGATCCACATTGATGTACCATATGACCGGGGCTTAGACAATTGAAGCATAAAGATTTCTGCTTGACAAAGGAACGGCGGTTCTCGACAGATATGCCCAGGAATTGCGGACAGGCAAAAAGCAAATGTTCATTAGAAGTGCACTTCACGCAATTACCCTTTGTTGACACCATAGTGTGCGATGACTTCTTCGGACGATCGTTTAGTGTTGCCATTAATGTGGTATCGCAGTGACTCAGCTCAAACTGCTCACAACGTGCGTCCAGAAATGTGAACAGGTCATCCAAAGAAGGGGATGGGATCACACGGCTGACGTCCACCCATTTGCGTCGTGTCTCTGAATCGAGTTTCGCTAACAGCAGGTGGATAACCCAGCAGTCTCGACTAACTTGGCCAATCGCATCCAGTCCGCGCACAATTTCATTTGCACTGTCTGTTACCTTACGCAGAACTGATACATTGGCACTCGTGGTTGCGGGCAACTCCATAAAGGCTTCTAATAACGAGTTGACAACGTGACGAGGTCGATTGTATTGTTCAATTAGGCGTGCCCACGCAGTTTCATATGCAGTCCCTGTTATTGGCAAATGACGTATTAAATTGGCTGCATCGTTAACAAAAGTGGGTGTCAAAGCATATGTTAAAGCGAGACAACTACTGTTAAGCAAATTTCATCATGATCTGCAATGATTACAGCTTGTATGGATATGTTAGGTGTGTGCGTAAATGCATAAAGAAAAGGAACGTTAAGAATTTAGACGTTAAGTTTGAATTCAAATTTCTAATTGAATGCGTTCATCAACAATTGTTAAAGTGTCAATTGGACGGTTTTATATATTTAGTGTGTGTATTCTTTATGTATTATGCAAATTGTAATGTTACATTTAGGTCAAAAGTTTTGTGGTATATTTAGGTATTACGGTAGGTCTTAACATTCTCCCGGCCGTTAAATCGGTGATTCAACTATCACTTAACTCGATCGAGAAAATCCGTGGGGAGGGTTCTGGATGTCGAGGTTCCTTGGTGTCTTCTGGTGTTAGTGAGGTTGACCATGGTTTGCATAAAACCTTTCGGTTTTTCCAGATGGGTGCTATTACAAACAGTAGTGATATTAACAATCCCACATAAGCAGCTATGTGGTGATGTTGGATGTTGTTGTCTTCACGAGGTAGGTTGAGCTGCAGGTTTGTCTTCAATTGCCTTTGAAGATCTGTGAGCTCATGGCCCACCATATCCATGCTGAAGGTTTGTTGCAGGGTTGGTACTGTAGAAGTGGAATCGGTGGGATCTAGGTTGCCAAATCGTGCGTGTGAGATTTGAACTTCGCTAATTGTTGCCCCGAACGACGTGATACTGATCTCTGCATTTCGTGCGGTGCATCCGGCGGACAACGTGAGAAGTCCGGTTCCATTCAGTTGTATGGTGGATGGAATATTGTTGCACAACGCCTTCAACTCCACTGTTTTGATTGTAGCAAAGATCCAGTTATTCGGCAGGACCAGATAACCTTGCTTCTCATGTGTATCGTCTGGCAAAAGGTCGATGTTATGTTGTTGAACAACTGGAACTCGCATCGATTCTCGACACTAAAAGTTGCCTGGTGGCAAACATAGCTATTGCTTGGAAGCGTGATACATCGTTGTAGGTCTTTAGGTGTGAGTCCCACAAACTGATCTCTATGGTTGTTGACCGCAATGATGGGTGTTTTTATGTCCACGATGATCCAGCCCTCTGTATTTATGAACGGTATTGGCACGATGCTGAAGATTTCTAGATCCGTTGTTGAAACTACGGGGAGCGTGATTTTGAATTTGACGTGTCCATTAGTTGTGGTGCCTTCAACTCGCATGATTCTATATATTTGGATCACATCAGCCGTGGAGACGGGTAGCATTTGATCTGGTTGAAGATGGTCCCGTATTTGGTCAAGTTGGTTTCTTAATTGTTTGGGCGAGATTAATATTGGGCTGATTGCTCTATGTCGTATACCCGTTAACACGTCAACTATATCTGCTTGTATGCGATCAAGACTTGCAGCGAGCAGCGTTAGTGAGGCAGTTAACATTATGCTGGCTTCCTGAAGGTGAGCTCCGGAATACTTTCCCTTTTCCTTATTTATGGTGTCGATATGCTGTTCCAATAGCTTGAGCCGCTTGTCTGTCGATGTCTTATGTCGTCTCATCACGTTGATTGGTGCATCAAGTATCGAGGTGTGATTTTTGAACAACTCCAGAGGGAAGACTTCGTTTGTTTTTACCGTTTCAATCGTTTCTGACATTTTCTCTGCATAGTTTGAGTCGAGTACCCCAAACATGCTGCTCGCGATATTTCCAACGAAGTCAAATGGGGATCTGCGTTGCCGTGAACTTCCCATTAATGCGTTCTCGCCTTGAAGTTCTTCAAGTGTATGATGAAAGTGCTGATACATTGAGTTGTATGCTCCCTTGTTTTGTAGGTCCGGGCACATATATCCGAGTTGGGTTACTCCAGTTGAGAATGTTTTCATATCTTGATTATATGAATATAGGTCGTAATACATTAGTATCGTCCACTCAGAAATCGCCATCTTCGATGTACCAAATTTTTCATAGAAAATTCCAGGCTTATTGGCAAATTTTGTAACTGCAATTGCTCAGATAGCGCTAGTGGTAATATTAGCAGCATTGCTATTAGCATTGGTGTGACTGACGGCAGGGATAGTTTTCTCCTTTGTGTGGGAGGTTCGTTATCTTCGTAGAATTGGTTGTGGTTGTGGTTGTGTCCTTGGTTGTGGGGCGTTTGACAGCTTCTTCTTCTGGGAATAATGGCGCGAGTCAATTGATGGATCGTTTATATACTCCAGATGCTGTTTTGACGTCCACAACTCGGATATGATTATGTGATCCTGGATATGTTTTTATGATCCGTCCCAACGGCCACTGCATTGTTGGCAGGTTATCTTCCATGACTATCACCAGCAGACCCTTCTTTATGTCATGTGTTGAAGTTTTCCATTTGTAGCGATACTGAAGCTCTTGTAGATATTCCTGTGACTATTGTTTCCAAAATTAGTGTTTTATTCTGGAGACTTGCTCCCAGCGTTTTACCAGTGTTTTTCCACCTAAGTCAATGTTAACATCTGGAGGAGCAGTTAGTGGTTCTCCAATTAGGAAGTGTCCAGGTGTGAGTGCTGTTATGTCTGTTGGGTCATTTGACAACGGAGTGATTGGGGGTGAGTTGAGTAGGGCTTCAATTTCGACTATCACTGTGTTGAGCTCTTCGAATGTTAGATTTGCAGTTGTGGTGGTGGTGAGCAGCAATCTTTTCGCTGATTTTACTGCTGCTTCCCATAGTCCGCCAAATGATGGTGCGCGTGGTGGAATGAACTTAAAGTTCACTTGCCTTTTGCTGCAGTGCTCAATAATTTGCTTTGCAGACTTATCAGAATAGATGGCCCTTTCCAAGTCCTTTAATTGGTTATTGGCGCCGATGAAGTTTGTAGCATTGTCGCAGTGGATCGCTTGACATTTCCCACGACGACCCAAAAAGCGCCGAAGAGCTGCCAGAAATGCAACGGCCGTTAGATCGCTCACCAATTCCAGATGAACCGCCTTTGTGGCGTAGCAGCAGAAGACTGCTATATATGCTTTATCAGGCCTTTTTCCTCTTATCTTATGGTGGATCCAGAAAGGTCCGCAGTAAAATACGCCAGTGCTGAGGAAAGGTCGAGCCTGTGTGACTCGCTGAGCCGGTAAGTTTCCCATTATTTGCTGCATTAGCTTGGGTTTGGCTCTAGTGCATTTAACACAGCCATGTATTATATTCCTGGCCATGGTTTTATCCTTGAGAATCCATAATTGCTGCCGTGTAATCGCTCTTAAGGCTTGGGCGCCGCAATGCATGTTGTCTTCATGTAGTTCTCTCAGCATAATTTTTACAATCGGATCATTGTATGATCGTTGCCGGTTGCGATGGTGTTTGTCGCTCCTGCCAAATGTCCGTCGTACCAGTTTCCCAATGTTCTCTTTGGCTTGTCCCGTTCGCTAAGCGCGTTGAGACTCAGCAGTTCGGATACTACCGATTAACCTCGGTGCCGCTGTGCAAATGTGGTGTGCCTATATCTGGCCCTAGGTATGCGAGTGGTACAACTCCGGTTTAGATTTCGCTTTCGCTTGTCATTAGCAACGGACGTGTTTTTTTCTTGCACCTCGTATTTTTCGATTTCTTGTTTTTCCTCGTGATTTCAAAATATAAATTGTGTTTTTTTATACTATGTTCCCGAAGGGAAAATAGTATATTGGGTTTCCGAAATGTCCGCCTGTCCGTATGAACGCAATTTTTTTGCCTTTATCTTTGAGCTAGAGCAACCAAATTTGGCACACATGTTGGTGTATATCGTCAGTTTATAAAGTGTCAAGATCAGCCCCCCACCCCCACCCCCTCCCCCAAAATTTGGGGAAAACCTGTATCTTCCACATTTTTAAAGCTAGAGTCACCAAATTTGGCATACACACTAAAGTTGACCCCCTGGATAAAATTGCATCAAAAATTTTTGGACCACCCCACCTTCACCTCCCCAATGGAGCAAAACCTATATCTCCCACACCAGTAGATCTAGAGTCACCAAATTTGGCATAGAGACTAATGTTGACAACAACAACACTTCCATCAACTGTATTTTTTGATAAAAAGACAGCTGACTCAGATCAGGCTATCGCCGATCTTTTTGCCGAATTTTTTCAAACGACTTACAGTTCACAACCTTATCAATTGGTTTCGCCTTATCCTTATCAGGTAATTAACTCCAATTGCATTTTTGGGCCTTTAATCACTTAAAGCTCGATTCAGCGTGATTTGCAGGCTATTAAGCCCGTATTTTCACGGGGACCTGATGGAGTACCAGGCTGTGTGCTCAAGTACTGTGCTGAAGGTATTTTTGAGCCATTATATTTTCTTTTTAAATTGTCCGTGGAGTTGTGCTCTTTCCCCAATATTTGGAAAGAGTCATTTATTATTCCTCTCCATAATAAAGGAAACAAGTCCAATGTTGAGAACTATAGAGGTATTTCTAAGTTGTCTGCTATTCCTAAGATTTTTGAGAAATTAATAACTTCTCAACTTCAACATTTATGTAGATCTATAATTTCACCCTGCCAGCATGGCTTTGTGAAATATAGATCTACTACCACTAACCTATTGGAATTCATTTCTCTTATTATTAAAGGATTTCAATCTAAAATGCAAACAGATGTTATTTACACTGATTTCAGTAAGGCTTTTGACTCTGTTAATCATTCTCTTTTACTTCACAAACTGCATCTTCTGGGATTTCCAAATAACTTAATTCTTTGGATTTCCAACTATTTGACTCTTAGAACCCAAAAGGTTTATTTCAAAGGCTTAGTCTCTAAGTCTGTTCAAGTTACTTCCGGAGTACCACAAGGAAGTCATCTTGGCCCCTTATTACTTACTCTGTTCATCAATAACCTTCCTTCTGTAGTAAATTACTCTCGGGTGCTGATGTATGCCGATAATGTTAAACTTTTTCTGTCATCTACTGATTTCCTGTCTCGTCAAAGGTTGCAAACTGATCTTGACAGTTTTCAAGCCTGGTGTCGGGTAAATTTATTAAATCTTAATTGTGGTAAGTGTAACGTAATGTCCTTTTACAGGCGAATGCCCTTTTTCAACAACTATATTCTTAATGGTAAGCCCCTTGTTGGAATTGAGTCGATTGATGACTTGGGTATCCTTTTAGATCCCAAACTTAAGTTTGACAAACATATCTTTTCCACCGCTAATCGTGCCTTTGGTGTCCTGGGTTTCATTAAGCGTTGGTCGAAAGAATTTAACGATCCCTACATTACTAAAACTCTTTATACTTCCCTTGTGCGATCTATTATTGAATATGGGTCTTGTATTTGGTGTCCCTAATACAGGATTCATCAGGATAGATTAGAATCGGTACAAAAACAATTTCTGCTCTTTGCACTCCGGGGTCTTAACTGGAATCCTAATACTCGCTTACCTTCTTATCGTAGTAGACTCTTACTAATTAATCTGCCTTCTCTTTCTGATCGTAGAACCATGCTTGGTGTAATTTTCTTACATAAACTAATTCATGGGGAAATTGATTCTTCTGAATTAATCAGCCAAATTAGTTTTGCCAGAAGATATTGATGATGCGCATGCGATTTTTCTCAATAAGGTTCATGCAGCTGCCCTCAGCGCAGCTCCTATTGTACGTGTGCATGAAATAAGGTCGCATAATAGACTCCCGGCAGCTATTGAAGCTCTGCTGCTCATTAAGCGCAGATTAAGGCGACAGTTTTGTCGCACTCGGGATCCAATCGTGGATAGGGTATATCGCAGAGTGTCCAATAGGATTAAGAAACTGCTGGTACTCCAAAAGCAGAAGGAAACTGACCGATTGTTATCAGATGTTTCCACTGATGTTAGCTCGAGACACTCACTGTGGACTCTGACTAAAAGATATAAGCAGCAAGCTACTCGAAAGTTCCCGATCAAGAAGAGTGATGGATCCTGGGCTAGATCCCCAATGGAACGAGCAGAGGCTTTTGCCGAGAACTTGGAGACACGCTTTCAACCTTTCAATACCAGCTCGTCAAGTAGGATAGGAAAGGTTCAACTGGTGCTTGATAGTCCCGATCAGCCTAGTCCCCCACTTGCCCCCATCACAACGCAGGAAGTTTCGGCACACATTAAAGGCCTAAAAATTAGGAAGGCTCTAGGCGAAGATGGCCTGGACAACTTCACACTTAAGGCTATGCCGATCAAAGCAGTTCTATTTTTAGTCCTCATCTTTAATGCAGTGCTGAGAATGGGGCATGTTCCAATTCAATGGAAGAAGGCGAGGATTTGTATGATCCATAAGACTGGAAAGAGCCCGTCCTCTTTAGACTCTTACAGGCCAATAAGCTTGCTGACCACGGTTGCCAAACTCTTTGAACGTTGCTTGCTTACGCGCCTATTGTCTGTTGAAAGGATCCAGCAGAAAATTCCTCCCTTCTAGTTTGGATTCCGAAAATCCCATGGAAGACCAGAACAACTTAATAGGGTGGTAAAGTTCATCCTTGAGGGGTTCGAGGCCAAAGAGTACGTGGTGGCGGCGTTTCTGGATATAAGGCAGGCCTTCGACAGAGTTTGGCATAATGGTCTGCTCAGCAAAATTAAGCCACTCTTGCCGCCTCAACTATACTTGCTAGTGCGCAGCTATCTTACTGATCGATCCTTCTCGGTAGTACTAGATGGCGTGGAATCCAGCGTCAGGGCCATTGGAGCTGAAGTTCCTCAGGGAAGTGTGTTGGGGCCCACTCTTTATACCCTTTTCACTCAAGATATGCCCACTGGTTCTTCACTTGCTCTTGAGGACCCACAGGACCTACTTATAGACACTTTCGCTGACGACGCAGCGATCCTGGCTAGAAATAAATGCATCTATGAAGCCACGGATATCCTGCAACAATACCTGCATGACTACGAGATGTGGACAAAGCGGTGAAACATTGGCATCAATACAAGCAAGTGTGCCAACGTGACCTACGCTCTACGTAGGGATATCTGCCCGGGTATCTTCCTGCAGGGGGTACTGCTGGAGCACCACAATAGCTATAAGTATTTGGGAGTGCACTTGGACAGACGCTTGACCTTTACCAAACATATCTCCAGCATTACTGGTTCACTCAGAGATAGAGTAAACAAACTCAGATGGCTCCTAAACAGCAAGAACAAACTGTCGCTGAGAAATAAGGTAATATAAGACCTGTATTGCTCCTGGCTGGCGTTACGGATTGCAGGTTTATGGAATCGCTGCGAAAACGCATCTCACAAAAATTCGAGTGCTTCAAGCAAAAATGTTACGGATGATAACTGGTGCCCCCTGGTACATGCGTACGGCTAATATTGAAAGAGACCTTGGTGTACCCAAAGTTGGCGACATATTAAATAGCCAGGCCGCAGACAACCTAGTTAGGCTATGATCCCACTCAAACCCTTTAGCAAGGCGACTCTTGAAGCGGCGCAAAAAAGCAGGGGTCAGAATGCGTAGGCGACTACAGAGGCCACATCCAATTGACTTTGAATCAAGACTTTTGTAAATTTTGTATTAAGTCCGGATATGACTTAATCTTAGATTAAGTTATCTTAGTATTTATTCTATTAATTTTAATTTAAGTTGTTTATATTATAATTAGCAGGTAATATCCCGGCCTTGCCCGGGGAAATATTTAGATGAAAATGCATCTTTTTCTTGAATTTGACTGCTTTCGTCAACCGTAAGATATACAACTAAATAGTTGAGCCACGTGACTAATGTTTTCAGTGTAGGGCTATATAAATGTCTTTGAAAAAAAAACAAAAAAAAGTCCCACTCATTTGTCCTTGACTTCCATTTCCCGCCCGTGGCGACACGGAGTAGATTTTCCAAAATCATTTGGCATTTTAAGCCAATTTCAAGAATAATACTAAGAATCCTGAATCAATCTTTCCAACTGTTTTCCGCCCGTTGTATTGCCTGCAAAGTACCGAGGTCTTAGTATTTATTTATATTTTTCAAAACCGGTAGCACATGTGACGAATTATTTAATGTGAGGTGCTTTGAAAATTAGTTGCAAAATGATTGTATGATAAACAGAAGTTTGAAGTCAATTGCAACATAATAAAATCAAAATTCATACAACAGTTTTCCGTGAATTTTCCGGCTTTGGGGGCAGATTTTCCAAAATCCTTGACCACCGCGCCTATTATTTTTTCCCATAGAACCTTGAAAATGAGTTTGAAGCCAATCGCATGAAAATTAAAAATGTCGAATGCCAGAGTTTTCCACCGATTTTCCGACCATGTGGTCGAATTTCCCAAAATCGCTGATACACGTCTTGAATTATTTTATGTAAAAAGCTTTCAAAATGAGTTTGAAGTCAATCGGACGATAATCAAAAAAGTTTCATACAACAGTTTTCCGCGTATTTTCTGACCTTAGGGATAGATTTTCCAAAATCTTTGGACACCGCGCCTATTATGTGTTTGGGTAGAACCTTGAAAATGAGTTTGAAGCCAATCGCATGAAAACTAAAAATTTCGAATGCCAGAGTTTTCCACCGATTTTCCGACCATGTGGTCGAATTTCCCAAAATCGCTGATACACGTGTCGAATTATTTTACTTGAAGAGCTTTGAAAATGAATTTGAAGGTGATCGGACTAAAATTAGACTTTCGCCCATACAATCTGAGACCCCCATTTTCCACCCATGGGGGTGGATTTTCCAAAATCAATGAAATATGTGTCAAATTAATTTTTGTGTAGATCTCTGAAAATGAGTTTGAAGCTGATTGGATGGTAAACAAAAAAGTTTCATACAACAGTTTTCCGCGATTTTCCACGCTTGTGGGTGGAATTTTCCAAAATCCCGTCTTAGTGTGCACTTCATCATAGATGGAACCTACTGTGAAAATTTCAGCATCCTAGCTCTTATGGTTAGGGCTGTGCGATGATTGCCAATCAGTCAGTCAGTCAGCACGAACTCTTTTATATATATAGATAACAGTAAAATTAAACATATCATATAAATTTAAAAAAAAAAAAAATTTTGTATAATGTTATTTTTGTATTTAGTTTGTATTTTTATTGTCCGCGATCTTCCGCTACCGTACGTTATGCGGTGCGCCTCTCGGTCGGTTGGGCGGAAGGCGGGTTGCATTTATGCTTGGGTCCGCGCGTTAACAAGCCCGTGCTTGGTGTCGTTGGGCCACTTGTATGTACTGTTCGTTAGTACATCAACGTCCGAAGAATAGACCTGGATTCACCTGCACGCTTTAACCGCAAATTCTCCTAGTTCTCCTGCTTTGCCTTGGCACCCCAGTTTAGACCAGGTTTCCGCCGTGGCTGTTCTTCTGTTCGCTATGTCCTGCTCGTACGTACCGTGGATACTCCAGCTTAGACCAGATTTGGTCCACCGGCAATCGTCTGTCTCCGCCCGTATTTGTTCCGCCGAATCTCGAGGATTCCTAGTTTTGCCCAGGTTTGTCCCCGGACTCCTTTAACGCGACTGTATGGTATTGTCTAGTCCCTAGGAGTCGCCGAGGTTACCCCAGTTTAGACCAGGTTTAGCCGTCGGTGTCTTTCGGGATTTCCTGCCTGTCTCTCTCTGGATGACCCAAGGCTACCCCAGTTTATACCAGGTCTAACCGTCAGGATCCGTAAGAGTGACTGTTCTGCCTTTGTTTTAGAGTGGCACTAAGGATACCCCGGTTTAGCCGTTTGTTAGTTAGTTAGTTAACGTAGTTAGTTAGTTAGTTAGTTAGTTAGTTAGTTAGTTAGTTAGTTAGTTAGTTAGTTAGTCAGTTAGTTAGTTAGTTAGTCAGTTAGTCAGTTAGTTAGTCAGTCAGTCAGTTAGTTAGTTAGTTAGTCAGTTTGTCAGTTAGTTAGTCAGTCAGTTAGTTAGTCAGTTTGTCAGTTAGTTAGTCAGTCAATCAGTCAGTTAGTTAGTCAGTCAGTCAGTCAGTCAGTTAGTTAGTTAGTTAGTTAGTCAGTTAGTTAGTTAGTTAGTCAGTTAGTCAGTTAGTTAGTCAGTTAGTTAGTTAGTCAGTTAGTTAGTCAGTCAGTTAGTTTGTCAGTTAGTTAGTTAGTCAGTCAGTCAGTTAGTCAGTTAGTCAGTTAGTTAGTTAGTTAGTTAGTTAGTTAGTTATTCAGTCAGTCAGTTAGTCAGTCAGTCAGTTAGTTAGTCAGTTTGTCAGTTAGTTAGTTAGTTAGTCAGTCAGTTAGTCAGTCAGTTAGTCAGTTAGTTAGTCAGTTAGTCAGTTAGTTAGTCAGTTAGTTAGTTAGTCAGTTAGTTGGTTAGTTAGTCAGTTAGTTAGTCAGTCAGTCAGTTAGTTAGTTAGTTAGTTAGTCAGTCAGTCAGTCAGTCAGTTAGTCAGTCAGTCAGTTAGTTAGTCAGTCAGTCAGTCAGTCAGTTAGTCAGTCAGTTAGTTAGTTAGTTAGTTAGTCAGTCAGTCAGTCAGTCAGTTAGTCTAGTCAGTTAGTTAGTCAGTCAGTCAGTCAGTCAGTTAGTCAGTTAGTCAGTCAGTCAGTCAGTCAGTTAGTTATCAGTTAGTTAGTCAGTCAGTCAGTTAGTCAATCAGTTAGTCAGTTAGTAGTTAGTTAGTTAGTTAGTTAGTTAGTTAGTATCAGTCAGCAGTACAGTTAGTCAGCAGTTAGTTAGTTAGTTAGTTAGTCAGTAGTAGTCATCAGTTATCAGTAGTAGTTAGTTAGTTAGTTAGTTAGTCAGTTAGTTAGTTAGTCAGTTAGTTTGTCAGTTAGTTAGTTAGTCAGTCAGTCAGTTAGTCAGTTAGTTAGTTAGTTAGTTAGTTAGTTAGTTATTCAGTCAGTCAGTTAGTCAGTCAGTCAGCTAGTTAGTCAGTTTGTAGTTAGTTAGTTAGTTAGTCAGTCAGTTAGTCAGTCAGTTAGTCAGTTAGTTAGTCAGTTAGTCAGTTAGTTAGTCAGTTAGTTAGTTAGTCAGTTAGTTAGTCAGTCAGTTAGTCAGTCAGTCAGTTAGTTAGTTAGTTAGTCAGTTTGTCAGTTAGTTAGTCAGTCAGTTAGTTAGTCAGTTTGTCAGTTAGTTAGTCAGTCAATCAGTCAGTTAGTTAGTCAGTCAGTCAGTCAGTCAGTTAGTTAGTTAGTTAGTTAGTCAGTTAGTTAGTTAGTCAGTTAGTTAGTCAGTCAGTCAGTCAGTTAGTCAGTTAGTCAGTTAGTCAGTCAGTTAGTCGAGTTAGTCAGTTAGTAGTAGTTAGTTAGTTAGTCAGTTTGTCAGTTAGTTAGTCAGTCAGTTAGTTGGTTAGTTAGTTATTCAGTCAGTCAGTTAGTCAGTTAGTTAGTCAGTCAGTTAGTTAGTCAGTCAGTCAGTTAGTCAATCAGTTAGTCAGTCAGTTAGTTAGTTAGTTATTCAGTCAGTCAGTTAGTCAGTCAGTTAGTTAGTCAGTTAGTTAGTCAGTCAGTTAGTCAGTTAGTTAGTTAGTCAGTCAGTTAGTTAGTTAGTTAGTAGTTAGTTAGTTATTCAGTCAGTCAGTTAGTCAGTTAGTTAGTCAGTCAGTCAGTCAGTTATTCAGTCAGTCAGTTAGTCAGTCAGTCAGTTAGTCAGTCAGTTAGTTAGTCAGTCAGTTAGTTAGTCAGTTAGTTGGTTAGTTAGTCAGTTAGTTAGTCAGTCAGTTAGTTAGTCAGTCAGTCAGTTAGTCAATCAGTTAGTCAGTCAGTTAGTTAGTTAGTTATTCAGTCAGTCAGTTAGTCAGTCAGTTAGTTAGTCAGTTAGTTAGTCAGTCAGTTAGTCAGTTAGTTAGTTAGTCAGTCAGTTAGTTAGTTAGTTAGTTAGTTAGTTAGTTATTCAGTCAGTCAGTTAGTCAGTCAGTCAGTTAGTCAGTCAGTTAGTTAGTCAGTCAGTTAGTTAGTCAGTCAGTTAGTTAGTTAGTTAGTCAGTCAGTTAGTACGTTAGTCAGTCAGTTAGTTCGTTAGTCAGTCAGTTAGTCAGTTAGTTAGTTAGTTAGTTAGTCAGTTAGTTAGTTAATTAGTCAGTCAGTCAGTTAGTCAGTCAGTTAGTTAGTCAGTCAGTTAGTTAGTTAGTTACTCAGTCAGTTAGTACGTTAGTCAGTCAGTTAGTACGTTAGTAAGTTAGTTAGTTAGTTAGTTAGTTATTCAGTCAGTCAGTCAGTTAGTCAGTCAGTTAGTCAGTCAGTCAGTCAGTTAGTCAGTCAGTCAGTTAGTTGGTTAGTTAGTCAGTCAGTTAGTCAGTTAGTTCGTTAGTCAGTCAGTTAGTCAGTTAGTTAGTTAGTTAGTTAGTCAGTCAGTTAGTCAATCAGTTAGTCAGTCAGTTAGTTAGTTAGTTATTCAGTCAGTCAGTTAGTCAGTCAGTTAGTTAGTCAGTTAGTTAGTCAGTCAGTTAGTCAGTTAGTACGTTAGTCAGTTAGTTAGTCAGTCAGTCAGTTAGTTAGTTAGTTAGTCAGTCAGTTAGTCAGTTAGTCAGTCAGTTAGTTAGTCAGTCAGTCAGTCAGTCAGTTTGTTAGTTAGTTACTCAGTCAGTTAGTACGTTAGTCAGTCAGTTAGTACGTTAGTTAGTTAGTTAGTTAGTTAGTTAGTTATTCAGTCAGTCAGTTAGTCAGTCAGTTAGTTGGTTAGTTAGTCAGTTAGTTAGTCAGTCAGTTAGTTAGTCAGTCAGTCAGTTAGTCAATCAGTTAGTCAGTCAGTTAGTTAGTTAGTTATTCAGTCAGTCAGTTAGTTAGTCAGTTAGTTACTCAGTCAGTTAGTACGTTAGTCAGTCAGTTAGTACGTTAGTTAGTTAGTTAGTTAGTTAGTTAGTTATTCAGTCAGTCAGTCAGTTATTCAGTCAGTCAGTTAGTCAGTCAGTTAGTTAGTTAGTTAGTTAGTTAGTTAGTTATTCAGTCAGTCAGTTAGTCAGTTAGTTAGTCAGTCAGTCAGTCAGTTATTCAGTCAGTCAGTTAGTCAGTCAGTCAGTTAGTCAGTCAGTTAGTTAGTCAGTCAGTTAGTTAGTCAGTTAGTTGGTTAGTTAGTCAGTTAGTTAGTCAGTCAGTTAGTTAGTCAGTCAGTCAGTTAGTCAATCAGTTAGTCAGTCAGTTAGTTAGTTAGTTATTCAGTCAGTCAGTTAGTCAGTCAGTTAGTTAGTCAGTTAGTTAGTCAGTCAGTTAGTCAGTTAGTTAGTTAGTCAGTCAGTTAGTTAGTTAGTTAGTTAGTTAGTTAGTTATTCAGTCAGTCAGTTAGTCAGTCAGTCAGTTAGTCAGTCAGTTAGTTAGTCAGTCAGTTAGTTAGTCAGTCAGTTAGTTAGTTAGTTAGTCAGTCAGTTAGTCAGTTAGTTAGTCAGTTAGTCAGTTAGTTAGTCAGTCAGTTAGTTAGTCAGTTAGTCAGTCAGTTAGTCAGTCAGTCAGTCAGTTAGTTAGTCAGTTAGTCAGTCAGTTAGTACGTTAGTCAGTCAGTCAGTACGTTAGTCAGTCAGTCAATCAGTTAGTCAGTTAGTCAGTCAGTTAGTTAGTCAGTCAGTTAGTTAGTCAGTTAGTCAGTCAGTTAGTCAATCAGTTAGTCAGTTAGTTAGTCAGTCAGTCAATCAGTTAGTCAGTTAGTTAGTCAGTCAGTCAGTTAGTCAATCAGTTAGTCAGTTAGTCAGTCAGTTAGTCAATCAGTTAGTTAGTCAGTCAGTTAGTCAGTTAGTCAGTCAGTTAGTCAATCAGTTAGTCAGTTAGTTAGTCAGTCAATTAGTCAGTCAGTCAGTTAGTTTGTCAGTTAGTTAGTCAGTCAGTCAGTCAATCAGTTAGTCAGTTAGTTAGTCAGTCAGTCAATCAGTTAGTCAGTTAGTTAGTCAGTCAGTCAGTTAGTCAATCAGTTAGTCAGTTAGTCAGTTAGTCAGTCAGTTAGTCAATCAGTTAGTCAGTTAGTTAGTCAGTCAGTCAATCAGTTAGTCAGTTAGTTAGTCAGTCAGTCAGTTAGTCAATCAGTTAGTCAGTTAGTCAGTTAGTCAGTCAGTTAGTCAATCAGTTAGTCAGTTAGTCAGTCAGTCAGTTAGTCAGTCATTCAGTCAGTCAGTCAGTCAGTTCAGTCAGTTCAGTTAGTCAGTCAGTCAGTAAGTCAGTCAGTTAGTCAGTCAGTTAGTCAGTTAGTCAGTCAGTCAGTTAGTTAGTTAGTTAGTCAGTCAGTCAGTCAGTCAGTCAGTCAGTTAGTCAGTTAGTCAGTTAGTCAGTCAGTCAGTTAGTCAGTTAGTCAGTCAGTCAGTTAGTCAGTTAGTTAGCCAGTCAGTTAGTTAGTCAGTCAGTTAGTCAGTTAGTTAGTCAGTTAGTTAGTCATTTAACCAGTTAGTCAGTTAGTTAGTCAGTCAGTTAGTTAGTTAGTTAGTCAGTCAGTTAGTACGTTAGTCAGTCAGTTAGTACGTTAGTCAGTCAGTCAGTCAGTTAGTCAGTTAGTCAGTCAGTTAGTTAGTCAGTCAGTTAGTTAGTCAGTTAGTCAGTCAGTTAGTCAATCAGTTAGTCAGTTAGTTAGTCAGTCAGTCAATCAGTTAGTCAGTTAGTTAGTCAGTCAGTCAGTTAGTCAATCAGTTAGTCAGTTAGTCAGTCAGTTAGTCAATCAGTTAGTTAGTCAGTCAGTTAGTCAGTCAGTCAGTTAGTCAGTCAGTCAGTTAGTTAGTTAGTCAGTTAGTCAGTCAGTCAGTTAGTCATTTAGTCAGTTAGTCATTTAGTCAGTTAGTCAGTCAGTTAGTTAGTCAGTTAGTCAGTCAGTTAGTCAATCAGTTAGTCAGTTAGTTAGTCAGTCAGTCAATCAGTTAGTCAGTTAGTTAGTCAGTCAGTCAGTTAGTCAATCAGTTAGTCAGTTAGTCAGTCAGTCAGTCAGTCAGTTAGTTAGTCAGTCAGTTAGTCAGTTAGTCAGTTAGTCAGTTAGTCAGTCAGTCAGTTAGTCATTTAGTCATTTAAGTCAGTTAGTCAGTCAGTTAGTTAGTCAGTTAGTCAGTCAGTTAGTCAATCAGTTAGTCAGTTAGTTAGTCAGTCAGTCAATCAGTTAGTCAGTTAGTCATTTAGTCAGTTAGTCATTTAGTCAGTTAGTCAGTCAGTTAGTTAGTCAGTTAGTCAGTTAGTCAGTCAGTCAGTTAGTCAGTCATTCAGTCAGTCAGTCAGTTCAGTCAGTTCAGTTAGTCAGTCAGTCAGTAAGTCAGTCAGTTAGTCAGTCAGTTAGTCAGTCAGTCAGTTCAGTCAGTTCAGTTAGTCAGTCAGTCAGTTAGTTAGTCAGTCAGTTAGTTAGTCAGTTAGTCAGTTAGTCAGTCAGTTAGTCAGTCAGTTAGTCAGTCAGTCAGTTAGTTAGTTAGTCAGTCAGTCAGTCAGTCAGTCAGTCAGTTAGTCAGTTAGTCAGTTAGTCAGTCAGTCAGTTAGTCAGTTAGTCAGTCAGTCAGTTAGTCAGTTAGTTAGCCAGTCAGTTAGTTAGTCAGTCAGTTAGTCAGTTAGTTAGTCAGTTAGTTAGTCATTTAACCAGTTAGTCAGTTAGTTAGTCAGTCAGTTAGTTAGTTAGTTAGTCAGTCAGTTAGTACGTTAGTCAGTCAGTTAGTACGTTAGTCAGTCAGTCAGTCAGTTAGTCAGTTAGTCAGTCAGTTAGTTAGTCAGTCAGTTAGTTAGTCAGTTAGTCAGTCAGTTAGTCAATCAGTTAGTCAGTTAGTTAGTCAGTTAGTCAGTCAGTTAGTCAATCAGTTAGTCAGTTAGTTAGTCAGTCAGTCAGTCAGTTAGTCAGTTAGTCATTTAGTCAGTTAGTCATTTAGTCAGTTAGTCAGTCAGTTAGTCAGTCAGTCAGTTAGTTAGTCATTTAGTCAGTTAGTCAGTCAGTTAGTTAGTCAGTTAGTTAGTTAGTTAGTCAGTCAGTCAGTCAGTTAGTTAGTCAGTCAGTTAGTCAGTTAGTCAGTTAGTCAGTTAGTCAGTCAGTCAGTTAGTCATTTAGTCAGTTAGTCATTTAGTCAGTTAGTCAGTCAGTTAGTTAGTCAGTTAGTCAGTTAGTCAGTCAGTCAGTTAGTCAGTCATTCAGTCAGTCAGTCAGTTCAGTCAGTTCAGTTAGTCAGTCAGTCAGTAAGTCAGTCAGTTAGTTAGTTAGTTAGTTTGTTAGTTAGTTAGTTCGTTAGTCAGTCATTTAGTTAGTTGGTAAGTTAGTTAGTTAGTTAGTTAGTTAGTTAGTTAGTTAGTTAGTTAGTTAGTTAGTTAATTAGTTAATTATTTAGTTAGTTAGTTAGTTAGTCAGTTAGGTAGTTAGTTAGTTAGTTAGTTAGTCAGTCAGTTCAGTCAGTCAGTCAGTCAGTCAGTTCAGTTAGTCAGTCAGTCAGTAAGTCAGTCAGTTAGTCAGTTAGTTAGTTAGTTAGTTAGTTCGGTCAGTTAGTTAGTTCAGTCAGTTAGTTCAGTCAGTTAGGTTAGTTCAGTCAGTTAGTTGTAGATTTTATATGTTCTTATGTTTAATTTTGAATTTAAATTCGATTAATATCGATTTGTTTGTGAATTAAGTTGCCAGCCTTTTGAAAAGGCGTTTTTGGTCTTTTTGAAGTGAGCCCGATTGGCATGACCGAACAAGCGGTACTTTTTGATTCTGTATATTAGCATTACAATTGTCTGATGTAATCTTGGTGAATAAGACGCAAAATAAATACTTTAAAACTAAAATGCCTATATTTGTTCTGACTCTTGCGAAAGTGTGTGAAGTGACGTCTTATGTATTGACATATGCATAAAGACGATCATACATATGCATAGTACGACGTGAACGCTGAAGATATCGAAATTGGTCGATCGAGCCGGATATTAATATTCAATTATACATAGGTACGACAACACAGTCAGTTCAGTCAGTCAGTCAGTTCAGTCAGTCAGTCAGTTCAGTCAGTCAGTCAGTCAGTCAGTCAGTCAGTCAGTCAGCTCAGTCAGTCAGTTCAGTCAGTCAGTTCCCATATTTTTAGAATATCTGCGAATACATGTACATACTATATTAAAAAATTTCATGATTAATATATGCATATGTAAGTAATTACCGTTTTCCAAGTTGGTGGCGTAAAGTGTATTTTCAAGTAAATTTTTAACTCTGCACTCCCACTTCAGTGTAACCAAAGACAATTTATTTAACAAGATATCCAACGAGGAACAAAAAAAGGCACAAGGGAACGCTTGTTTTTCGTGAAACCGCTCTCTGGGCTCGAAATGGTCGTGCGATCGGCCGCTCTACTTTGAGAGCGTAAAATTCTAAAAATATAATGCGCTCTCCGCCTCACCGCGTATTGATAAAAATCTGCACACAATTCAAACCCCAAATGCAATGCCAGATTAGCGCGCGTATGTATATCTACGCACTCGATCTCTTTCATAGTTGCTTTGTCTCACTCTACGATTCGGTGGCATCTTGAAAGCAGCCAGCGAAATTCACAATTCAATTTCAGTTTGAGTCCAAGTTTCATGTTCTTTTGGTGTCGGCGCTGACATATTGTACCCTGGATTTATTAAATTGATTCTAATTCTATTGTCATGCTGTCCGATTAATTGTATGTTTTTTGTTTTTTTTGACGCGGACTATGTTTTGTTTTGTAGAGTAGATAAATGTTGGGAATTATGCGCATTATATACTATACTACATGTGCATTTATTGTACCTTATATAATGATACATGTACAGGGTATTTTATAGTTCACAATGCACCATGTGCGCGTTCAGAAAATATAATCTTCCTTGGCACTGTAGAAAAAATTTAAGTTTTTCTGGCATGAGACAAATTTTTGTACCGAGTATCAATAATTTGTCTTTTAAATTGTGGTTTTTAATTTAAACAAGTAAGAATGCTCTAGTCGAGTATACCCGACAACAAAACTCCCTGTACCCAGGTCCAAAATTTCCGATCGCATCTGCATGCATTTACACATACACACACACATACACAAAGCCGTACACACACAAGCGACACTTCACACGACAGCGCAGGCGAGGCATTTTAAGTCGTGGCTGTGCTTCTTCTTCCCCCCTCGCTACAGTACTTGTTTGTTGAATAACTTTAGTGTTTATTATCCGATCGTCTTGAAATTTGGACAGTAGATTAAGAGTGACTAAAATATTGTACATGCCAAATCCCAAAGCTATATCTTTAAAAGTGTGGCTGTAAAACGATTTGATCGAATTGCGGGGGAACGGGGGGAGATATCTCAGATCGGAAACAAACTTGATCTGCGTATGGTATACAGGAACCTAGATTTCAAATTTGGTGTCTCTAGCTCTTTTAGTTGCTGAGATCGACGCGTTCATCCGGACAGACTGACAGACGGACGGACGGACAGACGGACAGACAGACGGACATTTGCACAAATCCAATACCCCCCTTTTTACCCATTTTATGGGTACAGGGAGTAAAAAAGGATGATGTCACGGCCATTTTTTGTTCAAAAACTCTAACAAGAATTCGGACGTTAACAAAGGAACACGACCCAAAATATTTAGTGATCTATCAGTTATAAATTCATGACACAAAATGTGTCCATTTATCCTATAGTGCAGTGCAAGCCACAACAAAAACAAATGAAAGAAATCGAGAGCGAGAGCGCGCCAAGCACTGCACTGCAGTGACTGCAGATCGAAAAGCCACCTAAGCAAGCGAGAGCGCGCCAAGCGAAAAGCCACCTGCAAAGCCACACCAAAAATTTCGTTGTTCATTCATTTTATGGGCGTTGGATATCTTGTTGTTAAATTGTCTTTGGTTAAACTCTAAAATCGAACTAAATTGAAAGTCGCATGTACAGACAAATGACAATGTAAAGCAAATTACAAACAAGTAAGAATGCTCTAGTCGAGTATACCCGACTACAAAACTCCCTGTACCCAGGTCTAAAACTTCGAATCATATGTTCGTCTACTTACACATGCACGCACACATACACAAAGCCGCACACACACGAGCCACAGCGTTCGCGAGGCATTTTAAGTCGTGGCTGTGCTTCTTCTTCCCCCTCGCTTCAGTACTGAATCTTGTCTGTTGCATAACTTCCGTGTTTATTATCCGATCGACTTGGAATTTAAACAGTATATTAAGAGTGACTAAATTATTGTACATGCCAAATCCCAAATCATTAAAACTATGGCTGTAAAACGTTTTGATCAATTAGCGGGGGAACGGGGTAAGATATCAGAGATTGAAAACAAACTGGATCTGCGTATGGTATACCTACCTACATTCAAAATTTGGTGGCTCTAGCTCTTATATTTGCTGAGATCGACGCGTTCATACAGACGGACAGACGGGCGGACGGACAGACGGACATGGCCAAATCGAAATCTCTTTTGATACTGATCAAGAATATATATACTTTATAGGGTCGAAGATGTCTCCTCCTGCCTGTTACATACTTTTGCACAAATCCAATACCCCCTTTTTACCCATTTTATGGGTACAGGGAGTAAAAACTTGGCCACCAACTAACTGCAGTTGTCGGTTATTTCCTTTTTACACCATATTGAAAAAAAAAGTAAAGCAATAGAATTTTTGAATCTCTTTTAACGTTGTCTTCCTGTACATAAATCGGCCGGTCAAGCAGTGAACGTTTCATCAAATTGGCTGAGACCTGCACACAAATCTGCCGGTACAGCAGCGACAGTTTCATCAACTGAGCGCCAGCACACAAATCGGCCGGTCAAGCAGCGAACATTTCATCGGGTTGACCGAGATCTGCGCACAAATCTGCCGGGCTAGAAGCGACAGCTTCATAGACTTGGATGGCAGCACACAAATATGAAGTATCAGAATATTCATCAATGCACACAAAACTGTCGGAAAGCATTGCTTATTTCATCAATTACCAAACGGAGCGCTCCGGCGATTTCCCGTTGGGTTTTACCCACCCTACCAATGAGTTTTTGGTTGTATGTTGTGGAAAACTCCCTAGAAGTAAATTCTACGTCACCTTCTCACGTTACCTTCAGAAAACACTTATGGAAATTTTCTTATTCATATTTTTTTAAAACAAACCAAATATTTTTATTAGACACACTATTGTTCACTTGACTTCAAGTGATAAATTCATTTTTACAGGGACTTCAGGGTATGTTCATTCCTACTTACTACACTTTTTAAATATTGAATATAAGCATAACGCAATTATCCTAGATCTACTATTAAACTTAAAAAATACAAACAGCGCATACGGCAACCAGACCACACTGGTGCTCCAAAGTGAAAAGAGGGGGCATACAGTTTAAACAATTGCCGCTGACTGATCAGTGCTCGAAAACACACATTTCAATCACCTATTGATCCTGATATTAGTATTGTTTTCATAAGAACTAAACAAACTGAAACTGGGCGTTAACGCCTCATATTAAATGCAGAAGGCACAAATAGAATAGATATGTTTTGTTCACTACATTGAGGTGTGCATACTATGACTAAAATTGATCAATGATCACCAATACTCAACCAAAGCCATTTTATGCGGTTACTCTGACTGTAAATTTGCCAGCACCAAAACACTATGGGCAAAAACTCGTTTTTTTTGGCATTAATTACAATTTTAAAGCTAGTGTTTTCAAATATGGTATGTATATTAGTAAAAATTTAGTAGAATTTTGATTTTTTTTGTTGAACCAATTGCGACACGAATTTACCGCCTCCTCCTACAACTATGGAAACAAATTCATTATCTCATAAACTATTAGAGCTAGAGACACAAAATTTAAAATGTAGGTTCGTCTTTAGCAGGCGCAGATAAATTATATTTCGGATCTCAAATATGCCCCCCGCTCCACCGCAATTCGAATAAAACTATTTACAGCAACAATTTTTAAGATGTATCCTTGGGATTTAGCATGTACATTACTTTGGTAACTCTCATTCTACTGTCCAAATTTCAAGTCGATCGGATAATAAACACGGAAGTTATTCAACAAACAAGATTGAGTACTGCTGCTGGGGGGAAGCAGCAGCGATATCGCCACTTAAAATACGTTATGTGCGCTGCACAGAACTACCGCATGTGTGTGTACGTATTTGTGTATGTGTGTGGGTATGTGTAAGTGTACGAAGATGTGATCGGAAATTTTTGACCTGGGTACAGGGAGTCTTGTAGTTGGGTATGCTCAATTATAGCATTCTTACTTGTTTTCTTTATTTTGTTCGTTCAAAAAATTAAATTGCTTTACTTCTATCACAACATAAATGCTCGCTTGAACAATTCTTCATATTTTCAACTGTATATGATTTTACGGCGTCGGCCTGGCAATTGTTGCTGGGTCAAACTTCAAGCAGTACCTTCTACCCGGCTACAACATCTGTGTTTTCCCGAAAAGGGGCATATGAAGATATGTTAACCTATAGATCGCCTCGATCTTTAAAGACTCAAAAGTAATATTCTACAGAACACACACACAATTGTTAACTTTTATCTAAAAATACACATCAACAACATATTGAACAATTGAACAAAAAACAAAAGTACTGAATATTGTCTATTATAAATATATTTAAAATACATTGACTAACTTTTTTGATATTTGTGCATATGGGCATTTCCACAATGGCGTTACGTTACGTTCGTACGACAAAATATGACACAACACCTAAAGAACGTAATATTTGTGTAAGGTTTTTTTATATCTGAGTAGCAATTCAGTTGGACTATATTTGGCCAAAAGGGATGAAAGCAATCGGACATTCCGATTAAAAGATATAAGCCAAAATAGGCGATGGCGTTACGTTACAAAAACGGAAGTTGGTTTCGACTTGAAGTTCTAAGCAAGCAAAATTAAGCGAAGTGAGCAAGTCTTTTGGCATAATTTTATTTTTTGTATGATTTGGATTAATGTATGTTAATTTTCCAATTTATAGTTTTGAAAAATCTTTTCTGTTTTTTTTTTTTTATTTTGGTAGTAGGTCGCGTTACGTTACATGGCGTGACGTTACATAAATTTCCATGGTATAATTTTAAGTAATGATTGTTTTTTAAAACTTATTCAACGCAAATAATACACTTATTTCGGGTCCAATATTAACATAAACTTAATTTAATACGCTTTCAAACATTTTTGGATGAATTTAAATATTTCGGTCCCGATGGACTTTCGATGAATATGTCCATATGCAAGAGAAGCATGTACGGTGGCGTGACGTTACGCACTTTTGAAATTTTACAAAAAATTCAATATTTCGTCTAGCCTCGAAATTTTATTATATTCACTTTATATTGCAAAGCTTGGTTTAAATTTAAAAATTCGCGCAGTTTGGATCACTAGCGCAGATTTAGGGAGACTAAATGCTTATTTCGGTGGCGTTACGTTACGTTAGAAAATAATTAAAAGCAAATCAAAAATTTGCTGTTAATTGATATCTGTTTGCTCTTCTTGCATTTTTCTATGGTTATTTGTTAATTTCACAAGATTTTTGCGATAAGAGTGAACCTGCATCATAAATGTTAGAAAAGTGGATTTTTAGGAGAAGATGGTCTTACAAATGCACAAAGCTGAACCAAACATGAGCTTCAACTTTAGAGGACGATTTCTTCGCATTGCAACTAAGAAAAGCCTTGAACACTTGGATTTTTTAAACTTTGGACATTTCTCTGTAAAAATAAAATTTAAAAGAAATTTTTGGATGCATTTTAATTTTTCGGTCACGGTGGACCTTTCTGTGGAAATGCCCATATCCAATGCCAAATTTTCCGCTGATGAGTTTGTGGCGTTTTGCCAAACTCGAAGCGAGTGGCTGCAGTGCTGACTGCGCGCAATATGAAAATGCGCGGCGCTTGCTGCTCAATAAGAAAATGCGCGGCGGCGCAAAACTGGCGTCAAGGGCTACCTTTAATTGTGAAGTTTGTAATTATTCGGATTGCCGATGACCGAAAGACCTGACACTTACTTTGGCCATTTCATATTGCAATATTCATACAACTCTCAAAACAGTTGGGGTGCTATTTAATAGTGATTCGATTTGTTTCGCTTCAACTTCAACTTCCATAATATCTCTAGACATTGCGAGTGCATTTGATAAGGAATTCACACTATATTGGACCAACTCCACATGTGGAAAGTTGGACCAAAAATCAGAACATATGTCAAAAATTTTATGCTGAATCGGAAAATAAAAGTACGCAAGACCTCAGGGGTCGCCTCTGAGTTTGACCCCACATATTATTGGCTACAACAAACTCACAAAAATTATTTCACTTCTTAAGGAACAACATACATATATGTATGTGCTTATACAGATGAGTACAATCTTATCTTGAAAATGGGAAAGGAAAAAAATATCAGAACTCAACTTGATCAAGTTTATAATAGTTTTCACGAATGGTGTTTGTATTCAGGGGCGGTTTTATCAACTCCCAAATGCAAACACAGGATTACTTTTAATTATAAGGTACGTCACATTTGTTTTATTTTATTTTCTGAATATACAGCTGAATTCCATACCAATCCGTTTGGATCGTGAAACGATCTAGAAATAGATTATTTGAAATGTAAACAGATAAAAATAAGAGGTATTTATAATACTTACGTCTTAGAATTCATTAACAACAGAGCTAAGGTTTTGCGATGTTTCCGAAAAAAAACGGATATAGGAGAAGTTGTGTTGCCCCAGCAACCACCGTCACAGTCGCAGCAATCCATGTCACACTTTTTAACACCGCAACATGGTGTCCCCTCTCGTAAATCACCACACACAGTACTTTCACAAAAAGTAACTTCACCAACTTTACCAAGATATCTTGTTGGCTCGTAACTGGAGCACTTTATATGCTGCATATATCTTGGTCGAACAAAAAATCGAAATGTTTGTGTTCTACAGCAAGCGCTTTTCGCTGGACAAAACAGCATCGAAAAAAACAGTGCCGCGTTTGTTATAAGTTGCAACCTCATTGTGTGAATGAAACTACTGCCTGAGAAATGCCCCAAGCTCTTTAAATACTTTTACGAAACGTTAGTTACGTAACATAACACATACAACTCGTTAGAACCATTCGTCATATACATAAATGTTACGGCAGTATTTCCTAGTACACACTTACGTAACCAGAAGAACTTGTACTGACTGACTGATGTGCAATGATGCTATGACAAAAAGCCCTTTACGGCGGGATTTCGAAAAATGTCACGCGGAAGTGCGGAAAATTGGTGGAAAACGGCTTAAGAAATTTTTTGCTACCATCGGATCGGAACAATCAGTCGAAAATTGAATGTTTTTATGAAACACAATACTACAAGTTATTTTCGAGGCCCGATACAATAAATGCATCCACCAGTAATCCATTGATCTCCCACCGTGGCCAAAAAACTTGAGAGGACCAGAGCAAGAATAATGGGAATGACCTAGAGGTGAAAATTCCACATAACAAGATTTAAACCGGTCAACGGCGGGCAATACCATCTAGTTATTACATAAAAGGGTTTTGTGCTTATACATATGCATATACATACGATCATGAATGCATAACAATCTGGGACAAATCTACGATATTTACGTAATCTTCGAGCAATAAAATTTGACATACTCTGTATAAACTTCTAAAATCACGTATTATTGACAAAAACAAGTAAGAATGCTCTTGTCGATTGTGCACGACTGAAAGACTCCCTGTACCCCGATCTAAAATTTCCACACATATGTATTTATTTATTTATTTGGCTGACAAACAATGCTGTCGCTTAAAATATGAAACTTAATAAGTTAGTTAAATTTAAGAGAATAGAATAGCCTAATGGAATTTACATAAAATACGCAAAACAACACCGACCCGATGGGGGTTTTTTATGTTCCCGTCCGGCTAACTATGCCCCGAATAACAGCCAAGTAGCCAAGTAGTGACGTCAATAGTCTCTACATGTAATTTAAATAATTTAATTTATATTAACACAAAATGTTAAGAAAAATTAAATAATACCAGGAAAAAAGAGAAGACTTAGAGAAAGGGATATGGAAGCAACAGATATTATCGACTAGAGCATTGTGTTGTTATCGGCTTAAATATTGTATTTGCGGGGGAGAGGGTGGGGAAGGCAAAAAACACGTAACACTTTATAAACTGAAGGTATACACCAACATGTGTGCATGTCAGTTTCAAATGTCCGGACGGACAGATGTACGAGGCGAAATCTACTTATAGGGTGTGATCAGTTATATCAATCATTATGTAATTGTCTGGCGTTATGATTGTCGCAAGCATGGAAATGGCAATTCAAAACTAATGAAATTTGGTCAGCATATTTAGAACAAATTAAAACTGAAATTTGGTCAGTTTGGTTAGGGTATGTTTACAAACAAAAAAGGTTTTTAATACAAAAACATAGGTGTCAACCTATTATTCCTATGGGAGCTATATGATATAGTGATTCGATCCGGCTAGTTTTCATATATGTACTGGCTGCACCGAAAATAAAGATGTGTGCCAAGTTTCATAATCATAGTTTTAAAATTGAGCAGAAAGTTAGAATGTAAACATTCGGGCTGGCAACATTTCTAACTTTAAATACGTATTACTTAATAAGTATTTCACCTACAGGGCACCAAGACCTATTAGTCGATGCGTAAGACAATTCTCTATATGATTCTGAAGTGAATTTCCCATCTGACTTAATTTACAGACACAGACTAAGGTTGTCTAAAATTATTCATTGATTTTCATACATTTTTTAAGCGCGTTGGGTCATGTGACGTATGTATGTACATGCGCAGTGAGAGCCAAAAGTTGCAGTCGTCTTGTCGTAACCTATGCGCATGTCTGTTAGTCGACGTTATTCGGCGACCAAACGTGTGATGTCACAAGTCATGAAATTCAGCGCGAGTTACCGCCAACTCCACGTCGCACAGTGGCGCCTTTTGTCATTTTTACTCCATGTACCCATAAAATGGGTAAAAAGGGGGTATGGGGTTTGTTCAAAAGTATGTAATAGGCAGAAGGAGACTTATCCGACCCTATAAAGTATATGTATATATTCTTGATCAGTATCAAAAGAGATTTCGATTTGGCCATGTCCGTCTGTATGAACGCGTCGATCTCAACATCTATAAGAGCTAGAGACACCAAATTTGAAATGAAGGTTCCTGTATACCATACGCAGATCAAGTTTGTTTCCAATCTCTGATATCTTACCCCGTTACCCCCCAAATCGATCAAAACATTTTACAGCCACACTTTTAAGGATACAGCTTTGCGAGTTGGCATGTACACTAGTACAGTTACTATGCATCTACTGTCCAAATTTAAAGTCGATCGGATAATAAACACGGAAGTTATTCAACAAACAAGAACAAACAATCAGTACTCGAGCGAGGGGGGGAAGAAGCAGCACAGCCGCGTCTTAAAATGCCTTGCTTGCGCTGTCGCCTTGCTGTAGCTTGTGTGTGTGCGTCTTTGTGTATGTGTATATCTATGCATAAATGTACGAAGAAGCGATCGGAAATTTTTGACCTGGGTACAGGGAGTTTTGTAGTCGGGTATACTCGACTATAGCATTCTTACTTGTTATATTTGGAAATTAGTATACAGCCACTTGCTTTTTTCAAAACCGGTAGCACATTTGTCGAATTATTTAATGTGAGGTGCTTTGAAAATTAGTTTCAAAATGATTGAATGATAAACAGAAGTTTGAAAATGAGTTTGAAGTCAATTGGACCATAATCAAAAAAGTTTCATACAACGCGCCTGTTTGGGTAGAACCTTGAAAATGAGTTTGAAGCCAATCACATAAAATTTAAAAATGTCGAGTAACAGACTTTTCCAGCGATTTTCCGACCATGGAGCTGAATTTCCCAAAATCGCTGATACATGTGTCAAGTTATTTAATGTGAAGAGCTTTGAAAATGAGTTTGAAGCCAATCGGACCATAATCAAAAAAGTTTCATACAACAGTTTTCCACGAATTTTCCGAATTTGGGGGTAGATTTTCCAAAATCTATGACCACCGCGCCTATTATTTTTGCCCAAAGAACCTTGAAAATGAGTTTGAAACCAATCGCATGAAAATTATAAATGTCGAATGCCAGAGTTTTCCACCGATTTTCCGACCATGTGGTCGAATTTCCCAAAATCGCTGATACACGTGTTGAATTATTTTATGTAAAAAGCTTTCAAAATGAGTTTGAAGTCAATCGGACAATACTCAAAAAAGTTTCATACAACAGTTTTCCACGAATTTTCCGAATTTGGGGGTAGATTTTCCAAAATCTTTGACCATTGCGCCTATTATTTTTTCCCATAGAACCTTGAAAATGAGTTTAAAACCAATCGCATGAAAATTATAAATGTCGAATGCCAGACTTTTCCACCGATTTTCCGACCATGTGGTCGAATTTCCCAAAATCGCTGATACACGTGTCAAATTATTTAATGTGAAGAGCTTTGAAAATGAGTTTGAAGCCAATCGGACGATAATCAAAAAAGTTTCATACAACAGTTTTCCACGAATTTTCCGACTTTGGTGGTAGATCCGGTCCAGATGCCGTTTTTTTTGGCATAAAGTCTAAAAATTGAGTTACATGGTTCAAACTTCGCACATTTCATTTTTTGGCATTAATAAAAAAATTGGGCCAGTGCGAACACGCCCACGCTTGCCGCCCCTGCAAACTGATTGATAGTGGATTTAGAAAAAATATATATTATTTCCTGTTCTATTTAATTACTTACTTAATTTTTAAATTCAACTTTCTTCTTCATCCAATTCAATATTATAAATATCCTCATCGTCATCAGAATCGCACTGCAGATCATTTTTATTTTCAGCTGTAGAGGGAAGGTCCAAAAGACTTAATACCTCTTTTGAGAAGGGTTTTTTTTATTTTCTCTTTCCCTTAGAGAAACACTCGACAATAATGGATCCGAGGAATCTTTAGCTCTGTGAAACATATTAGTTATAGTATTGAGCCGACTATTTTTCCTTGAATGCGACAATCTATCTTTCTTGTAAACTTTGTAGCGTGCTTCAGAAGCAGTTTCGCCCAAGCATTCTAGTGGAACCAAGCTTGAATTATTAATCTGGTAACCGTGAACCAATATTTTATGAATTGTTGGTGACATCGGATACCATGGGTAGCTACGCATATATAATGAGAAAGTTGTTTCACAAAATAAGTGAAATTTTTCCTAATTTATATGATAATTGGAAGAAATGGCGATTAAAATGGCGTGAAATTTATTTAAAAGATCTTCGCTGAAGTTGGTAATAGATGCTAGTAGTTTAGTATTGGCAAAAGCTCTCCTAGCCGTATTACCATCATTGCTATTGCCGCTTCCATTCTGCTTTGGCATGCTTATCCGAAGACCCGTTTCGTTCCAAAACTTTTCTTGAACATATTTTTTCCGTTGCTCATTTTAATCTTATCATCACCTTTTATATGCCATTTTTTTTTAAATTTAATTTTATTTGAAATGTTCAAGACAAATTCTAAAAACCGGATCCAGGCATGTAATGGACTTACTCCTAACTGCAAAGCTCCAGGCTTTGGGACAAAAAGTTCAGAATTAAAATCTGTTATTTCATCGATAGTAATTGATATTTTAGACGCCAACCATACAGTATGCTTAGACATGAACCGTTCAAGCATGTAGTTACATTTGGGAAGATATTTATGAATGTAACTATTAAAATTACTGATTTTTTTGTCCATTTCCTTTATTATCTTGGATTCCACACAGTTTTTTTTTAATTTTGGTGAATATCCAATCCGATGCACATTAAATTTTTCGATTGTTGCTGCGCCATATTTCGATAACTTCGCTGTGACTAAACTCAAAAGTGCCTATATATTACCAAAATGAGAGAAGAGGGGGACGAACGGGGATGAGTTTTTGGTTTGTGGCTAAAGACAACACTCACAAGTACAATCAGGACCAATTAGTTGCTTTCAGCAAGGAACAGCTTATTAGTTATATTCCACGAAACACGGAGAACGCATGTTAGTTTTCTAAAAAAATACACATAAATTGGACATTACACAACACTTAATCCCTAGAACTACACATAAAATAACAATATACATACATTAAATAGTGCATACCTTGAAAATTACTTTCCATAATTTAGTTGCATTTTCTGGACCAATTTAACGCGTGTGGCACAACACAAACCAACTAAATATTTTGGCGCAAATTACTATTCGTAAATCAGCTGATCGCTAGCTTACTTTTAAAAGCTCTCAAATAGCTTTGGTGGCGCTTTTAATTAAAAATTTTATAATGTATGATGAATTTACTTTAAGATTAAAATAAGAGAACAACGATATACTAACATCGAAAAATCGACTTTATGCTAAAAAAAAAACGGCATCTGGACCATAGCGCATTGCGCCTATTTTTTTTTCCCATAGAACCTTGAAAATGAGTTTAAAGCCAATCGCATGAAAACTAAAAATGTCGAATGCCAGAGTTTTCCACCGATTTTCCGACCATGTGGTCGAATTTCCTAAAATCGCTGATACACGTGTCGAATTATTTTACATGAATAGCTTTGAAAATGAATTTGAAGGTGATCGGAATAAAATTAGACTTTCACCCATACAACCTTGAGACCCCCATTTTCCACCCATGGGGGTGGATTTTCCAAAATCGATGAAATATGTGTCAAATTAATTTTTGTGTAGATCTCTGAAAATGAGTTTAAAGCTGATTGGATGGTAAACAAAAAAGTTTCATACAACAGTTTTCCGCGATTTTCACGCTTGTGGGTGGAATTTTCTGAAATCCCGTCTTAGTGTGCACTTTCATCATAGATGGAACCTACTGTGAAAATTTCAGCATCCTAGCTCTTATGGTTTGGGCTGTGCGATGATTGCCAATCAGTCAGTCAGTCAGTCAGCACGAACTCTCTTATATATATAGACTAGCAGGTAATATCCCGGCCTTGCCCGGGGAAATATTTAGATGAAAATGCATTTTTTTTTCTTGAATTTGACTTCTCTCGTCAACCGTAAGAAATATAACTAAATAGTTGAGCCACGTGACTAATGTTTTCAGTGTAGGGCTATGAAAATGTCTTTGAAAAAAAAAAAAAAAATGTCCCACCCACTTGTCCTTGACTTCCATTTCCCGCCCGTGGCGACACGGAGTAGATTTTCCAAAATCATTTGGCATTTTAAGCCAATTTCAAGAATAATACTAAGAATCAAGATTCAATCTTTCCAACGGTTTTCCGCCCGTTGTATTGCTCGCAGAATACCGAGGTCTTAGTATTTATTTATATTTTTCAAAACCGGTAGCACATGTGACGAATTATTCAATGTAAGGTGCTTTGAAAATTAGTTTCAAAATGATTGAATGATAAACAGAAGTTTGAAGTCAATTGGAACATAATAAAAACAAAATTCATGCAACAGTTTTCCGTGAATTTTCCGGCTTTGGGGGTAGATTTTCAAAAATCTTTAACCACCGCGCCTACTATTTTTGCCCATAGAACCTTGAAAATGAGTTTGAAGCCAATCGCATGAAAACTAAAAATGTCGAATGCTAGACTTTTCCACCGATTTTCCGACCATGTGGTCAAATTTCCTAAAATCGCTGATACACGTATCAAATTATTTTACGTAAAGAGCTTTGAAAATGAATTTGAAGGTGATCGGACTAAAATTAGACTTTCGCCCATACAACCTTGAGACCCCCATTTTCTGCCCATGGGGGTGGATTTTCCAAAATCGGTGAAATATGTGTCAAATGAATTTTTGTGTAGATCTCTGAAAATGAGTTTGAAGCTGGTTGGATGGTAAACAAAAAAGTTTCATACAACAGATTTCCGCGATTTTCCACGCTTGTGGGGGGAATTTTCTGAAATCCCGTCTTAGTGTGCACTTTCATTATAGATGGAACCTACTGTGAAAATTTCATCATCATAGCTCTTATGGTTTGGGCTGTGCGATGATTGCCAATCAGTCAGCATGAACTCTTTTATATATATAGACTAGCAGGTAATATCCCGGCCTTGCCCGGGGAAATATTTAGATGAAAATGCATTTTTTTCTTGAATTTGCCTACTTTTGTCAACCGTAAGAAATACAACTAAATAGTTGAGCCACGTGACTAAAATTTTCAGTATGAAAATGTCTTTGAAAAAAAAAAAACAACAAAAAAATGTCCCACTCATTTGTCCTTGACTTCCATTTCCCGCCCGTGGCGACACGGAGTAGATTTTCCAAAATCATTTGGCATTTTAAGCCAATTTCAAGAATAATACTAAGAATCCTGAATCAATCTTTCCAACTGTTTTCCGCCCGTTGTATTGCCCGCAAAGTACCGAGGTTTTTGTATTTATATTTAGAAATTAGTATAAAGCCACGTGTATTTTTCAAAAACGGTAGCACATGTGACGAATTATTTAATGTGAGGTGCTTTGAAAATTAGTTTCAAAAGGATTGAATGATAAACATAAGATTGAAAATGAGTTTGAAGTCAATTGGACAATAATCAAAAAAATTGCATACAACAGTTTTCCGCGTATTTCCCGACATTAGGGGTAGATTTTCCAAAATCTTTGGACACCGCGCCTATTATGTTTAGGTAGAACCTTGAAAATGAGTTTGAAGCCAATCACCGATTTTTCCACAGATTTTCCGACCATGCAGCTGAATTTCCCAAAATCGCTGATACACGTGTCAAATTATTTAATGTAAAAAGCTTTCAAAATGAGTTTGAAGTCAATCGGACGATACTCAAAAAAGTTTCATACAACAGTTTTCCACGAATTTTCCGAATTTGGGGGTAGATTTTCCAAAATCTTTGACCATTGCGCCTATTATTTTTTCCCATAGAACCTTGAAAATGAGTTTGAAGCCAATCGCATGAAAACTAAAAATGTCGAATGCCAGAGTTTTCCACCGATTTTCCGACCATGTGGTCGAATTTCCTAAAATCGCTGATACACGTGTCGAATTATTTTACATGAATAGCTTTGAAAATGAATTTGAAGGTGATCGGAATAAAATTAGACTTTCACCCATACAACCTTGAGACCCCCATTTTCCACCCATGGGGGTGGATTTTCCGAAATCGATGAAATATGTGTCAAATTAATTTTTGTGTAGATCTCTGAAAATGAGTTTAAAGCTGATTGGATGGTAAACAAAAAAGTTTCATACAACAGTTTTCCGCGATTTTCCACGCTTGTGGGTAGAATTTTCTGAAATCCCGTCTTAGTGTGCACTTTCATCATAGATGGAACCTACTGTGAAAATTTCAGCATCCTAGCTCTTATGGTTTGGGCTGTGCGATGATTGCCAATCAGTCAGTCAGTCAGTCAGCACGAACTCTTTTATATATATAGATGTATAGGTGGAAAGACGTCTTGCCCGGCGAAATATTTAAATAAAAGTGCATTATCTTGAGCTTGACTACTTTCGTCAACCGTAAGATATACACAAAAATAGAGTATCACAAAATTCCATCCCGTTGAAACCAAATAGTTGAGTCAAACGCCTAATGATTTGCTTGTTAGGGCTGTGACAATGACTTTGAAGCCGATCTAACTAAACAAATAATCATACTCATTTGACTTTGACCCCCATTTCTCGCCCGTGGCGACGGGTGGGCGTAGTCCTTTAAAATATTTTTGATGAAATTAGAAGAATAATGTCAACATCCAGAAAATAGCGGAAGGGTGGTAAAAAGTCTGTACTTAATTCAAGTGAAAAACTTTTAAAACAATTATTTCCATTGTTAAAACAGCGCAACCCTACATCAATCGCATTCTGTTTGCGTAAGTCCCATGCACTGCGGAAATGTGCACCGCTGTCAACAAAAACTCCAGTCAAATTTGGCGGAAAACTTGTTACATGATGGTACTAACAAATAACGACCGACCACCACAGTTATGGAACATCGATCAACAATACGATAACGCTAATGCAGCTGTTCCGATTTACTACATAATAATAATAATAATAGTGCTATTGTGCAGTAAATCAGCCCAGCAACATTCGCATTACATTAACTAAAAAGGTACAAACTAATTAATAAACTTAAATGACTAAAATTCACCAAATCGTAGTACTATAACAAAAATAATTGTTTCCAGCAGCAGCGCGCCAACTACCGTAGATCGATTGCAACGCTAGGCAGTCTGACTTATAAGTTTTAAGTTTCCCAGTAGTAGGGTTCACACGTGAGTAATGGGTGAATGGTAAGGACCACCCATTACCAGCTGGATTACCGGCAATGCAAATCAGGCATGAATTTAACATGGGCATGTCATTGGCGGTCACCTATAGCAACCCTCTGCATTACCATTCATAGGTGAATTCACCCATTACCATTCAGAAGTGAGTTCACCCATTACCATTCAGAGGTGAATTCACCCATTACCATTCACCAGCTAAAAATACTTGAATTGTCACCAAAAATAATCTTGATTTAAGTGTTGTTTTCAACAACGAAAATCTTAATTTTTAAATAAAATATATATAAAATAAAAATATGATTGAATATTAGACGGGATTAACTCGATCCCGAAACATACTTAATTACAGAATGTTTATTATTAATCTTGGTATTTTATTTATTAATTATTAATTTTTTAGTATGTCATAACAGAATAATTATATATATGTGTTTGTATATGTTGGAACAAAATCACTATTATTAGGCATCGTTGAAGCGCAGCGAGTTTCGTCTATGCACGTTGTAGGACTTCACGCTACTGCCGGCGTCTTTCCTTCTTCTCTTTGTGCTAACCAACGAACCACACTCGGCGACAGCGACACTACGCAGTCGCCTCGCTAAAACGGTACTTCTTAAAGCGACAACAGCTGATGCAATATTACCATACTGGTGAAATTAGTCTTCTGGCGAAATTCTCGAGACTGTACACCCATACACTTACACCAGCATCCACACACTCATAGTGTGCGCCGACACGGCCATCCTGACCATTACACGACCTCGTGCAATTCTACCAAAAATGTTTTGTTACCATTCGATCAACTCTCAAATATAACCTTAAATTTTTCATCCAAACTTATATCTTTCATTAACAAATTACATCTTCATATAACTGTTTCCTTCTTAACCAACACAAATTCTTTCTCTTTAACACAGCTTATTTTTACATTATCATCAACCACACAATGCGCCACACACCATGATCAAAACAATCGTTTTGCACTTGTGCTCACATTATTTTTACAAATAAGCCCTTAAGGCATCCTTATTACTGTCTCTTCCAACAGTTTCTTTTTACACAATTTCATTACTGTCTCTTTCAACAGTTTCTTTTTACACAATATCATTACTGTCTCTTTCAACAGCTTCTTTTTACATAGTTTCATTACTGTCTCTTTCAACAGTTTCTTTTTACACATTCTCACTACTATCTCTTTCAACAGTTTCTTTTTACATAGTTTCATTACTGTCACTTTCAACAGTTTCTGTTTCAACCCTTTCATCACTGTCTCTTTCAACAGTTTCTTTTTTACACATTCTCGCTACTGTCTCTTTCAACAGTTTCCCTTTACATAGTTTCATTACTGTCTCTTTCAACAGTTTCTGTTTCAACCCTTTCATCACTGTCTCTTTCAACAGTTTCTTTTTCAACTTTTTCATCACCAGCATATTTTTATTTTCTATTATTTGACAAAAACCTAAGCATATATCTATCCCCCTCTAACAATTCAGTTATTTAAAACGGCCCCCTAAACTTTGGGCTTAACTTTGTTTGATGCCTCTCTTCATTTTTTAACAACACGAAATCTCCAACACTGTATCCAACAAGATCAGTATTTATTTCACAAAATCTCTCATCACTTGGACAACAGTTTACAGCCCTTGATCTAATAATTTCGAATTTCCCTGGTGATATTACAACATTGAATCCAGGGGACAATACTTCTCGACCAATAACAATATCACTCTTCAAATACTCATTGTCCAAAACATGAAACAACACTTCAATGCAATATTGATCAATTTTTACGTTACAAAGAATTTGTAATGTGCCACACATGCCACCATTGCTGCCAATTTAGCTTTTTTCCCGTCAAATCTGGCTGCTTTTGAACACTAACTGCGGGAAAAATTTGGGAATTGCGCTAAGCGGGAAATCTGCCTCTTTTAGAAAAGCATTTGGCTTTTTTCCGCTTTTTTGAATGTTGCCACCAATTTCATGAAAATATGTAGCAGCATGGTTGCCACTTGCATTAAAAACAAGTAAGAATGCTCTAGTCGAGTATACCCGACTACGAAACTCCCTGTACCCAGGTCTAAAACTTGCAATTATATGTTCGTCTAATACATCGACTTGAAATTTGGACAGTAGATTAAGAGTGACCGAAGTAATGTACATGCCAAATCCCAAAGCTATATCTTTAAAAGTGTGGCTGTAAACCGTTTTGATCGAATTGCGGTGGAACGGGGAGAGATATCTGAGATCAAAATCAAACTTGACCTGCTCCCGCTATATACAAACCTACATTCCAAATTTGGTGTCTCTAGCTCTTATAGTTGCTGAGATCCTTGCGTTCATACATACGGACAGACAGACGGACATGTTCAAATCGAAATATCTTTTGATACTGATCCAGAATATATATACTTTATAGGGTCGGAGATGTCTCCTCCTGCCTGTTCCATACTTTTGCACATATCCAATCTCGAACGCCGTACCTATCGGTCACCGCCTATGACATGCCCATGTTAAAGTAACCGCTAAAACGCATTGCTGGTGGCTTGCCTGGTGACCGGTGGTATACACTGAGGACCGGTTCTGTGGGTACCCAGGTAGCCGCTACCGCGAACCACTGGGTGGGTACCCACGTAGCCGCTACCCCGAACCACTGGGTAAATATTCGTTCTCAGCAGCGGCGTTAGCAACTCGGCTTTTTTTTTTGGCAAGCTGGCAAACCACGAAGGGGTTCTGTTAGTTCGGCTTTTTTGCCGAAGTGGTTGGGGTTGTGACAACTCCAAAGCATCTGGCCTCAAAAAAATGCTTGTTTGACGCATCTATGTTTCAGTAGTTAATGGTACAAGAAATGGAATCCCCAAGCGCGCTTTTGATATTACGCACGCCTTGAACGATATTCGTTTCGAACAATATCGCACTTGTGCGTCGATGCATGCATACCCTGGAAATTATTTTTGATTTTTATATAATATAAAAATTGCTATGCCTGTGTAATTTGAATGAACACTATCAATTTGTTGTATTTTGGGGAACCTGGAATTATTTATGTTATTTTTACTATTTTTATTTAACATAAAAGCTGTTATGCCTGTGCTATTAAAATTTAAAGGCCAAACCACCGAAATAGCAAACAAGCGAAAACGATTCTCGTGCCGAATAACGGCGACTAACAGACATGCGCATGGCGTAACCACGATTGAGAGAGCCATAGGTTACGACAAGACGACTGCAACTTTTGGCTCTCACTGCGCATGTACATACATACGTCACATGACCCAACGCGCTTAAAAAATGTATGAAAATCAATGAATAATTTTAGACAACCTTAGTCTGTGTCTGTAAATTAAGTCAGATGGGAAATTCACTTCAGAATCATATAGAGAATTGTCTTACGCATCGACTAATAGGTCTTGGTGCCCTGTAGGTGAAATACTTATTAAGTAATACGTATTTAAAGTTAGAAATGTTGCCAGCCCGAATGTTTACATTCTAACTTTCTGCTCAATTTTAAAACTATGATTATGAAACTTGGCACACATCTTTATTTTCGGTGCAGCCAGTACATATATGAAAACTAGCCGGATCGAATCACTATATCATATAGCTCCCATAGGAATAATAGGTTGACACCTATGTTTTTGTATTAAAAACCTTTTTTGTTTGTAAAGATACCCTAACCAAACTGACCAAATTTCAGTTTTAATTTGTTCTAAATATGCTGACCAAATTTCATTAGTTTTGAATTGCCATTTCCATGCTTGCGACAATCATAACGCCAGACAATTACATAATGATTGATATAACTGATCACACCCTATAAGTAGATTTCGCCTCGTACATCTGTCCGTCCGGACATTTGAAACTGACATGCACACATGTTGGTGTATACCTTCAGTTTATAAAGTGTTACGTGTTTTTGCCTTCCCCACCCTCTCCCCCGCAAATACAATATTTAAGCCGATAACAACACAATGCTCTAGTCGATAATATCTGTTGCTTCCATATCCCTTTCTCTAAGTCTTCTCTTTTTTCCTGGTATTATTTAATTTTTCTTAACATTTTGTGTTAATATAAATTAAATTATTTAAATTACATGTAGAGACTATTGACGTCACTACTTGGCTACTTGGCTGTTATTCGGGGCATAGTTAGCCGGACGGGAAAATAAAAAACCCCCATCGGGTCGGTGTTGTTTTGCGTATTTTATGTTCTTCTCTTAAATTTAACTAACTTATTAAGTTTCAAATTTTAAGCGACAGCATTGTTTGTCAGCCAAATAAATAAATCGATATATATAAAAGAGTTCGTGCTGACTGACTGACTGATTGGCAATCATCGCACAGCCCAAACTATAAGAGCTAGGATGCTGAAATTTTCACAGTAGGTTCCATCTATTATGAAAGTGCACACTAAGACGGGATTTTGGAAAATTCCACCCACAAGCGTGGAAAATCGCGGAAAACTGTTGTATGAAACTTTTTTGTTTACCATCCAATCAGCTTTAAACTCATTTTCAGAGATCTACACAAAAATTAATTTGACACATATTTCATCGATTTCGGAAAATCCACCCCCATGGGTGGAAAATGGGGGTCTCAAGGTTGTATGGGCGAAAGTCTAATTTCAGTCCGATCACCTTTAAATTAATTTTCAAAGCTCTTCACATTAAATAATTTGACACGTGTATCAGCGATTTTGGGAAATTCGACCACATGGTCGGAAAATCGGTGGAAAAGTCTGGCACTTGACATTTATAATTTTCATGCGATTGGCTTCAAACTCATTTTCAAGGTTCTATGGGCAAAAATAATAGGCGCGGTGGTTAAAGATTTTGGAAAATCTACCCCCAAAGTCGGAAAATTCGTGGAAAACTGTTGTATGAAACTTTTTGGATTATCGTCCGATCGGCTTCAAAATCATTTTGAAAGCTCTTCACATTAAATAATTTGACACCTGTATCAGCGATTTTGGGAAATTCGACCACATGGTCGGAAAATCGGTGGAAAACTCTGGCATTCGACATTTTCAATTTTCATGCGATTGGCTTCAAACTCATTTTCAAGGTTCTATGGGCAAAAATAATAGGCGCGGTGGTTAAAGATTTTTGAAAATCTACCCCGAAAGTCGGAAAATTCGTGGAAAACTGTTGTATGAAACTTTTTTGATTATCGTCCGATCGGCTTCAAAGTCATTTTGAAAGCTCTTCACATTAAATAATTTGACACGTGTATCAGCGATTTTGGGAAACTCGACCACATGGTCGGAAAATCGGTGGAAAAATCTGTCACTCGATATTTCTTAATTTTATGTGATTGGCTTCAAACTCATTTTCAAGGTTCTACCCAAACACATAATAGGCGCGGTGTCCAAAGATTTTGGAAAATCTACCCCTAATGTCGGGAAATACGCGGAGAACTGTTGTATGCATTTTTTTTTATTATTGTCCAATTTACTTCAAACTCATTTTCAAACTTATGTTTATCATTCAATCATTTTGAAACTAATTTTCAAAGCACCTCACATTAAATAATTCGTCACATGTGCTACCGTTTTTGAAAAATACACGTGGCTTTATACTAATTTCTAAATATAAATACAAAAACCTCGGTACTTTGCGGGCAATACAACGGGCGGAAAACAGTTGGAAAGATTGATTCAGGATTCTTAGTATTATTCTTGAAATTGGCTTAAAATGCCAAATGATTTTGGAAAATCTACTCCGTGTCGCCACGGGCGGGAAATGGAAGTCAAGGACAAATGAGTGGGACATTTTTTTGTTGTTTTTTTTTTTCAAAGACATTTTCATACTGAAAATTTTAGTCACGTGGCTCAACTATTTAGTTGTATTTCTTACGGTTGACAAAAGTAGGCAAATTCAAGAAAAAAATGCATTTTCATCTAAATATTTCCCCGGGCAAGGCCGGGATATTACCTGCTAGTCTATATATATAAAAGAGTTCGTGCTGACTGACTGACTGACTGACTGACTGATTGGCAATCATCGCACAGCCCAAACCATAAGAGCTAGGAGGCTGAAACTTTCACAGTAGGTTCCATCTATAATGAAAGTGCACACTAAGATGGGTTTTTGGAAAATTCCACCCACAAGCGTGGAAAATCGCGGAAAACTTCTGTATGAATCTTTTTTGTTTACCATCCAATCAGCTTCAAACTCATTTTCAGAGATCTACACCAAAATTAATTTGACACATATTTCATCGATTTTGGAAAATCCACCCCCATGGGTGGAAAATGGGGGTCTCAAGGTTGTATGGGCGAAAGTCTAATTTTATTCCGATCACCTTCAAATTCATTTTCAAAGCTATTCATGTAAAATAATTCGACACGTGTATCAGCGATTTTGGGAAATTCGACCACATGGTCGGAAAATCGGTGGAAAACTCTGGCATTCGACATTTTTAATTTTCATGCGATTGGCTTCGAACTCATTTTCAAGGTTCTATGGGCAAAAATAAAAGGCGCGGTGGTCAAAGATTTTGGAAAATCTACCCCCAAAGTCGGAAAATTCGTGGAAAACTGTTGTATGAAACTTTTTTGATTATGGTCCGATTGGCTTCAAACTCATTTTCAAAGCTCTTCACATTAAATAATTTGACACGTGTATCAGCGATTTTGGGAAATTCAGATCCATGGTCGGAAAATCGGTGGAAGAGTCTGGCATTCGACATTTTTAATTTTCATGCGATTGGCTTCAAACTCATTTTCATGGTTCTACCCAAACACATAATAGGCACGGTGGTCAAAGATTTTGGAAAATCTACCCCCAAGGTCGGAAAATTCGTGGAAAACTGTTGTATGAATCTTTTTTGATTATCGTCCGAATGACTTTAAACTCATTTTGCAAGCACTTTATATAAAATAATTCGACACATGTATCTCCGATTATTGGTAATGCTCGGAAAATTTGTGGAAAAGTCTGTCACTCGACATTTTTAAATTTTATGTGATGAGCTTCAAACTCATTTTCAAGGTTCTACCCAAACACATAATAGGCGCGGTGTCCAAAGATTTTGTAAAATCTATCCCTAAGGTCGGAAAATACGCGGAAATTGACTTCAAACTCATTTTCAAACGTCTGTTTATCATTCAATAATTTTGAAACTAATTTTCAAAGCACCTCACATTAAATAATTCGTCACATGTGCTACCGGTATTTAATACTTTATACTAATTTCCAAATACTATAAATACAATAACCTCGGTACTTTGCAGGCAATACAACGGGCGGAAAACAGTTGGAAAGATTTAATTTGGATTCTTAGTATTATTATTGAAATTGGCTTAAAATGCCAAATGATTTTGGAAAATCTACTCCGTGTCGCCACGGGCAGGAAATGGAAGTCAAGGACAAATGAGTCGGAAATTTTGTTGTTGTTTTTTTTTCTCAAAGACATTTTCATAGCCCTACACTAAAAACATTAGTCACGTGGCTCATCTATTTAGTTGTATTTCTTACGGTTGACGAAAGTAGTCAAATTCAAGAAAAAAAATGCATTTTCATCTAAATATTTCCCCGGGCAAGGCCGGGATATTACCTGCTAGTCTATATATATAAAAGAGTTCATGCTGACTGATTGGCAATCATCGCACAGCCCAAACCATAAGAGCTATGATGATGAAATTTTCACAGTAGGTTCCATCTATAATGAAAGTGCACACTAAGACGGGATTTCAGAAAATTCCCCCACAAGCGTGGAAAATCGCGGAAATCTGTTGTATGAAACTTTTTTGTTTACCATCCAACCAGCTTCAAACTCATTTTCAGAGATCTACACAAAAATTCATTTGACACATATTTCACCGATTTTGGAAAATCCACCCCCATGGGCAGAAAATGGGGGTCTCAAGGTTGTATGGGCGAAAGTCTAATTTTAGTCCGATCACCTTCAAATTCATTTTCAGAGCTCTTCACGTAAAATAATTTGATACGTGTATCAGCGATTTTGGGAAATTTGACCATATGGTCGGAAAATCGGTGGAAAACTCTGGCATTCGACATTTATAATTTTCATGCGATTGGCTTCAAACTCATTTTCAAGGTTGTATGGGCAGAAATAATAGGCACGGTGGTCAAAGATTTTGGAAAATCTACCTCCAAAGTCGGAAAATTCGTGGAAAACTGTTGTATGAAACTTTTTTAATTATCGTCCGATTGACTTCAAATTCATTTTCAAAGCTCTTTACGTAAAATAATTTGATACGTGTATCAGCGATTTTAGGAAATTTGACCACATGGTCGGAAAATCGGTGGAAAAGTCTAGCATTCGACATTTTTAGTTTTCATGCGATTGGCTTCAAACTCATTTTCAAGGTTCTATGGGCAAAAATAGTAGGCGCGGTGGTTAAAGATTTTTGAAAATCTACCCCCAAAGCCGGAAAATTCACGGAAAACTGTTGCATGAATTTTGTTTTTAGTATGTTCCAATTGACTTCAAACTTCTGTTTATCATTCAATCATTTTGAAACTAATTTTCAAAGCACCTCACATTAAGTAATTCGTCACATGTACTACCGGTTTTGAAAAATATAAATAAACTAGCAGGTAATATCCCGGCCTTGCCCGGGGAAATATATTGATGAAAATGCATTTTTTTCTTGAATTTGACTACTTTCGTCAACCGTAAGAAATACAACTAAATAGTTGAGCCAGGTGACTAATGGTTTCAGTATAGGGCTATAAAAATGTCTTTGAAAAAAAAAAAAAATCAACAAAAAAATGTCCCACTCATTTGTCCTTGACTTCCATTTCCCGCCCGTGACGACACGGAGTAGATTTTCCAAAATCGTTTGGCATTTTAAGCCAACAATAATACAAAGAATCCACATTAAATCTTTCCAACTGTTTTCCGCCCGTTGTATTGCTCGCAAATTATCGAGGTTTTTGTATTTATATTTGGAAATTAGTATAAAGCCACGTGTATTTTTCAAAACCGGTAGCACATGTGACGAATTATTTAATGTGTGGTGCGTTGAAAATTAGTTTCAAAATGATTGAATGATAAACATAAGTTTGAAAATGAGTTTGAAGTAAATTGGACAATAATAAAAAAAAATGCATACAACAGTTTTCCGCGTATTTCCCGACATTAGGGATAGATTTTCCACAATCTTTGGACACCGCGCCTATTATGTGTTTGGGTAGAACCTTGAAAATGAGCTTGAAGCCAATCACATAAAATTTAAAAATGTCGAGTGACAGACTTTTACACAAATTTTCCGAGCATAGGACTGAATTATCAATAATTGGTGATACACGTGTCGAATTATTTTATGTAAAGAGCTTACAAAATGAGTTTGAAGTCAATCGGACGATAATCAAAAAAGTTTCATACAACAGTTTTCCACGAATTTTCCGACTTTGGGGGTAGATTTTCCAAAATCTTTGACCACCGCGCCTATTATTTTTACCATTTGAACCTTGAAAATGTGTTTGAAGCCAATCCCATGAAAATTAAAAATGTCGAATGCCAGAGTGTTCCACCGATTTTCCGACCATGTGGTCGAATTTCCCAAAATCGCTGATACACGTGTCAAATTATTTAATGTGAAGAGCTTTGGAAATGAGTTTGAAGCCAATCGGACGATAATTAAAAAAGTTTTATACAACAGTTTTCCACGAATTTTCCGACTTTGGTGGTAGATTTTCCAAAATCCTTGACCACCGCGCCTATTATTTTTCCCATAGAACCTTAGAAATGAGTTTGAAGCCAATCGCATGAAAACTAAAAATGACGAATGCCAGAGTTTTCCACCGATTTTCCGACCATGTGGTCGAATTTCCCAAAATCGCTGATACACGTGTCGAATTATTTTATGTAAAGAGCTTTGAAAAGGAATCTGAAGGTGATCGGACTAAAATTAGACTTTCGCCCATACAACCTTGAGACCCCCATTTTCCACCCATGGGGTGGATTTTCCAAAATCGATGAAATATGTGTCAAATTAATTTTTGTGTAGAGATCTGATTGGATGGTAAACAAAAATGTTTCATACAACAGTTTTCCGCGATTTTCCACCCTTGTGGGTGGAATTTTCCAAAATCCCTTCTTAGTGTGCACTTTCATAATAGATGGAACCTACTGTGAAAATTTCAGCATCCTAGCTCTTATGGTTTGGGCTGTGCGATGATTGCCAATCAGTCAGTCAGTCAGCACGAACTCTTTTATATATATAGATAAATACCTCGGTACTTTGCGAGTAATACAACGGGCGGAAAACCGTTGGAAAGATTGAATCTGGATTCTTAGTATTATTCTTGAAATTGGCTTAAAATGCCAAATGATTTTGGAAAATCTACTCCGTGTCGCCACGGGCGGGAAATGGAAGTCAAGGACAAATGGGTGGGACATTTTTTTTGTTTTCAAACACATTTTCATAGCCCTACACTGAAAACATTAGTCACGTGGCTCAACTATTTAGTTATATTTCTTACGGTTGACGAGAGAAGTCAAATTCAAGAAAAAAAATGCATTTTCATCTAAATATTTCCCCGGGCAAGGCCGGGATATTACCTGCTAGTAAATACATATGTGTGGAAATTTTAGATCGGGGTACAGGGAGTCTTTCAGTCGTGCACAATCGACAAGAGCATTCTTACTTGTTTTTGTCAATAATACGTGATTTTAGAAGTTTATACAGAGTATGTCCAATTTTATTGCTCGAAGATTACGTAAATATCGTAGATTTGTCCCAGATTGTTATGCATTCATGATCGTATGTATATGCATATGTATAAGCACAAAACCCTTTTATGTAATAACTAGATGGTATTGCCCGCCGTTGACCGGTTTAAATCTTGTTATGTGGAATTTTCACCTCTAGGTCATTCCCATTATTCTTGCTCTGGTCCTCTCAAGTTTTTTGGCCACGGTGGGAGATCAATGGATTACTGGTGGATGCATTTATTGTATCGGGCCTCGAAAATAACTTGTAGTATTGTGTTTCATAAAAACATTCAATTTTCGACTGATTGTTCCGATCCGATGGTAGCAAAAAATTTCTTAAGCCGTTTTCCACCAATTTTCCGCACTTCCGCGTGACATTTTTCGAAATCCCGCCGTAAAGGGCTTTTTGTCATAGCATCATTGCACATCAGTCAGTCAGTACAAGTTCTTCTGGTTACGTAAGTGTGTACTAGGAAATACTGCCGTAACATTTATATGACGAATGGTTCTAACGAGTTGTATGTGTTATGTTACGTAACTAACGTTTCGTAAAAGTATTTAAAGAGCTTGGGGCATTTCTCAGGCAGTAGTTTCATTCACACAATGAGGTTGCAACTTATAACAAACGCGGCACTGTTTTTTTCGATGCTGTTTTGTCCAGGGAAAAGCATTTGCTGTAAAAGAGAAGAATTTGGCTTTTTTGTTCGACCAAGATATATGCAGCATATAAAGTGCTCCAGTTACGAGCCAACAAGATATCTTGGAAGTATTGGTAAAGTTACTTTTTGTCAAAGTACTGTGTGTGGTGATTTACGAGAGGGGACACCATGTTGCGGTATTGGAAAGTGTGACGTACTTTGCTGCGACTGTGATAGAGGTTGCTGGGGCAACACAACTTCTCCTAAAGAGGTTTTTTTTCGGAAACATGGCAATACCTTATCTGAGTTGTTACCAAAACGTGCGATGCCTATGTAAGTATTATAAATACCTCTTATTATACTATGTTCCCGAAGGGAAAAATAGTATATTGGGTTTGCGCAATGTCCGTCTGTCCGTATGAACGCAATTTTTTGCCTTTATCTTTGAGCTAGAGCAACCAAATTTGGCACACATGTTGGTGTATATCGTCAGTTTATAAAGTGTCAAGATCAGCCCCCCACCCCCTCCCCCAAAATTTGGGGAAAACCTGTATCCTCCACATTTTTAAAGCTAGAGTTACCAAATTTGGCATACACACTAAAGTTGAGATTCCTGACAGATCTGCATCAAAAATTTTTGGACCCCACCACCCCCACCCCCCCAATGGAGCAAAACCTATATCTCCCACACCAGTAGAGCTAGAGTCACCAAATTTGGCAGACAGACTAATGTTGGCCCCCTAGATAAAACTGCATCAAAAATTTTTGGACACCCCCCACCCCCACGCACCCAAAGGAGCAAAATCGCGTTTCTTTCTGAACTCACAAATAACCATATTATATAGGACTGGGAACATAGTATTCTGCAGTCGGGTGCGTCCGCCGTCGGACGCCACCGCCGACTGCAACGTTCTTACTTGTTTTTATCTGTTTACATTTCAAATAATCTATTTCTAGGTTACATCCCCTTGATTTCTTTTGGACTACAACTAACTATAAGGTCAAAAGAGAATTTGGAAAACAATAGTGACGTATCTTATATTTGAAAAGTAATCCTGTCTTTGCATTTGGGAGTAGATAAATCCGCCCATGAATACAAACACCATTCGTGAATACTATTAAAACCTTCAAGTTGAGTTCTGATATTTTTTTCCTTTCCCATTTTCAATATTAAATTGTAGTCATCTGCGCATATATGTAGTTCCTTGTGTAGTGAAATAATGTTTGTGAGTTTATTGTAGGCGATAATAAATAGGATCACACTCAGAGGGGAGCCTTGAGGTTTTGCGTACTTTTATTTTCCGATTCAGCATGAAATTTTTGACATATGTTGTGATTTTTGGTCCAACTCTCCACATGTGAAGTTGTCAAATGCCTTCGCAAAGTTGAGAGATATTATGGAAGTGTGATTTTTGTTGGCTAACGTTCTATTTATTACATGGTCTATGTAGTTTAAATTGTCTATAATATATTTGCCTTTTCTAAACCCAGTTTGTTGGTTGTTTAGAAGTTTACTCGTGGTAGCAAACCACTATAGACGTTTCGCGATTATTTTATCAAGTAACTTGGCAAAGCAGGAATTAAATGACATTGGTCTATAGAAATCTACTTATGTTTTGTCTGATTGTGATTTATTGTAGTAATTTAAGATTCTAAGGTACATTATTGGATTTTTTAAAATGGGGTATAATATTTTTATACTATGTTCCCGAAGGGAAAAATAGTATATTGGGTTTGCGAAATGTCCGTCCGTCCGTCCGTCCGTATGAACGCAATTTTTTTGCCTTTATCTTTGAGCTAGAGCAACCAAATTTGGTACACATGTTAGTGTATATCGTCAATTTACAAAGTGTCAAGGTCGGACGTACCCGACTGCAGCGTTCATACTTGTTTTTTCCTCCTTGTACCCATAAAATGGTTAAAAAGGGGGTATTGGATTTGTGCAAAAGTATGTAACAGGCAGAAGGAGACATCTCCGACCCTATAAAGTATATATATTCTTGATAAGTATCAAAAGAGATTTCGATTTGGCCATGTCCTTCTGTCTGTCAGTCTGTATGAACGCGGCGATCTCAGCAACTATAAGAGCTAGAGACACCAAATTTGGAATGAAGGTTCCTGTATACCATACGCAGATCAAGTTTGTTTCCAATCTCTGATATCTTACCCCGTTCCCCCGCAAATCGATCAAAACGTTTTACAGCCACAGTTTTAAATATATATCTTTGAGATTTGGCATGTACAATACTTTAGTCACTCTTAATATACTGTAAAATTTCAAGTCGATCGGATTATAAACACGGAATTTATGCAACAGACAAGATTCAGTACTCGAGCGAGGCGGGGAAGAAGAAGCACAGCCACGACTTAAAATGCCTCGCGTACGCTGTGGCTCACGTGTGTGCGGAGCTACCCAGTGGATACTTGGTCCTTTTTAAGGAACCGGAAGTATGTCAGCTGCTAGAACTGCTCGAAATGATATTTTGATGTTTTACCTTCTTCGAAACAGTTCCATCCTCCACCCGCCATACTGAGTCAGTTACTCAGCTTTCATAAAACTGAAAAATGTACTGAAAACAGAAAACACACTTGCTACTGCTCCTAAATAATAGTTGGAAAACTTCTAGAAGTAGCCCTATTGACAAATTCTCACAAATTCAGCGTCTCAAAATCTCCCAGCCTTCTTCAGTCTTAATCAAAATGAGCAAGTTGCCAATCAGTATATCAGAGACTTGCTGAAGATAATTATATTAATGAGGTTGGAATGTTGTTTGACACACTTCTCTATAAACCACATTTGTCGATTTACCATCTGGTGCAAAAATAATTAAGTTGCTAGCTGAGCTAACTCTTGAACAGGCGACATAAAACTGTCCATGAGAGAAGCAATCCTCCTGCAGATCTAATCCAGCTAGCTTTAATGTTTGTCCCTGCGACTTATTTATTGTTACAGCAAAGCAGACTTTAATAGGAAACTGCAGTCTCTTAAACTGAAACGGAAGGTCTGATGGTATTAGTGGGACTCTAGATATGAAAACCGTCTCACCTATAGCACATCCAGTAAAAACTGTGACCTCAATAACAATTCGATGAATGGCTTTCACCTGCAGTCTTTCGCCATTGCATAACTTTGGCTGATTAAGATAACGCAGCAACATTATAGGTGCATCGACTTTAAGAATGATATTATGAGCTGGGAGTCCTGCCGGGATTAAAGTGTTGAGAAACTCGACAGGATAATGAGCTGCATCATTAATTTCTGTAACAGAATCGATGGACTTATATTGAAATTCATCTCCATCAAACGACTTTAGAAGTAAATCATTAATATAGGAGGCTCTTTTATTCTTGGCAGTAAAAATTACTCGTTCAGATAACTATCCTAACGGCTTCGCAGCGATATTGGAAATATCTGGATATAGCTTGGAAATGACATCTTCGAGAGATGTCACAACTGTACCCAAGCATGAGGGAATAGATATTTTGCCTTCAACTGTAGGATGCATTCCGTCTCCTATTTTAAGAAGAGTTTCTGCAAAAATACCCGCAGAAACATCACCTTTCAAGTGAACTCGCATATTTTTATTTAATGCTAGTTTTCGAATGTGAGGCCATAGAAATGAGGATTTCAAGCAGGATTTTATTTCATCTGTCCTTGTTCCTCTGACTACTACCGGAAGTGTTTGGCGAAAGTCTCCTGCTAAAAGGACAGTAATGGCTCCCATAAATTTTATTTTATTTATATACGAAGGCAAAACAGTGCTGCCTCGAATAAAAAATATAATATTGATACATAGATAAAAGGAACAAATTTAAAAGCCTACACGAAATTACAATTGAAATCTGATAACGACACCAGCAAGTTGGGGGAATTTTATTTGCCAGTCCGGCTAGCTATGCTCCTATTCACAGCAAAGAATTGCTGGTGACGTTATTACAGCCTACAGAGAGATAGTGAAGAGTTAGTTATGAAGAAAAAATGTACAGAATTTAAGGTTAATTTAAGGGACAAAACTAAAGAAGAAGAATAAAGAAAGACAGTAAGAATAACATCTCCAAACCGATGGGGGAAGTTTTAGTAGCCAGTCCGGCCAGCTGTGGAGGTCGTTATCACGTATATCCTTTTGTTGAAAATAAATATAAGTTACCCACTGTACAACGCAAGGCGTGTTCTTCTTTCTTTACTATGTATCCCATTTCAGTAACTGTAACGCTCTTCTTATGTTTTGTATTCCCTTTTAAGTTTTGGCTACCTGGGAGCAGCCCGTATGCATTTGATCTCACTCGCAAATAAACATTATAATGAATAGGTTATGGGCCCAGAACACGCAGTCAGTCCGCGCAAAAAGATCGTCGAGTTGTTCTGGGAAAAAAGTGTTGTTGCTTGTTAAAGTGAATTGATATTCTGGACTTTTTAGACAAGTAACAATAGTCGATCGCAAAGACTTGTTAAAAAGTGAATTTAAACATTTTGGACTTTGATTAACAAGTAACGGTAGTAAATTAGGGAAAATCTAATTGGCATTGCAGTTGGGAAAACAAGATCCGCAATGCAGTCGATCGAGAAATTGGACGACCAAAACTATAGTGCGTGGGTCGTTCAAATGAAAAGCGTCCTCATACACGCAGAGTTATGGGCAGTTGTGTGTGGACGCGTCGTTAAAAACGAAAATGATAGTGCTGAACACTGCGTTTGACGCAAAAGACAAAAAGGCTCTTGCTAGCATTATGCTTAGCATAAAGGCATAATGTAAAGAATTGCAAAACGTCTGCCAGCGCATGGGTGAAATTAAAAGAGATTTATTCAGTGGCGCCACGGCTCATTTGTGTTGTGAAAGATCGTGCTTCATAGAAATGAAAGAGCCCAAAGAGAGAATTGTTTTAGCAGGAAACAATTACATTGAGGCCAATAAGCGCGGTTCGGTGCGTTTAAATTGGCAAAATAACACAATTGTTTTGACTGACGCGTTATTTGTAAAAGATCTGCAATGTGACTTCATATCAATTGCGAAAGTGATCCAAAAGGGATGTAATAAATCGCAAGGGCGATATTGTGTTGGTTGCCAGAGAGCAACAGGATTTGTTTTTGTTTGAGGCAAGCAACAAAAAATGTTCCGGTGCCAAAGGGTGAGGCGCGCATGATGGTTGGGTACTCAGAGATTGCTAAGGCTTACCGTTTGTACGATCCCAGAACACGGAGGGTAACTGAAGCACGCGACGTAATTTTTCTTGAAGATTTTTCAGATGACAGCGTAGAAGCCAAAAGCTTGGCAAGTATGTTGGCGGTCCCACTGGTCATGATCGAGCCCGATCGTGCCTGCGTTACCAATTTCGAGCAACCTGAGGATTTCGCAGAGGCTGAACAAGCTACGGCTGTTGGGCTATTGCCAAACTCTGAGGAGCCTGTAGTGCCTGAGCTTGCAGACGTTGCTGATAAACACGAGCCAAACGTGTCACGTGAGCGAAGGGGCCGTGGGCGGCCAAAGAAAATCTACACTGGTCAGCCGGGGCGCCCGCGCAAGCAAACAAACAAACTGAATGTTATGACGACTGATGACGTAGCAGTTCCAGTAAGCGTCGATGCGGCAATGAACTCTGATCATTGTAATGACTGGAGAGCATCGATGCAGAAGGAGATGGAAAGTCTCCAAACGTTGGTTGACCTACCCAAAGGCGAAAGAGCAATCGGCTCGAAATGGGTGTTTGCAGTGATGCGTTCTCGCCTGTGGCTAGGTACTCAACAATCAGACTAGTAATTGCTCTAGCGGTCGAGAATGGTATGTATATACACCAGATGGACGTATCTTCACTCAGAGAAATAATTAAGTATTCTGTACTCAAACCAAGTACAAACGGTGTCAAAATCCGACCAAGCTCGCAAAGTCTTATTATGAGTACAGGATTCTTATATTAAGAATGATTTTTATGTCCGAAATTCTTAAAATAAGAATTTTCGAGATATATGAAGAACACTTTGTTGATTTAAAAACATATAGTTTCTCAAGAAACACTACACACTGAAAATAAATTTCATTTTTTGACTTTAAGGCCAGCGAAATAGGTCACCTTATCAAACCTATTACGGCTTGATTTACTTTGCTGTTCATATTTCCAACTTGGTTCTTTCTACTCCCTGTACCCATAAAATGGGTAAAAAGGGGGTATTGGATTTGTGCAAAAGTATGTAACAGGCAGAAGGAGACATCTCCGACCCTATAAAGTATATATATTCTTGATCAGTATCAAAAGAGATTTCGATTTGGCCATGTCCGTCTGTCTGCCCGTATGTATGAACGCAAGGATCTCAGCAACTATAAGAGCTAGAGACACCAAATTTGGAATGTAGGTTCGTGAGCAGTTCAAGTTTTTTTTTGATCTAGAAAACCAAGGAAAGAAGACGGCTTCTGGTCGCCCTCCATTGGTAAAAGAGCGTGATAAGGCGAATAAAAACAAGTAAGAATGCTATAGCCGAGTATACCCGACTACAAAACTCCCTGTACCCTGATCGAAAATTTCCGATCGCTTCTTCGTACATTTACGCATAGACACACACATACACAAAGACGCACCCACACACAAGCGACAAGAAGGCTGCTTCTTACCCCCCTCGCTCCAGTACTGAATTTTGTTCGTTGAATAACTTCCGTGTTTATTATCCGATCGTCTTGAAATTTGGACAGTACATCAAGTGTGACTTAAGTATTGTACGCGCCAAATCTTAAAGCTATATCTTCAAAAGTGTGGCTGTAAAACGTTTTGATCGAATTGCGGGGGAACGGGGGGAGATATCTGAGATCGGAAACAAACTTGATCTGCGTATGGTATACAGGAACCTAAATTCCAAATTTGGTGTCTCTAGCTCTTATAGTTGCTGAGATCGACGCGTTCATCCGGACAGACAGACGGACATTTGCACAAATCCAATACCCCCTTTTACCCATTTTATGGGTACAAGGAGTAAAAATTGCTGTGAAAGAAAACCTCAGAGCAGCGGAAATATGTTCTGAACTGAGTCTTCCAGTCTCTAAGCGTCGTGTGCAACAAATTTTACAAGCCGAACCATTCATTTTATATGAAACAAGTAAGAATGCTCTAGTCGAGTATACCCGACTACGAAACTCCCTGTACCCAGGTCTAAAACTTCCAATCATATGTTCGTCCACTAACACATGCACGCACATATTCACAAAGCCGCACACACAAGCGACAGCAAGGCGACAGCGCAAGCAAGGCATTTTAAGTCGTGGCTGTGCTTCTTCTTCCCCCTCTCGCTCCAGTACCGAATATTGTTCGTTGCATAACTTCCGTGTTTATAATGCGACAGTAGATTAAGAGTGACCGAAGTAGTGTACATGCCAAATCCCAAAGCTATATCTAGAAAACTGTGGCTGTAAAACGTTTTGATCGATTTGCGGGGGAACGGGGTAAGATATTAGAGACTTGAACTTGATCTGCGTATGGTATACAAGAACCTTCATTCCAAATTTGGTGTCTCTAGCTCTTATAGTTGCTGAGATCGACGCGTTCATACAGACTGACAGACAGAAGGACATGGCCAAATCGAAATCTCTTTTGATACTGATCAAGAATATATACACTTTATAGGGTCGGATATGTCTCCTTCTGCCTGTTACATACTTTTGCACAAATCCAATAGTCGCCAAATGTGAGCTACTGCTACGACAAAAAGTTGCCTGCATGCACTTTGAAGAAAAATATAAGTTTTGGGACTTGGAGTGGCGAAATATCATTTTCAGCGATGAAAATAAATTTAAATTTAGACCAGATGGATACCACTATTAAGTAATTTCGCGATATCAGGACCCTCAAGCAACAAAGGTTGTCCCGCAATTTTCAAGGAGGTTCGCTAATGGTGTGGGCTGCTTTTTGCTTCCATGGAAAGACTCCAATATGCTTCATATCCCATAAAACGAACTCTGAAAACCATATAGAGCTACTGGACAGTAATTTGATTATGTTTGGAGAGGAAATGTGCGGCGATTTCTGGACATTTCAACAGGACAATGCACCTATCCATGTCCCAAAGAAAGCGAAACAATTTTTCGATGAGCGAAACATACCGCTTTTGATGTGGCCTGCCAAAAGCCCAGACCTTAACCCCATTGAGAACCTTTGGGGTATCCTCACTAGTAAAGTTTACTGTCATGGTAAACAATATAGGTCCCTGAAGGAGTTGAAGGAGGCGATTGTGGCAGAGTGGGCGAAATTGGATCATGTACTCCTTCAAACATTAATAAATTCTATGCTAGCTCGAATATTAAAAGTAATAAAGGGCAATGGAGGACATATTTAATATTTTAGCATAATAAACTTCCCAAAAAAATAACGAATACTTAAGAAAAAAACTTATTTTTTGGTTATTAATTAAATTTAAAAATAAAAATGAAAACCTTCATTATGACTGTGTTTTCAATTTGAGCTGTTATTTAAATAACTTTAGCATAAAATTATGATCATTTTATAAAAACAATGTTTTTGTTTTTTATCGAAAGAATTATGTTGATAAGGTGACTTATTTCGCTGGCATTATATATGAAAACTAGCAGGTAATATCCCGGCCTTGCCCGGGGAAATATTTAGATGAAAATGCATTTTTTTTCTTAAATTTGCCTACTTTCGTCAACCGTAAGAAATACAACTAAGAATCCTGAATCAATCTTTCCAACTGTTTTCCGCCCGTTGTATTGCCCGCAAAGTACCGAGGTTTTTGTATTTATATTTAGAAATTAGTATAAAGCCACGTGTATTTTTCAAAAACGGTAGCACATGTGACGAATTATTTAATGTGAGGTGCTTTGAAAATTAGTTTCAAAATGATTGAATGATAAACATAAGTTTGAAAATGAGTTTGAAGTCAATTGGACAATAATCAAAAAAATTGCATACAACAGTTTTCCGCGTATTTCCCGACATTAGGGGTAGATTTTCCAAAATCTTTGGACACCGCGCCTATTATGTTTAGGTAGAACCTTGAAAATGAGTTTGAAGCCAATCACCGATTTTTCCATAGATTTTCCGACCATGCAGCTGAATTTCCCAAAATCGCTGATACACGTGTCAAATTATTTAATGTAAAGTGCTTTCAAAATGGGCTTAAAGTCATTCGGACGATAATCGAAACAGTTTCATACAACAGTTTTCCACGAATTTTCCGACTTTGGGGGTAGATTTTCAAAAATCTTTGACCACTGCGCCTATTATTTTTGCCCATAGAACCTTGAAAATGAGTTTGAAGCCAATCGCATGAGAATTAAAAATGTCGAATGCCAGACTTTCCCACCGATTTTCCGACCATGTGGTCGAATTTCCCAAAATCGCTGATACACGTATCGAATTATTTTACGTCAAGAGCATCGAAAATGAATTTAAAGGTGATCGGAATAAAATTAGACTTTCGCCCATACAACCTTAAGACCCCCATTTTCCACCCATGGGGGTGGATTTTCCAAAATCGATGAAATATGTGTCAAATTAATTTTTGTGTAGATCTCTGAAAATGAGTTTGAAGCTGATTGGATGGTAAACAAAAAAGTTTCATACAACAGTTTTCCGCGATTTTCCACGCTTGTGGGTGGAATTTTCCAAAATCCCGTCTTAGTGTGCACTTTCATCATAGATGGCACCTACTGTGAAAATTTCGGCATCCTAGCTCTTATGGTTTGGGCTGTGCGATGATTGCCAATCAGTCAGTCAGCACGAACTATTTTATATATATAGATATAGATAATATATATACATATATATATAGATAATACCACCATACAATGCAAATTAAATCTTGATGGGCGTTACCATATTAAGAATTTATTTTATAGCAAAGTTGTTGCGGTAAAAAGATATAACTTAAAAAAGAATATCGTGGATCCAAAATAAACTTGACCTTCGCCTGCTATACACGAACCTACATTCCAAATTTGGTGTATGTAGCTCTTATAGTTGCTGGGATCGACGCCTTCATACATACGGACGGACAGACAAACGGACATGGCCACATCGAAATCCCTTTTGATACTGATCAAGAATATATATACTTTATAGGGTCGGAGTTGTCTCCTTCTGCCTGTTACATACTTTTGCACAAATCCAATACCCCCTTTTTACCCATTTTATTGGTACAGGGAGTAAAAAATATCATCACCCAAAATTTCCTCAATAGGATTTGAACTCGGGACCGCCGCGCCGGTGATTTGGCGAACCGCAACTTAGTCAACTCAGCCAGCCTACGATTCAGTCAAAGAATCCCGATCATACTTAATTTTAAAATTCTGCAGGACGAATATACTTAAAAATGTGCAAGAACAAAACGGTGTTATCATTAACTACTGAAGCATAGATGCCTCAAACAAGCATTTTTCTGAGGCCAGATGCTTTGGTGACATTGGAACCCCAAGCAGTTCGGCACAAAAGCCGAACTCGACAGAACGCCTTCGTGGTTTGCCAGCTCGGCAAAAAAAAAAAAACCGAGTTGCTATCGCCGCTGTTCAGAACGAATATTTAGTCTTGGATCGACACCAGAACGATGAGCACGGCTTTTGTCGCTTGCGCTCTCATTTCGTTTCTATGTGTGGGTCCAAGTAGGCACATGCGCTTGCTTCTTAGTATGCGTGAGAAATGCAGAAAGGCAACAGCGCATGGCACTATGAAATTTCAATTCAGAAATGGAAATGGAAGCAGCGACGAACCAGACATGGCCGTGTTATATGCACATAGCTTGATTTTGCCAGCGGCATCATTCACGATGCGGTGGCCGTGTAGATAGAGAGACTACTTGTTTGTTAACCGGCTTTTTGCAGGTTCGATCCCCAGTTCATCCATTTCTTTTAATAATGGGAAACAATATTTATTTTTTATTTTTTTTTAATTTTATAATATTTTTTAATATATATATATATAGTGACGTATTTACATACTCACCCATACACAAATGCAGACACCACATTCACATACACTACTCATATTTCCACTTCCATACATTAAGAATTGTAGAATCAGCTCATTCATAAACCCAAGCATTTCACATACACTACTTCCACTTCCACACATTAAGAATTGTAGAATCAGCACATTAAGCATAAACCCAAGCATTGTATTTTGTATTCAAATTTAGCCTTAAGCTGAACACAAACGAATAAAGTCGGGAAAGACAAGAACTTGAATCGTTGTTGTTTTATTCGAAATATTCCAGCGGCTAAAAGTACAGTCTATTGATTGTAAATAAGCCTTGACTCAAAGTGAAATAGTAAATATCTCATTGGCGCAGCCGGTAGGATAACAAAATTAACAAAAATCTTGATGCGATAACTAGCTTTATCAATTCTTGTACTTGATGCGATAATTAACATTATCAATTCCTGTAACTGTTTTTTGCTATCCGCTAAAGAACTTTGCTAAGGCAACCCGCGACGGTTAACATCGTGTTAAGCTTTATTAAAAAAGTGAAACCTCAATAACGCGACACCGTAAACCTATACACAGACACTTAAGAATTCGCTGGAAAAATAATTCCAAGTCGATTGGTTATTCCAAATATAAGCGAAACAGCTTGAGTGCAACATATTAACAAATAATTAAGTGAATAATACCCTACAAACTAAGTTAACAAAAGTAACAAACTAAGTGAATAATAACCTACAAACTAAGTTATCAAAAGTAAATACATGCCGTAGAGAATTTCCAAGGCGATCCAAATACATTATACACGTTCATAAGCCGTATCGATTTCATTCTGGCGCTATACCAAACAACAGAGGAACAACAAAAACTTATCATCTTTGGACACATAGAACGGAACATCAGTGGTGACGTCATCCGCACTCTGGATGTTACCAACCTCACCAGCTGGGCGGAACTCAGGACTCAACTTATTCTGAACTACAAGCCACAAGTACCAAACCATCAACTACTGGAGGAGTTCGAAACACTCAATATCGAGGTAATGTTCGTCAATTTTTGGAAGAAGCCGAAAAAAGAAGGCAAATATTAACCAGTAAACTAGAATTAGAAAACGATATATCAGAAACAACCTTGTACACTAGATTAATCCAAACAAGCATTGAAAATTTAATCCAAAAGTTACCCACTCACATTCACCTTAGAATAATTAACTGTAATATTCCACGCTTAAAATCGCTTATAAATATATTGCAAGAAAAAGGTCTTTACGAAACACCAACTCTAAACAAATATAATTCAAAATCAGTCCCAAATCAAAATAAATCACAGAATAATGTACATAATAAACAAATAAATAATCAAGGCAAACCAATTACACCTTTTCAACCATTATATAATACAATTTATCAACCCTATTACCGACCACCTACCCAAATACCACCTCAAATACCCGGATCTAACCCTATTTCTTTTCCCCAATATCGTCCTCTACAATATAGTGCACCTATGATGCAAACACCCAGACCAAATCCACAATTTAACAGACATAACGCATTTGACCAGAACCGTTTTGGACCTAATTATGTAGGTACACCGGCTAACTTTCCACCAATAGGAAATACGGTAACGAATAACCCGGTTAAGAGGCAGAGACCATCAGACAGCGGACAGTCAAAGATGAGTATAGATGAAATGAGATACCAAGAAGGAACACCAGTTCAACCCGAATACCCATACAACCTGGCTTACCCCTACTACCCATATTATCCAGACTATCCTCAGGTTGACCCTCATTCTTACCAAACGTATGACATCCCTAATCCAATTTACAACACTCCTGAACAAGGTTATGATAACTCAAACCAGGCAGAAGCAAAGCAACCAGCACTCAATAATATAGAACCAAACGATACAGAACAAGCTGAAAATTTTCGGTTAGCAGCCACGGATCAAGCCAATATATAATAGTTAAACATAATAATAACAATTTAGGGTGTCTAATTGATACTGGTTCCACAATAAATATGTTGACCCAAAATATTTTCAAAACACCCATACAAACAAACTAATCATTTAATCCATACAAGTAATGGCCCCCTAATTATAAAAATAAATATATATAATTAGAAATCACAAACTTACCACCGAACAACTATTTCCCTTTTGCTGAAGAGTTTTTAATTCACCATTTCTCAGACCAATATGATATGTTGATTGGACGCAAATTGTTGTCTAATGCTAATGCCATAATAAACTATCAAAAGGGAACAGTCAACCTTTTTAATAAAGAATACAAATTAATCAATACAGGCAATACCACAGAACAAAACCATATTCAAGAATACCCCTTTTCTAATGAAGACCCAATATTTCTGGAAAACTCCACGCTTAAAGAAAACCTATTCCGACTTGACCATTTAAATACAGAAGAAAAACATAAATTAACTAGTTTGTTAAAAAGTTTCCAAAATATCCAATATCACGAAGGCGATAAACTCACCTTTACCAATCAGGAAAAACACACTATTAATACTACACACAACGCCCCTATCTATCCAAAAAAATTGTATAGCTATCCACAGACCTACGAAAAGGAAGTAGAGAAACAAATTCAGGATATGTTAGAGCAAGGAATTATACGAGAAAGTAACTCACCATATAATAGCCCCATTTGGGTTGTACCCAAAAAGAAAGATGCTTCCGGACAGGAGAAATTTCGTATTGTAGTTGACTACAGAAATTTGAACGAGATAACGATCAATGACAGATTTCCCATACCCAATATGGACGAAATCCTGGGCAAGTTAGGCCAATGTAATTATTTTACAACTATAGATCTGGCTAAAGGGTTTCATCAGATTGAAATGGACCCTGCATCCATCGCGAAAACGGCATTTTCAACAAAACATGGCCACTACGAGTTTACTCGCATGCCATTTGGGCTTAAAAACGCCCCTGCCACTTTTCAAAGATGTATGAATAATATTTTGCGCCCACTTTTGAATAAAAATTGCCTCGTATACTTAGATGATATCATTGTTTTCTCTACTTCTCTAGAGGAACATCTGCAGTCTTTGCAATTAGTTTTTGAAAAATTATCTCAAGCCAACCTTAAATTACAATTAGACAAATGCGAGTTTCTCAAATCATAAACCACATTTTTAGGCCATGTCATTACGAAAGATGGTATTAAACCAAATCCCGAAAAAATTCAAGCTATCACTAAATATCCATTACCAGCTAAACCAAAAGAAATAAAAGCATTTTTAGGGCTCACGGGCTACTATCGAAAATTTATTCCTAATTTCGCTGACATCGCAAAACCTCTAACTAGATGCTTAAAGAAAGAGGCGAAAATTTATATCAAAAACAAGGAATATATATAAGCCTTCGAAAAGCTAAAACTGCTTGTCTCAAACGATCTAATATTAAGAATTCCGAATTTTGAACGAAAGTTCACATTGACTACTGACGCCAGCAATGTAGCTCTTGGAGCCGTTCTCTCACAAGACGGTCACCCGGTCAGTTATATCAGCCGAGCGTTGAATGACCACGAGTTGAATTATAGCGCAATAGAAAAGGAACTCTTAGCTATTGTATGGGCCACCAAAACGTTTAGACACTTTTTGCTTGGTAGACACTTCGAGATAGCTAGTGACCATCAGCCTGTGTTGGCTGCACAAATTAAAAGAGCCAAATGCTAAACTAACTAGGTGGAGAATACGATTATCCGAGTATGACTTTGACATAAGATACATAAAAGGGAAGGAGAATTATGTCGCGGACGCTCTATCCAGGATAAAAACAGAACAGAATTTTTTTGGCGAAGCAACTCAACATAGCGCAGAAGAAGATAGCTCAAATTTAATAAGTTTAACCGAAAAACCGGTGAACCATTTCCAACGGCAAATAATATTTACAAAAGGACCGAATAAAATACAAAACGAGACTTACTTTAAAAAACAAATTACGCACATTTTTTATGACGAAATGACAGTAGAAGACGCAAAAAAATATTTAATAGACCACTTTTGCACTAAAACTAGTGCATTGTACATAAAAAGTGACTCAGATTTTGAAACCATTCAAATCGCGTATAAAGAAATAATTAATCCCCGCCATACCAAAGCCCTCCGCAGTTTAATTTTATTAAAAAACATTCTCACTTATGCCCAATTTAAGGAATTAATCCTAACTACTCACGAAAATGTATTACATCCAGGCATACAAAAAACTGTAAAGTTATTTAACGAAACTTACTATTACCCCAACAGCCAATTATTAATTCAGAATATTATAAATGAATGCCATATTTGTAATTTGGCTAAAACAGAACACCGAAAAACTGACATGCCCATGAAAATAACACCACAACCAGAAAACTGTAGAGACAAATACGTAGTAGACATTTATTCATCAGAGGGTAATCACTACGTGAGTTGTATTGATTTATACTCTAAATTTGCTACTCTTGAACAGATTAAAACTAAAGACTGGGTTGAATGTAAGAACGCTCTTATGCGAATATTTAACCAGCTAGGGAAACCTCAGTTGTTAAAGGCAGACAGAGACGGAGCATTCTCCAGTTTAGCCCTCAAGCGATGGCTTGAGAGTGAGGATATAGAGTTAAAACTTAATACTACAAAAACAGGTGTTGCAGACATAGAAAGACTGCACAAAACAATAAACGAAAAAATTCGTATTATAAAAAATTCAGACGATAATGAGGCCAAGTTGAGTAAAATAGAGACAATACTTTACATTTATAACCACAAAACCAAACATGATACCACTGGACAGACCCCTGCCCACATATTTCTGTATGCTGGACAACCTACCCTAAACACACAACAAAATAAAGAAATTAAAATCAATCAAATAAATAAAAATAGAACAGCGTACGAAATTGACACTAAGTACAGAAAAGGACCATTGCAAAAAGGTAAATTAGAAAACCCGTTCAAATTAACAAAAAATGTAAACCAAATTGACGACGACCATTACAAAATAACTAACAGAAATAGAGAAACATATTACTACAAGACACAATTCAAAAAACAGAAAAAAACTAATCGACTTCCCATCCTACAGGCTCCTGGCTCATCCTAATTCTCCTCTTCGCTTGTATAAAACTATGCCAACCCCAACAAATCCAAATCAACAACATCGATACCGATCATGGATACCTACTACTGTCGGACAAACCGGTACAGATACCATCCGCATTTGAACACCATACCCTACAAATTAATCTTACTAACATAGACAGTATAACTCATTATTTTAATAATAAAGTCCTTAAATATGCCAACATCCCCCAAATCAGGCTATCATACCGAAAATTACTAAGACAACTGAAAGGCCTAACATTACACAAACAACATAGACAAAAACGAGGACTGTTTAACATAGTTGGATCAGCTTACAAGTATCTCTTTGGTACATTAGATGACAATGACCGAAAGGAAATCCAAAAGAATTTAGAAATCCTAGCAATAGAATCAATCACGGTACATGAACTTAACGACGTTATAAACCTAATTAACAGCGAAATGCAAAAAATCCAGACCCACGTAAATGAACAGAGAGACATCGAACAAATGATGTACGAACTCCAACAATTTACAGAATACATAGAAGACCTAGAGATGGGTATGCAACTCTCTCGACTCGGACTCTTTAACCCAAAACTACTAAATCATGACAAACTAGAAAATGTCAATAACCAAAACATACTATCAATCAAAACATCCACATGGATCAATTATAACGAAAACATAATACTAATCATATCTCACATACCCACTAAACAAGAATTCATTAACTCAGTCAAAATTATACCCTACCCAGATCACAACGGTTATCAATTAGAACAAATGAACACATTTTCTTATTTTGAAAAAAACAATAAAATTTTTAATTCCGAAAATAAAGAAGAAGAGAACGATTGTATCATAAACATAATTAAACATAAGAAACCAATTTGTAATTTTTCGCCTATCCAAGACACAGAAATGATCAAATATATAGAACCAAATACAATAATAACTTGGAACCTTAGTAAGACAGCACTTATGCACAATTGTCAAAATTCAAATAAAAAAATAGAAATAAAAGGAAACAAACTAATACAAGTAAAAAAATGTACAATTGAAATAGAAAATATGATATTAAGTGAAAATGATCAACCCCCAAAATTAGACTTAACACCCCTGTACACACCATTAGAATTAACTAAAATCAAAGCTATTAAACACAGTGACATTATCCATTTAATCTCAAAAAACAATTATACAATCTATATCATAATCGCAATAATAATCTTTATACTTATAATATTGTATTTGTATTTGAAATATGTCACACTAAACCCTATTAAAATACTTTACTCAAAAATAAAAATAAATACTGACACAAAAGAAAATGATGAAAATCCAAACCAAATTACACTCCCAACGCTATACCCATCAGTCTCTGCTTTAGCAGACGCTTCTCTTTAAGGGAAGGGAAGTGACGTATTTATATACTCACCCATACTCACCTACAGAAATGCAGACACCATATTCACATACACTACTCATATTTCCACTTCCATACATTAAGAATTGTAGAATCAGCTCATTCATAAACCCAAGCATTTCACATACACTACTTCCACTTCCACACATTAAGAATTGTAGAATCAGCACATTAAGCATAAACCCAAGCATTGTATTTTGTATTCAAATTTAGTCTTAAGCTGAACACAAACGAATAAAGTCGAGAAAGACAGGAACTTGAATCGTTGTTGTTTTATTCGAAATATTCCAGTGGCTAAAAGTACAGTCTATTGATTGTAAATAAGCCTTGACTCAAAGTGAAATAGTAAATATCTCATTATATATATATATAGATTATAGATTATAGATTATAGATTAAATATACATATATATGAACATAGATATATATTTACTAGCAGGTAATATCCCGGCCTTGACCGGGGAAATATTTAGATGAAAATGCATTTTTATTCTATGTTCCCGAAGGGAAAAATAGTACATTGGGTTTGCGAAATGTCCGTATGAACGCAATTTGTTTGCCTTTATCTTTGAGCTAGAGCAACCAAATTTGGTACACATGTTGGTGTATATCGTCAATTTATAAAGTGTCGAGATCAGGACAAGATTTGGACTACCCCACCCCCACCCACCCAACGGAGCAAAACCTATATCTCCCACACCAGTAAAGCTAGAGTCACCAAATTTGGCATACAGACTAATGTTAACCTCCTGGATAAATCTGCATCAAAAACTTTTGGACACCCCCCATAGGAGCAAAATCGCGTTTCTTTCCGAACTCATATTTATAGGACTTTGAACATAGTATTCTGCAGTCGGGTGCGTCCTACTGCAACGTTCTTACTTGTTGTAATTGAGTTTATTTGCACATGCAAATTCCTAACAGCACGGGTTACAGGGATCAAAAACATGATTTGTAACACCCAGATGTGTTCGCTGTTATTGTCGTGTTTAAACACTACCAAGTTATCATCAAGATTATCCGGCTGCGCCAATTAAATAACCGATTTACGTGAGGGTTTTAAGAAAAAATTATATAAATAATATCGATGTATCTGACTTTCTAAATCGAACTCAATTAATCTAAGTGCGTGGTTGCTGATCAAACCTCGGACCGAAGCTTTTAGGAAGCTTTAGATTGAAAAACGTTTATGTTGACAGCGAGCTTTTTGCTCTCTTAAGGAATAGTCTCTTAGGGAGATTACGAGAGAAGTAGCGACATCGCGTTAGCCGAGATTGGTGCAGCGTCTGCATTTTCGTGTGGGAAAGTGGTGGCCTGATGATAACTTCGACAAGTGGCTTAGGTTCTTAAATATGGGGTCTTTTGCTTATGTCTGAACGATATCCACCAGTGTCGATGTTATCAACAGATTTGTTTACAATAATTTGGATTGCTTATGAACTGTATGTGGTTGCTAAGTGGTATGTGGTTGCGAAGTGTGTTTGTAGCGGGAGAAGCATATATAACAGCAGAGCTTTCCCCAAAACTCGTTTTTGGCAGGGGTATATCTCCAACACTTTCATAGATAGAGTCACCAAATTTGTTGGAGTGCATCTATCAAGAAGGTCAGTTCCAGTTCCAGCGACGACGGCATCAGCGACTGCGCAACCAGAGCTGGACTGTGGTCCTTCGACCAGCGTGGCTCCTGCGCCTGCTGCAAAACCGGCCAAGGTCACGGGATCTGTGGTAAAATGGCTGTTTGCGGCACCCAGGAATGGGGCCACAAGGAAGCCTTGCCTCTGCAACAGCGGGACCGTCTAGGGCGCCGAGTACCATGCGGTACAAAGCGTCCATGCTCCCCAAACGAGTACGCGGCAACGGTTCCCGATGGGACAAGCATGCACGTCTCGTGCAGCGCTCCACGTCGGAGTGGTAGAGGAGTACAATTCGGATACTCCAAGTGAACTTGCACCACTCTAGATGAGCGTCAGCCACCCTGTGCAGGTGCATCACCAAAAACGGGATTAACCTGACCCTTATCCAAGAGCCATGGTTGATTGGTGGCCAAGTCCGTGGATTGAGTTGCGGTTCATGTAAGTTGTTATGTGACCAAACGGGTGGACCGCATCGCGCCTCTATTCTTTTAGATAAAACCGAAAGGCATTTCTCCCAACAAACTTTATTTCCAGAGACTTCGTTTTGTCCGCCATTGAGGTGGAACTGGCGGTGGTCCAGAGGCTAGACGCTTTCTGCCGTTTAAAGAAGCAGTTCGTCATCGGTTGCGCCGCCAACGCACATCACAGTGTTTGGGGTAGTAGATCACTACTAAACGTGGTGATGCGTCTTAAAATATGTTTTGTGTAGTCATTTGGAACCGTGAGGTTTTCTGGTAGCTCTTTAACAGAGCCAAGTCCAATAGGGACTTGTGCAACACATACAGATGTGCGCTCACTTACAACATTAAATTCATTAGACGATCCAAACGTGGTACTTGGCGTAACTACTGCGAAAGTGTACAGGCACTTCCAGAAGCAGCCAGGTTGCAAAAAGTACTCGTCAAGGGGTCGTCCAATGGGGTGGGGATTCTTAAGCAAACTGATAGTTCTTACACTAAAGGCAGACGGGAAACGCTAGACCTTTTCTTAAGGTGCATTTTCCAGGATCGATCTTAATTTCTAACGACACATCCTGTGATGAGGTTTCCACACTACCTGACAGACGGGGCCATAGTTTGTGAGGTGTTATCTTCGACCCGGACAAAGTAAAGTAGGAAACAAAGTCTTTCGCTCTCTTTTAAGCCCAGGAGGCAATCAGATTTCTCCAACCGCTTATTAGTTTACTAAGGGCGAGCTTTGCCTGGGGATACATCCCACAGTCCTGGAGACGGGCTAACGTGATTTTCATCCCAAAGCAGAGAAACCGACCCCTAGATCAACCTAAGTCTGACAGCCCAATTATCCCAACAACCTTCCTTACATATCCAATCCCTTTCGTTTATACAATTAAACAACTTATCCAAAATACAAACGTATCGTGGCTTAATTCAAATTAATATAAATACCATTAAATGCATATAAATGGCGCGAACACACTACCTGCTTTGGAAGCTCCTTCCAACAATCAATTCTCTACTGGCAGAGGGCAGATCTTATGTACGTTCCGCTAAACAACCCCGTCTTCGTCTTGATTGTGACTACACGAACAGCGCCGCCAGCGCGCCTGCACAATTTTTATGAAATAAGTATCTGTATCATCTCTAATATAAATCACGTTGTTGTTTTAATGTGTTTTTCATGTGTCTATTACAATCTCAAGCAAGGTCCTTCCTCTGCCCCTTATAATAAAAATATTATTAATTATACAGAGACTCGATTTGAAGAAATATTTTAAGCAAAAACATAGTTTTCGATCGATCGTCCATATGGCAGCTATATGATATAGTGGTGCGATTTTGACCAAATTTAGTCAAATTATTTAAAATATGCAGAGACTCAGGTTGGAAGTTTTTTATGTGGATTTCGTTTTCGATCGATTGTTCCTATGACAGCTATATGATACAGTGGTCCGATCTGGCTGGCTCTAACATATGTACGGGCTGCTGCAAAAAAAAGCATGTGTGCCAAGTTTCAGGCCGCTACCTGTTCTAGAAGTTTTTAGCCGCTCTCTCCATATAAGCCCAGTCACTGTGGACTGCGACTAACGAAGATGCGATTGGAAATATTTGACCTGGGTACAGGGAGTTTTGTAGTTGGGTATGCTCAACTATAGCATTCTTACTTGTTTCATTTGCTATTGTAGGTTAGGTTAGGTAGAACCGGTTGACCACCACATGGTGGTCACACATAGATCGTGTAGGTCCTTAGTGTCGCCGGATACTGAAGGTCATTAGGAGGTTTGTTTATCCTGTAGGATTCGTGTGCGCTTGGCAAACGCCAGCAGCGCATTGGGAGTGTGTCCGGCCGCTTCTTCTAGTGATGCGAGCCAGTGTTTGTTGAAGTATCGATGTCTTAGTGTTGCGAGTGCTGGGCAGCTGCATATAAGATGTTCCAAGGTTTCCACAACTCCTGGTTCCTTACATTTCCGGCAGCCGTCTTCTGTTAATATCCCCAGCTTTTTAGCATGAGCTGCTGCTAGGCAATGTCCAGTTAATACTCCTATCATTAATCTGCAATCTTTCCTTGGAAGATGTAGCAGGAAGTTAGTGAGTTTCTGATTTCGCTTCTTGCACATAATTTTAGCGATTCTGCAGCTGGTAGTGTTTCGCCACCTTTCACCAGCTTTAGCCCAAGCGGATTCATCCAGTTCGCTATATAGCGACTGCAATGAAATTTGTATATTTCCTTCGATCTCAAGAGGTAGCCCGACTCCTTCTTTTGCCAGGCAATCCGCCATTTCGTTGCCATCAATGCCCCGGTGGCTGGGAACCCAATAGATATGCACTGTTCTAGCAGTGCTTAGATTATCTAAAGCCTCCCTGCTTGCCAGGACATTTTTGGAACAAATGGAGGACGCCCGCAATGATTTTATAGCAGCTTGGCTGTCTACGAATATGTTTATTCGCTCGTTCATAGTTGTTGTGGATAGAGCTACTTCTGCTGCTTTCCTTATTGCGAAGACTTCCGCCTGGAATATGCTGCAGTAGTCGGGCAACTTGTATGGCAACCTTATTTCTGGTTCTGCACAGTACACTGCCGCACCTACTCCTGCATCCATTTTTGAACCATCCGTGAAGATCTTAATGGCGTGTTGGTCCAGTCCAGTACACCAATCTTCTGGTCCCATTGACGTTTGCGTTTCTTTGAAGTTAGCTCGAGGAGTCATGTAGTCCGTGCTACTTTGCATCTCCCTCCCAATCGAGCTGTGTCCAAAACTTTGAAGTGCCATGTTACCCGTTGCACATAGACGTTGGGCGGTCCTCTGTGCAAGCAGATGCGCGTGTATGTCCAGGGGGTTGACACACAGTAGAGTTTCGAGTGCCTTGGTTGGAGTGGACCTCAGCGCCCCCGTGATACAGACAAGAGCCTGTCGCTGGGTCCTTTCCATTAGTTTCAGGTATGTGGTCTTCTTCGTGGCTTGCCACCATACCAGGACGCCGTATAGTAGTATCGGTCGCACTACTGAGATGTAGATCCAATGCATCAGTCGTGGTGACAGGCCCCAAGTACTACTTAGCATCTTCTGCGATGCGTAAAGCGCGACTGTTGCTTTTTTCACCCTTTCCTCAACATTGAGTCTCCATGTCAGTTTGCTGTCCAGGACTACTCCGAGATATTTTACATTCGTTTTTGGCGTGAGCGGTATTCCGTTCAACCTTGGCGGGTTCCACCGCGGTACCTTGTATCTCTTAGTAAAGAGAATGAGGTCCGTCTTATCCGCGTTGATGCTAAGTCCGGCTTCGGTGGCCCATCTTAGTATTTCCTGTAACGTGTGTTCCATGACTGAGCTGAGGGTCGATGGACATTTTCCCGTGATAATAATGCTTATGTCATCCGCATAGGCAGTTATCTTTGGGGCTTTCCTGTAAAATTTTTTGAGTATTTTGTCCACCACTAGATTCCATAACAGGGGAGACAAGACTCCGCCTTGTGGCGTGCCTCCATGAGCCTCCTTCGTTATGGTGGTGGTTCCCCATTCGGCTTTGACTCTTCTGCAGCTCAACAGGGTCTGTATCCACGAGTGTATTGCCGAGTGGGATGCTGTGGCTGTCAGGCCTCGCATTATCGCTTCAGTTGATACGTTGTTGAATGCACCGGAGATATCTAAAAATGCTCCCAGTGCATATTCTTGGTAGTGGAGGGCTTTTTCTATATACGCTACCAGGGAGTGTAGCGCTGTCTCCACCGATTTCCCTTTGCTGTAGGCGTGTTGGTTGGGCTCCAGGGATGAGCTTGCGCCCTCCCTAATGTGGAGCTCAATTACTTTTTCCAATGTTTTCAGCATGAATGAGGTTAGGCTTATGGGTCTGTAGTCCTTCGGCTGCACGTGACTGACCTTGCCTGCTTTGGGCAGGAACACGACCCGTGCAGTTCTCCAGGCCACAGGCACATAGCCGCGTTGCAGACATGCCTCAAACAGTGGATGCAGCCATGGGATGATCCAATGCTTGGTCATCTGCAGCATCGCTGGAAAAATTCCGTCCAGTCCAGGGGATTTGTAGCTCGAGAACGAGTCTATTGCCCACTGGATTTTCTTCGGTGTAATTATGTCTGCGGGTAGGTCCGAGCTTATTGTTCGGATAGTTTGAGGTGTGTCAGGCTCTGTGACTTCTGTACACCCAGGGAAATGCGCATCGATGAGAGCGCATATTGCTTCCCTGCTGTTTTCCGCCCATCGTCCATCATCTGTTTTTAGCTGACTCTGTATGATTGGCTGTCTGGAAAGCAGCTTCCGGAGTCTCGCCGTTTCTGTGACCTTCTCTATGCTTGAGCAGAAGGTTCTCCATGTGTTTCTCTTTGCCTTCCGAACTTCTTTTATTAACGTTGTTACAAACTTGTCCCAGTTTGTGTTCCGGGGGTTTCTGTATACATTTTGGGGAGGAGTGTAGTCAAATTGCACCTTGAATTGGATGTACTTGTGATCCGAGAAGGAGGGTTTGTCGAGAACCCTCCATTCCGTCACTTGTGTACTATTCCCGGCTGCAAGCGTAAGATCTAGGATATTAGAAGACGTGGGTACCACATATGTAGGCTCACACTCGTTTCGCTACGTCGCTCGCGTACTCCCTGGTGGTTTTGTTGGTGGGGCGGGGCCGCTTGCTCACGGGCACTCCAGCCTTTGTCGTTTCGGTCGAGCGCTGGCGTTTAGTGGCCAATTGCTCCTCAACCTTATTTTCGTAATTGCCACTAGAAGCCTGTAGAGTAGGCTTCTGGGCAAAGTGTTTGCGACCCTCGCTAATCTTCTGATCAGCCCACGCCAGCTTGCTCCTCTCCTCAGGGGTGAGGTCGCCGCTGCCGCTGAGCCGAGCTCTGATTCTAAGAGCCGCTTTGTATTGTGCCTTGGCTCTCATACCCTCCTTTGTCCGCTTGGGCCCGACCTCACTAGAGGTACTGGCACCCGCCTGGACAGGGGAGAGCAGAAGCTTGTTTTCGGCTTCCGTAGTTATGCTACCGCCGTGCGATTCGCAGTCCGAGTCTGTATCGACTACGGCACCGCTTCGCCACAGCTTAGCGTTATTTGCGTTTGTGGTGGTTGTGGCAGTAGCTTTGCAACTACCATGGCCTGCTCCAACCAAGGTAGAGGTGTGACCGCTGGCGACACGCAGAGAGGATTGCTCCTCCCCGTGCCCGCCGGTGGTAGCAGTCAAGCTTCCCACCGACGTTTGAGTCGACATCCCGACTCTGGTTGACTCCTTTTTTCCCTCCATTGTGATTTTTTAATTCGGGGAATCACCCTTAGCGTTTTATACCTTCCGCCAGGTACCTCGAACCATGGCTCCGCTCGCAGTACCCTTATCTTGGCGAAGCCGATAGGAAGTACTGTGCCTTCGCCTTCGCTAGACACTGCACTACCTATGGATGTAGGCGCGCAAGTGACACAAAGTATAACCCGTTTACTCCGAGGTTAATACAGTGTCCATTGCCCGGCCAGCACCCTCGTGGAGGGTTCAGTTCGAGGATTTTCGGCGACCATTTGCTATTGTAAGTGTCACTTCTTTTGTTTTAACTTGGGCAAACCCTAATAGTTGAGCTGCCTTAGTTGTTTTGCCAAGCCACTTGTGAAATAGGATAATTTTTGGCTCGTCTCCTTAAAAGTCTTGGACATATCTCATAAACGTTGCACGTTGCGACAGAGGTATTTTTTCTAAAATTTCATTGAACAATAAAAGATTTTTAATGTGTTCAATGTTCAATGACATTAATGTATGAATTAAATTGGTTAACACATCGTAAAAACTTATCCCCCACATCTCATGCCGGGCCGGACTAAGGTGTCATCCGGACCGTGCCGAGAGTCAGCCTGGCTGGGGGACCGGGTTAAAAACTAGCTCAGACTTGAACGTGTGGGCTCAGGCAAGTGGCGACCGCCTGTTCTAACCAGCCTTACCCGGTTACGGCGGATTTTTGGGTGGACCTTATAATTCTCCGCAACTCGTGGGAACTATGAGCAAGAACATTAATAACATTTTTAAATCCCCGCAGGACATCCCAGCGGGTGATGTCGCAAGACATTATGAGGAGCGGTTTCTAGATAGGGAGAGGCCCTCAGTGGTAGACCACCCTCCACATCTAGCTCCAATTAATCGGAGAGTGCCGCAGGGACCGCAGGGTCATGCGCGTGGAGCACATGGCCAACAAGCATGACAGACCACTGCGTCGGCAGAAGCGCGCCTAAGCTCGACTGAACCATCCCGACCGATGCGACCGCCGCTGAAAGCCGACAGACAGTGGCATCAACAGCCGCAGCGCCCGAAGAAGAAGGAATTCCTCCCTCCGCGCGGCCAACCGGGGGGGCTGGATGACCTTAACAGACGCAATTTGTGTGGTTCGTGAGTCAAGTGGTACCTCCAGCAGGGGCACCCTCCGTAAGAGGCCCTAAGAAGGGCTACGGAGCCGAAGGCAGCGCCGGAGCAAGCTAGAACACCTGCTTCAAAGCGCTCAAATAGTAGCCTCACGCCACCGACGGGGACGCCAAAAAGGGCGTGCACCACGAAGGCGCCGCAAGGACCGACAACCGTTAGGGCTGCGCAAGCTGCTGTGGATCACCCCAGCACATCCCAAGCGGCAGCTGCTGCGGCAGCAGTAGCACCTCCCCCAACAGCACCCACCCAGCCTCGCGCGTCGTACGCGACGATTGCGAAGAAGGTGAAGGTGGCTGTGTTGCCCGTGGACTATCACCAGGTAACCCTCAGCCACAGGGAACTATCCGCGCTAGAGGAGACCATCCTCGATGAAATCGAAGTCGCAGGATGGGACACTGCGCTCTCCTACACGGGTATTCACTTCCGAGTAGGCCACCTAGTAGTCGATTGCACCGACGAGGGGTCAGCCGATTGGCTGATGAGCGCAGCGCCGAGACTACACTCCTGGAAGCGTGTACCACTCAACGCAAGAACAGGTGAAGGTATACCCTCACCACACAATATCACGGTCTTCTGTCCGAGAAGCGCGGATCGGTAAACCGATGCCTTGTTGAGCTTGCTGAGGAATCAGAACAAGATTCGTGGAGGGTACTGTCCCGGAGAAATGAGGGGGGAGGAGCCCTCTTCGTCATAGGAATTGACGAGATGTCACGGGACACAATAGTGGAAAGAGGGCACCAGCTCTTTTTCCGCTTTGGGACGATCCCCGTGAGTGGCCTAAAGACGCCAAGAACATAACACAGCAGCCGAAGCCACAGCGGCCCCTGTTCTCCCCTGCACGGAGACAATAGCCGGCTCGACAGACCTGGCCGAGGATGAGAGCGTGGTGGAGGTAACACTCGAGCCTGGCGCAGCAGAAGCTATGGGGTTGGAGGAGGACTTGGAGGATGGCGCTCCAATGTCATCCCAAGAGCTTGACCTGGAACTTCGAAGTCAGGCGAAAGGGGACGAAGCGGACGTCACACTGACGAATGGAGACAAGGGTGGCGCATTTAAGCCCGACTCTCCAGGAATCGAGGCATCCACTGTCCGCTGATGACGACGCCGTCATCAGCACCGGGCTAGCCCAGGTGAACATTCACCATGCAAAGGCGGCCTCTGCCGTCCTAGCTAGGATGTTCACCAAACAACATCCGTGGCTAGCCCTAGTACAGGAACCGTGGTTCAACCACGGCATAAAAGGCCTCTACACAAGTGACTCAAAGGTAGTATATGACCATAGGAGTACATCTCCAAGAACTTGCATAATGGTAAGGAAGGGCATTAACTACACTATCCTTTCAGAATTCCTGACCCGGGACTGCGTCCCAATCACAGCCCAGGCGTTAGGAACTGCCACCACCACATTAGTAGCGTCGGCGTACTTCGCAGGAGATAAGCCCTGCCACATTTCTGGGGGTGATGTGCGGTCTGGTGGAATACTGCAGGACGCATTCACTGCCTATCATCGTGGGATGCGACGCCAACGCGCACCACGTTGTGTGGGGAAGTAAGGATGTCAAACCCAGAGGTGAGTGCCTACTTGATTTTATATTCAAATATAACCTAGAGATAGGAAATGTCGGATCTTTACCGACATTCGTAACTTGGATCAGAGAAGAAGTATTGGACATTACCCTGATAAGCCCGTCCCTCAAGCCACACATACGGGACTGGCATGTATCACCAGAGGAGTCTATTGCCAACCATACACGGGCCGATTTTAGCACAATCGGTTGCGGCAACCAGTTGTCACTCAAATTGGGTCTTTGCCTCGCACGCCGCAATCAGATCAGCCAACTTCGTAGCACAACTCGAGAAATGGCGTCGGCAAGTACCGAATTTATAAATAATTGATAAAGTAATTATTGTAACTAACTGGTTTATTTAAATATATTAAGTAAACAAAAAACCAAAAATTTAGAAAAAAAATTTAAAATTTTGAATTTAGTTAATAATAACAACAAAAAGAAAATCTGAATATCCAATAATGCTATTATTTTCTGCTAAACAATGCCACTTATCAACGGCAGCAAAAGATCTTCAAATGTTTCGCACAAAACAACAGACAAGTACCAGGCGAACAAAAAAAACAGTAGCGGGAAAAACCAAAACGAAAAGGGAGACGCCCACAAAGATGCACACAACTATGCACAACTATAGCCCAACTATAGCAAACCCACCCCCGAACCTGAAGCAGAGCTCTGCAAGTGTTTTGCATACAACGAACAGCATTTGAACCAGGCGATCAGCGAAAACAGTAGCAAGAAAGTACAAAACCAAAGGGAAACGCCCACGAATTGTACCAATCGAGTTGTGCGTTGTCCATCTACACCGCAACCAGTTGTGGCAACTCGCTGCTCGTATCAAAGGTTTTGATACAGAATTCAGTTGGCCCAACTTTGTACCAACCGTTCCAATTACATTGCAATCGGTTGCCGCAACCCGAAAAACTCACTCAAGTTGGGCAACTGAATTGGCGCGTGTATGGTCCGGGTATGTCGGACCACAGAACAATCCTATTCAACCTTAAGGCGAATATGGATAATAGCACAGCTATTCGTAATCCTAGGAAAACGAACTGGGAACTTTACAAGTGAAACCTATCTCTCGAGCTAACCAGGGACGTGACTGGTATACTCAAACACCCACTGGAGCTTGAGAGGTATGTTAATAGTCTCAATAGTAGCATATTACATACCTTTGAAAGTAGCTGTCCTAACCGGAAAACCGTAAAAATGCCTCGATCGCTATTGCCAATCATTGAAGATTCAGCATGCATATCTTCTCCATCTTCTGGTGGCTTCAATGGCTTTGGTAAGCAAACACAATTGCGATATCGTATGCAAGTGACTAATTAATTTATGTATAGGTATTGAATCAATAACAAAGGAGCCGAGCAAAATTGTATGGCGACAGCAATCTATGCAGTTGCATGTCAATAACATAGCCTTTCGAGGAGATTCTTCGCTGCCAGCTGGAATAATGGAGCTTAATACTCTATTACAGCTATTTTGCTATTTTTTCAATTCTGAAATCATGAATATGATCGTCGAGGAAACCATGTGTGCAGCTTTAACCGATAATATTGCAAATAAGTTTAAAATCAACATTGACGATATTCATTATTACATCGGTATATTGATATATATGTCCATATATCGCTACCCGAATTTAAAAAGCTATTGGCGAAAAAACGCGTTTGGACCGATTCAAACCTGCATGACTCGAAATTCGAGGCAATTAAGCAGTACTTCTCACTGCGTGATGAGAGCGAGCGGATCAAAAAGGGCGAGCCAGGCTACGATCCACTGTTCCGGACGCGATAATTTGTTGACATTCTCAACCAAAGGTTTGACTCCGTACCAAAGCAAGCCCGCCTTTGTGTAGACGAGCAAATGTGCAGCACAAAAATGAAGCACCACTTGCGGCAATATATGCCTAATAAGCCACACAAATGGGGTATTAAGCTATTTGTCTTGTGCGATTCTTTTGGCTATGCATACCGTTTTGAGATCTACAGCGGAGCGGGTGATAATGTGATCTTGCCTGGTCACCCAGATCTTGGAACTTCGGCCAACATTGTTGTACGTTTAACAAAAACCGTACAAAGTTTCAAGCACCATATTGTTTACTCTGACAAATTTTATACGTCACTGCCGTTGATGGTCTATCTGCGTGCGAAAGGTGTTTATAGCCTTGGCATAGTGCGTGTAAATCGTATCCCCAAATGCAAGCTGCCAAACGATAGTACTATCAACAAAAAGCCAAGGGGTTTTTCGACTGAGTACGTAGGCTTCTCATATGGAGTCGAAATAAGTAATGTGCTGTGGAAGGACAACAAGGCCGTTCGCTTGGACGGACTTATAGATGGACTTATGGGCCGCTATCATATCAGAGCTAAAACTCGGGATGCTGCGACACGAATTTGTTACCACTTGATTGACATGGCAGCAACAAACGCTTACATTTTATACAGGCGTATAGAAAACGAGAACGGACAAATTGCTCGAACTCCCCGACTTTCGCGAATCGATTGCTGCAGGTCTGGTATCGTTTCAAAATAAGAACTTTCCAGGTCATCCAATGAGTGCACATAACAATCGAGCTTCACAAGGACGGACAATCCAGTCTCCATCTTCTCAGCAAGGGCGGACAATGCAGTCACCATCCTCTCAGACAGAGCGGACAATGCAGTCTCCACTCGCTCAGCGACCTTCGAAGCTAGGGCTCAAACTAGGCGAAAAGTCTACGCATCCAATTTCAGACTTGCGGTTTGACCAGCTAAACAATTTTCCGGATTGGTTGGATCGAGACAGTGGAAAAAGATGGTGCAAGCACTGTAAAACTTCGCAAACGCAGTGCATTTGCACAAAATGCAAACTGCATTTATGCTGCACAGCCAACAAAAATTGTTTTTCGTTGTATCATAAAATGGAATAAGATTTAACTTCGTAATTTGGAAATGACTATTTTTACACTCAGAGCCCCAAGAGTGCCTTGAGGCACTTATTTACATTTTCTCACCTTACAGGTAAACGAAAGTTTCTACAATCTTTCTGAGTACATTTTTGAATTCAGGAGCCATAATTCACTTAAGAAAAAATTATTCGATTTATTTTCATCCATTATTTTTGAAAGTAGCCTTAGTGGGTTAATTTTACTTAATGAGTAAGATGCGCCTTATCAATCTGCTACATCCAGGCATATTGAACCATAAATTGGTTCAAGGGAAAATACTACTATCCAGTCTACCAACGTCTAATCCAAAACATTCTGAACTAATGTGAATTCTGCAACATGGCTAAAACAGAACATAGGGACACTAAACTAACCCTTGAATTAACACCAACCTTTAACATTGGGGAAAAACATGTCATGGACTTCTACATAATATGCAACGTACAATTCCTATCATGCATTGACATTTATTCAAAATTTGCAGCACTTATCGAAGTAAAAAGCAGAGCTATTATTAAAATATTCAACGAAATGGGAAAACCCCAAGAAGTAAAAGCCGATAAAGATTCAGGTTTTATATGCACAGAATTACAGGCAGGGTTGAACTCTGAAGGTTATAATAAACATCACATCCAGCCAAAACAGCATTAAAGATGTGCAAATATTCCATTGAACGGTTTACGAAAAACTAAGAATAGTTAATAGTGAAGCAATAATAGAAAATAAGATGACTAAATTCGAAACCATATTATACACTTACAATCACAAAACAAAACATAAAACTACTAACAGAACCTCAACGGACATATTCATTTATGCATAAGCCCCAGAATAGGAAGTCGAGGAACTTAATAAAATCGTAATAATTTTGAAGTATGTATATACTAGATTTAGGCAAGCCCCATTAGTGAAGTCAAAACTACAAGCTCTTTTTATACCCTATCAGAGGGTATAATAATTTTGTCTCGAAATGTGGAATGGTCAGAAGAATACGTTTCCGAGCCAACAAAGTAAATATATTCTGAATCAGCATGAATAGCCGAGTCGATATAGCGATGTCCGTCTGTCCGTCTGTTTCTATGCGAACTAGTCTCTCAGTTTTAAAGGTTTCGTAATGAAGCTTGGCACAGACCCTTCTTTTTGCTACAGGCAGTACATACATATGTCGGAACCGGCTGGATCGGACCACTATAACATATAGCTGTCATAGGAATGATCGGTCGACAAATATGTTTTTGTATGAAAAACTTTTTTGTTTATAAATGTATCCTTACCAAACTTTCCTAAACAAAGTATCTGACCAAATTTGGTTAAAATCGATCCACTATATCGGTATATCAAACTTTTTGTTTATGTAAATATTTCGTCCAAACTAAGTGAGAGTTTTATTATACTTCAAATAGTTTCTTATAATTTCATACAAAATTAAGTTTTGTATAAAATTAATTCCTACTAGGGTATATAGCTTCGGCACACCGAAGATAGCTGTTCTTTCTTGTTAAGAAAACAAATTGCCGACAAAACACTTCGAAGAAACAAACAGAAGTAGAAGGTACCACATTAAAAATCAAAGTTCAAAAAAGAAAAAAAAATTAACGAAAGCAAATATAATAACAATTGCAGGTCCACATCAAACAACTACCCGATATAATAATCACCAATCCAAGGGACAAACTATAGAATTAATCCGATCAAAGCACAAAGTGGAAATCTAATATTTAAAACAGGAACACAAGACATACCCACAAATTACGAATACCATTACTTAATAGAAAATATAACCAAAACTGAGAACACCTTTGACAACTTAATCAACCAAACAACAGAATTTAAAAATGCCCTTCAAATTTAATATCTAGTAGAAAAACTCAATAGTGAAATTAACGGTTCAAAAATTGTCAAACGTAACAAGAGAGGTCTAATCAATTTTATCGGAACTGCATATAAATGCTTATTCGGAACACATTCACATCACATTCGCATCGATGGAATGATCCATTTTCGATTTATGTGGCGGTCGGTGGATATTTGTTAGTACCAACGTGTGATAACTTTACCGCCAAATTTGGGACATTTGAACTTTTGGTGACTGCGGTGCACATATATGCAGTGCACGGGATTTACGCAAATAACATGTGAGAAATGTAGGGCTTCGCTATAGTAAATTAGGTTAGCGAAATGTCCGTCTGAATCTACATATTTCGCCGGTCAAGGCCAGGGTATTACAAGCAAGTGTAGTTAGTATGTATATACATGTATGTACATTCGTAAGCTACCGTAAAATTCGTGTGACTAAAGGGACAAATTTGTTCTGGTTGTTGTGATTAGCTTGTCGACTGCAGGTATAAATTTAACCTGCAACGTTTTTATATATTTCTTACTTCTTGTCCGTCGAAGAAATTAAGTGCTATGCGCGTTATCTGGCCGGTTCTGTTAGTGATCTTAACATTCGTGTTGCGGACACATTCATTCCGTCGTCCAAAGCCCATATTACCTTCGCGGCCATGGCGTGCAACAAACATGAAGGAAATGGACAAAGACGAAAATGATATTTATGAAAAAACAACAGACTCTTGTCGACGAACACAGATGGCCTTAATTCTCGAAGATGATTTCCTTAATAAAGGATGCAAACAAATTGAGAATGCTGATTATATGTTTAATACTAAGAATGTTTGCTATGCAGAAATTTGTCTCAATCCGAAGGAACACAGATACAATTGCTTTGCTCAAAAATGTGGTGATGAAATGGATGATATCATTTTCGAATATATACTTAAAAAGTACTTCCAAAAAATACAATACGCGTTTCTTTTCAACCCACGGTAAGTAAATTTTATGTTTATTTCTATTTATACACAGAAATAAATATTTTAAATTATGTTGATGTTGTCCTGTCCTTCTGTCTGTCAGTCCGGAAGATCACGTCGATCTCAGCAACTATAGGAGCTAGAGACACAAAATTTATACTGTTCGCAGATCATGTTTGTTTTAGATTTCAGATATTTCCTCCCGTTCCACCGCAATGCGATAAAAACGTTTATACCAACAATTTTAAAGATATCACTTTGGGATTTGGCATGATACTTAAGTCACTCTTAATCTTCTGTCCAAATTTCAAGTCGATCGGATAATACACACGGAAGTTATTCATTCAGATATTCAGTACTGCATCGATGGTGGTGGTGGGGGGAGAAGAAGCACAGCCACCACTTAAAATGCCGTTTGTGCTGTCGCTTGTGTGTGTGCGTCTTTGTGTATGTGTGTGTATGTATGTGTAAGTGTACGAAGATGCGATTGGTAATTTTTGACCTGACTAGAGGGAGTTTTAAAGTCGGGTATACTCGACTATAGCATTCTTAATTGTTTTAAAATGCGTTTTATGTTTTAAAAATGTATATTTCCTTGTAGGGAGCCTGCTGATGGTATGGACGTATCAAACCCACACAAAGTCTATGGAAATCAAAGACGAGCTTCACCAAAACCAAGACATGTGACGGTTAACAACAATGTGAATATTCGATTAAAGTAAATTATTACTATGTTAATTTCTTTAAATACATGATTTAAAAGTGACTTAATTCATTGTCTGATAAAAAAGATGGATATCGTTCGACAAACAGATACTCAGTAGAGAAACTACACTTTATCAGCCGAGAGTATAATCGTATACCATGATAAGCACAAGTTAGATTTCTCTGACTTTGTTTTCATTTGGGCAAACAGACAGGCAGCAGAAACAGCGTATAATAAAACAAGTCAGTTATTTTAGGCGATTATACCCGTCTCCGGCTTGAGGATAATATTTTAAACAATCTTGATCTGCCTCTGGTACACGGGAGCCTATATGCCATGAAATGAAAAATGTCAAAAGCGATAATGGTGGTAAAATATAGGTTAATTAATACTTTATTATGTTTATGTGTACTTAAAATATATATATAAAAGAGTTCATGCTGACTGACTGAGTGGCAATCATCGCACAGCCCAAGCCGTAATAGCTAGGATGCTAAAATGTTCACAGTAGGTTCCATCTATGATGAAAGTGCACACTAGACGGGATTTTGGAAAATTCCACCTACAAGCGTGGGCTATCACGAAAAACTGTTGTATGACATTTTTATACTATGTTCCCGAAGGGAAAAATAGTATATTGGGTTTGCGCAATGTCCGTCTGTCCGTATGAACGCAATTTTTTTGCCTTTATCTTTGAGCTAGAGCAACCAAATTTGGCACACATGTTGGTGTATATCGTCAGTTTATAAAGTGTCAAGATCAGCCCCCCACCCCCACCCCCTCCCCCAAAATTTGGGGAAAACCTCTATCTTCCACATTTTTAAAGCTAGAGTCACCAAATTTGGCATACACACTAAAGTTGAGATTCCTGACAGATCTGCATCAAAAATTTTTGGACCCCCCCACCCCCACCCCCCCAATGGAGCAAAACCTATATCTCCCACACCAGTAGAGCTAGAGTCACCAAATTTGGCATAGAGACTAATGTTGACCCCCTGGATAAAACTGCATCAAAAATTTTTGGACCCACCCACCCCTACCCCCCAATGGAGCAAAACCTATATCTCCCACACCAGTAGAGCTAGAGTCAGCAAATTTGGCATAGAGACTAATGTTGGCCCGCTAGATAAAACTGCATCAAAAATTTTTGGACACCCCCCACCCCCACGCACCCAAAGGAGCAAAATCGCGTTTCTTTCTGAACTCACAAATAACCATATTATATACATAGGACTGGGAACATAGTATTCTGCAGTTGGGTGCGTCCGCCGTCGGACGCCACCGCCGACTGCAACGTTCTTACTTGTTTTGATTACCATCGGCTTCAAACTCATTTTCAAAGATCTACACAAAAATTCTTTTGACACATATTTCACCGATTTTGTGAAATCCACCCCTATGGGCGGAAAACGGGGGTCTCAAAGTTGTATGGGCGAAAAACTTATGTTAGTCCGCTCACCTTCAAATTAATTTTCAAAGCTCTTCATGCAACATAATTCGACACGTGTATCAGCGATTTTGGGAAATTCAGCCCCATGGTCGGAAAATCGGTGGAAAGCTCTAGAACTCGAAATTTTTAATCTACTCCGCGTCGCCATGGGCGGAATATGGAAGTCAAGGACAAATTAGTGGGATTATTTGTTGTTTTTACTCCCTGTACCCATAAAAAGGGTAAAAAGGGGGTATTGGATTTGTGCAAAAGTATGTAACAGGTAGAAGGAGACATCTCTGACCCTATAAAGTATATATATTTTTGATCAGTATCAAAAGAGATTTCGATTTGGCCATGTCCGTCTGTCTGTCCGTCGGTCCGTCAGCAACTATAAGAGCTAGAGACGCCAAATTTGGAATGTAGGTTCCTGTATACCATACGCAGATCAAGTATGTTTCCAATCTCAGATATCTCACCCCGTTCCCCCTCACATGGATCAAAACGTTTTACAGCCACAGTTTTAAAGATATAGCTTTGGGATTTGGTATGTACAATGCGTTAGTCACTCCTAATATCCTGTCCAGATGTCAAGTCGATCGGATAATACACACGGAAGTTAATCACCAGACAAAATTCTGTACTGGAGCGAGAGGGGGGAAGAAAACGCACAGCCACGACTGAAAATACCTCGCATGCGCTGTGGCTCGCGTGTGTGCGGCTTTGTGTATGTGTGCGTGAATGTGTAAGTAGACGAACATATAATTGGAAGCTTTACCCCTGGGTACAGGGAGTTTCGTAGTCGGATATACTCGACTAGAGCATTCTTACTTGTTTTAAAATGCGTTTTATGTTTTAAAAATGTATATTTCATTGTAGGGAGCCTAATCCTGAGGTCTTCGTAGCAAACAAACATTGGGCCTATTCAGAAATGCAAAGACCATCACCAAAACCAAGACATATGAGGGTTAAGAAAAATGTGAATATTCGATTAATGTAAATTACTACTATGTTAATTTCTTTAAATACATGATTAAAAAGTGACTTAATTCATTCATACATAAGTTGTTTAGTGGCGACATAGATTTTCCTTTTTTTCAAGTCTTTATTTCTCTGTCCCTTGTAGACCTACTAGAAACTTTATTCCCTTATCTCTTCCTACATGCACTACTGCTTATGCCTTACACAATCCTTTTCGTGTTCTATGCACACTGTATAATTCTGTTTTTCATGTTTTCTCCTCTGAACTCTCTCTTCCCTCTATTACACTTTCACTTCTAAATCACCTACGGGAAATCTCTGGCCGATCCCAGCTGTGAGCAGGGTCACAGCTTGCCGGCGTGGCAAATAATCTCCCCCATCGGGTCGGAGATTGCCCACTCTATGTCCCACTCTATTTCCTATTTCCTACTCTACAACTATAATATTCTTTCCCATCCCTTCCGTTTCTAGGTCCTTCCCCTCCTTAATGTAATCTCTAACCAACCTCGCTGTGAGTTGGGGTAGAGCTTGCCGGACTGGCTACTAAAACTTCCCCCACCGGGTTGGAGATTTCATTCCTACTGTCTTTCTTTATTCTTCTTCTTTAGTCTTATACCTCAATTAACCTTAGATTCTATAATTTTTTCTTCATAACTAACTCTATTCTATCTTGTTATAGGCTCTAATAACGCCACCGGCAGTTCTTTCCTGTGAATAGGGGCATAGCTAGCCGGACTGGCAAATAAACTTCCCCCAACGTGCTGGTGTCGTTATCAGATTTCAATTGTAATTTCGTGTAGGCTTTTAAATTTTTACTCCCTGTACCCATAAAATGCACAAGTCCAATACCCAATGTATTGGATTTTGCAAAAGTATGTAACAGGCAGAAGGAGGCATCTCCGACCCTATAAAGCATATATATTCTTGATCAGTATCAAAAGAGATTTCGATTTGGCCATGTCCGTCTGTATGAACGCGTCGATCTCAGCAACTATAAGAGCTAGAGACACCAAATTTGGAATGTAGGTTCCTGTATACCATACGCAGATCAAGTTTGTTTCCAATCTCTGATATCTTACCCCGTTCCCCCGCAAATCGATCAAAACGTTTTACAGCCACAGTTTTAAAGATATAGCTATGGTATTTGGCATGTACACTGCTTCGGTCACTTTTAATCTTCTGTCCTAAATCGGAGTTAAATGAAAATGATTCATAAGTCATGGAAGAAGTTAAGGATGACGAAGATTTTTTGGATTTGATAAAAAGTCCAGAACATTTTGGGGCAGCTCTTGATCCCTTGCTCGATGCTCAATATGTATTGGTAATAAAGAAATTTATTTAAATAATCAAATTCCCGCTAATATTGACGATATCTATCCCAATCAGAGGGCCTATGGTGCCGAACATAACTTTTATTAAATTTATTGCGCAATTTTTCAATCTTTCAGCCCTTTTGTGTACCAAGGCAATTTGCGAGAGTAATGCCTTTTAATAGGGACATTATTATTTAGTATATGGTAAATTACTGAGACAAAAATATCATAACAGCCCTCCAAACTGACATGCGATAAGACTTGATTCCAATTAATAGCAGAGATACAATTATTAATTTCTTCAAAGTTACGATGAGAAAAATCAAAATCGCAAATATTACTATAAGTAGGCCGTAAAGTAGGTAAAAACGACTAAAATTTAATTGTAAGTAGAAGCGGAAGATGGTGCATGTCACAATTAGAAAGTGAATTTAAACAATGAATTATGCTGTAATTAACATCTATACTTATAAAAACAAGGTCTAATATTTTATGTAAGAAATTGAAGTTAGAATTAATTTGGGTTAGTCCCATACTACAAAATTCATCAACCACCATCATTTCATGAGGGTGATGTACATTAGAAGGCAAATAAGTAGAATTATTAGGAAACGGAGACCATATAATTTTGCAAGGTTGAAATCTCCCATAACACATCGAAATTGGTGGGCTTCCAGGCCCTGCTGAAGATTAATACCGTTGTCCACATGCGCCTTATACAGATCAAAAGCGTTGTTTGGAGGTATGTATGAGACGCAAATGCAAAAAGTGTCAATGTCACCGGTCACAAAGACAGCCAACTGATCAAGCATTGAATCATTATTGGCAAGGCGTGCGAGCCAACTTCGCCAATTTCGCCGCACAGACACAATAACACCTCCACCTCTCGAGCGCTGAAGTTTAACAGCGTCTCTGTCTTTACGAAAGACATGAAAGGTGTTGATGTCAAAAAACTCAGCATCATAGAAATTAGAGTTGAGCCACGTCTCAACTAGAACTATGACATCAAAATCACAAACGGAAGTTGCCAATCGAACCAATTGCGACTTGGTTCGCATTCCGGAAATATTTTGATAATAGATGCGAAGGCTTAATTGATCGTCCATGTGATGAGCAGCAGGTGCAGGTACCCACGGGAGTGACGGCAATGTAGATGGCACCGTTTTAAGGTGGGAACTCACTTCAATCTTGATTGCGATCCAGCAGCATCATTGTATGCGTGGAGTTGAGCGAAAGTATGCATGTGTGCGTCGTCCGTGTGAGCTTTGAATATAATCGCCATCAAGATGAGTGCGATCACAGAAACTAAAGAGCGCACTTCTCTCAACCAAAAGTTTCTTGATCGGAGGAATATCAACATATGCTTGATATGGAACGCGCTCAGAGTCGTATGTGTTGATACTTTTCTATTGAACACACGTACACGCATAGATCACGATCATGATTGAAGTGAGTTTCCACCTTAAAGTTATGCGAAAACCAAAGCGAGCGTTCGACGAGAGGCCAAACTGGCGTAGAGAGCGAAGTATGCACTGTAGCAGCAGCGAAGAGTTCCAGAGCACCAAACAATCCAAGCGATGACAAGTGCAACGGCGCGGAGAGCAAAGGCCTTATCAAAAAGTAATAAAGCGTCTTGGCGATATGCAAAACGAGAGCGGGTGATGAAAGTGCCACTCTTAGAAGAGCCGAGCTGCAGCAGCACACGAAAAGTTTACCATCTCGGCAGCACAGCAGTTGTTACGCAGAGTAGAAGTTGATAGCAGTTGACGAAATTGTTGTTGTAGATCCGAAGTTGGAGAGAGTGCGTGAGAGAAGCTTGACTCTCTAACGCATTGTCGGTAGCTTGTTGCTACAACAAGACTAGTATTGACGCCACTGGCGTCACTCACTGGGGGTTTTTGGAATTGGCGAAACGTTTTGGAAGCAATCCCGGATCGGCGAAGATGTGCGGGGATGGTTGGAGGCTTGTAGATTAACGGCCGTAATTTCAGGATCAGCCCTTGGTCTGTGTACAAATCTGGCAACTTTCACAGATAAAGGCCAGAACGAATCACAGAAGACATCTGAATAAAAAGGCTCAGGAATTCCAAGTTTAAAATTGACAAAGCGCATTGTGGCTTATTCAGCATCACGCCTCACCAGCTTAAAATAAGTGAGCACATTAGAATGAACTTTCAGTTTGTCAGCAAGATATTTTAACACCGCCTCTGGATCCGTTTGCGTTGAAAATTTACCAACATGCAAATATTTTAGGCTGTGTTTTACCTCCAGACCAGTACAGTTAGAAGCAACACCAACAACATGCTTGTTGTTATTGTTTGCGCGCTTCTTGGTTTGCTTTTTCCGCACTGTCACAAAGTTTTTGTTGACTTGCTGAGGATGAAGATCAGCTGCAGTGACTGGCAACTGATCTGGGTCAATGACCTCGGCAACTTCAGCAACAGAATTTAGATTAGCACAATTAACTTTGTTATTGTTTTATTGACACTAATGAGGCTAGATTTGGTAGGACACGTCACCTTTAAACTAGTCTTTAAAGTTCAATTTCTCTTTAGCACTTATATCATCAATTTTGAAATGGGAGTCATTCGACACAACGCAGTAGTCGCACTGCCATAGTAGATTAGGCAAATGCGTTTAAAAGTTGATTGCAGGGGTGCGCAGCGCCTATGCACACGACGCACATTTGTTTTTGTATTGCACATAGCAAATGGAAGTGTATGATGCTTACACATAGGTAAGCTTCTGGTGCACATTGAGAAATTACACAAACAATTTTTCACTTTTCGCTTTCCGTCAACTTTCGTTGCTGGCAATCCAAAAACAATTTTACTGCTTCGTTTTTTCGGTGTTAATCCGAATGTATCTTGTTGTTGGCTTATCATTTATGATGCACTGAAAAACGGAAAGCTTCACTTCGTTGTGAACCGTCCGACGCATGTGTTCTATTCACATTTTTTGAATTGTCATTTCGATTTTTCACTACTAAAACTATCATTAACAAAAATCAAAATAAATATTGATGAATTTTTAAATCACCATTAATCATAAGCATTTTCCATTATTTTTACTTTTTTGACGAAACATGTTCCTATTTTTTTCTGTGTACACATTGAAATAGAAAAAAAAGTTTGTTCCATGTGTGCGTGCGATTTTTTTTATTTGTATTGATGCGTGCACATCCATAAGGCAGATTTTCGCACCCCTGGTTGATTGCCTCCGACGATATATCAATACAAGCAATATGATAAACACGGCGGCTGAAGCTGGGTTGCCGAAACCTCAGTCTTGCACTCAACGCAAAACCGAAACGACGTAGCGAATACGATGAAAGCGTTCGTACGCATCAAATGCTAGCTGACAACATTAGACCAGATTATGTAGTTAATCGGCCCAGCTGCATTCATATCACATTCGCATCGATGGAATGATCCATTTTCGATTTATGTGGCGGTAGGTGGATATTTGTTAGTACCAACGTGTGATAACTTTACCGCCAAATTTGGGACATTTGAACTTTTGGTGACTGCGGTGCACATATATGCAGTGCACGGGATTTACGCAAATAACATGTGAGAAATGTAGGGCTTCGCTATAGTAAATTAGGTTAGCGAAATGTCCGTCTGAATCTACATATTTCGCCGGTCAAGGCCAGGGTATTACAAGCAAGTGTAGTTAGTATGTATATACATGTATGTACATTCGTAAGCTACCGTAAAATTCGTGTGACTAAAGGGACAAATTTGTTCTGGTTGTTGTGATTAGCTTGTCGACTGCAGGTATAAATTTAACCTGCAACGTTTTTATATATTTCTTACTTCTTGTCCGTCGAAGAAATTAAGTGCTATGCGCGTTATCTGGCCGGTTCTGTTAGTGATCTTAACATTCGTGTTGCGGACACATTCATACCGTCGTCCAAAGCAAGCAACATACATGAAAACAAATAAACAGTTCGATTATGAACTTAGTCAACCATCTTGTCGACGAACACAGATGGCCATAATTCTCGAAGATGAAGTCGTTAATAGAGGATGCTCACAAATTGAGTATGCTGCTAATATGTATAATACAAAGAATATTTGCTATGCAGAAATTTGTCTCAATCCGCTGGAAAGCAGATTCAATTGTTTTCATCAAAATTGTGGTGATGAAATGGACCTGAAGATCTTCGATTATGTACGTAAAAAGTACTTGGAACAAATACAATACGCTGTTCTTTTCCAACCACGGTAAGTAAATTTTATGCTTATATCTATTTGTACACAGAAATAAATATTTTAAATTATGTTGATGTTGTCCTGTCCTTCTGTCTGTCAGTCCGGAAGATCACGTCGATCTCAGCAACTATAGGAGCTAGAGACACAAAATTTATACTGTTCGCAGATCATGTTTGTTTTAGATTTCAGATATTTCCCCCCGTTCCACCGCAATGCGATAAAAACGTTTATACCAACAATTTTAAAGATATCACTTTGGGATTTGGCATGATACTTAAGTCACTCTTAATCTTCTGTCCAAATTTCAAGTCGATCGGATAATAAACACGGAAGTTATTCATTCAGTCAAGCACAGCCACGACTTAAAATGCCGCTTGTGCTGTCGCTTGTGTGTGTGTGTCTTTGTGTATGTGTGTGTATGTATGTGTAAGTGTACGAAGATGCGGTTGGTAATTTTTGACCTCGCTAGAGGGAGTATTAAGGCCGGGTATACTCGACTATAGCATTCTTAATGGTTACTCCCTGTACCCATAAAAAGGGTAAAAAGGGGGCATTGGATTTGTGCAAAAGTATGTAACAGGCAGAAGGAGACATCTCTGACCCTATAAAGTATATATATTTTTGATCAGTATCAAAAGAGATTTCGATTTGGCCATGTCCGTCTGACTGTCCGTCGGTCCGTCAGCAACTATAAGAGCTAGAGACGCCAAATTTGGAATGTAGGTTCCTGTATACCATACGCAGATCAAGTATGTTTCCAATCTCAGATATCTCACCCCGTTCCCCCTCACATGGATCAAAACGTTTTACAGCCACAGTTTTAAAGATATAGCTTTGGGATTTGGTATGTACAATGCGTTAGTCACTCCTAATATACTGTCCATATTTCAAGTCGATCGGATAATAAACACGGAAGTTATTCAACAGACAATATTCTGTACTGGAGCGAGAGGGGGGAAGAAAAAGCACAGCCACGACTTAAAATACCTCGCATGCGCTGTGGCTCGCGTGTGTGCGGCTTTGTGTATGTGTGCGTGAATGTGTAAGTAGACGAACATATAATTGGAAGCTTTACCCCTGGGTACAGGGAGTTTCGTAGTCGGATATACTCGACTAGAGCATTCTTACTTGTTTTAAAATGCGTTTTATGTTTTAAAAATGTATATTTCATTGTAGGGAGCCTAATCCTGAGGTCTTCGTAGCAAACAAACATTGGGCCTATTCAGAAATGCAAAGACCATCACCAAAACCAAGACATATGAGGGTTAAGAAAAATGTGAATATTCGATTAATGTAAATTACTACTATGTTAATTTCTTTAAATACATGATTAAAAAGTGACTTAATTCATTCATACATAAGTTGTTTAGTGGCGACATAGATTTTCCTTTTTTTCAAGTCTTTATTTCTCTGTCCCTTGTAGACCTACTAGAAACTTTATTCCCTTATCTCTTCCTACATGCACTACTGCTTATGCCTTACACAATCCTTTTCGTGTTCTATGCACACTGTATAATTCTGTTTTTCATGTTTTCTCCTCTGAACTCTCTCTTCCCTCTATTACACTTTCACTTCTAAATCACCTACGGGAAATCTCTGGCCGATCCCAGCTGTGAGCAGGGTCACAGCTTGCCGGCATGGCAAATAATCTCCCCCATCGGGTCGGAGATTGCCCACTCTATGTCCCACTCTATTTCCTATTTCCTACTCTACAACTATAATATTCTTTCCCATCCCTTCCGTTTCTAGGTCCTTCCCTCCTTAATGTAATCTCTAACCAACCTCGCTGTGAGTTGGGGTAGAGCTTGCCGGACTGGCTACTAAAACTTCCCCCACCGGGTTGGAGATTTCATTCCTACTGTCTTTCTTTATTCTTCTTCTTTAGTCTTATACCTCAATTAACCTTAGATTCTATAATTTTTTCTTCATAACTAACTCTATTCTATCTTGTTATAGGCTCTAATAACGCCACCGGCAATTCTTTCCTGTGAATAGGGGCATAGCTAGCCGGACTGGCAAATAAACTTCCCCCAACGTGCTGGTGTCGTTATCAGATTTCAATTGTAATTTCGTGGAGGCTTTTAAATTTTTACTCCCTGTACCCATAAAATGCACAAGTCCAATACTCCATTACATACTTTTGCAAAATCCAATACAGGGGGATTTTGCAAAAGTATGTAACAGGCAGAAGGAGGCATCTCCGACCCTATAAAGCATATATATTCTTGATCAGTATCAAAAGAGATTTCGATTTGGCCATGTCCGTCTGTATGAACGCGTCGATCTCAGCAACTATAAGATCTAGAGACACCAAACTTGGAATGTAGGTTACTGTATACCATACGCAGATCAAGTTTGTTTCTATTGGAATTTGACTAGTGCAAATCCTAATACACACAATAATACACTTTTGTTTAGTTTATTATTGATGATTACTTGTATTTCTTTAGATTTTATTGTTTACTTTAGCGCAACACAACCAGCCATTTACAAGATTCAATAGGAAGAGGAAGTTATAAAAAAGAGTGTGCCCGTAGGTTCTTAAAAATATAATCCTATAATGTTAAGTTTTGTACTAACATAAGTGTGAGAGGAGTAGGAGAAGCTGTTATTTGCATCACGCCCCCTCAAAATTTACATTTGTAGAACCAGATTAGTTTTCGTCTGGTTGCAGTTATAATATATATTTTTTACACAGCGTTGTTACTCCTTCAAGTCTATCTCAACGAATGCCCGCTTTTATTCTTATTCTTTCTTCTTATCGATCAAAAAGTGTGTACATATATTAATATCGATTAACAGAGTTGCTGAGAATACGAAGTGTGGTCACATTCTGTTTTACATTATTATTTAAATTAGTATAATTGTTAAGCACATAGGTTACATATTGCTACAACTCGGCCGTCCTGATGTATAGGATCTCCCGATTCTATTTGACACACTTCTGGTGATAACATTGCTTAAATTAACATATTTATTTGATACATTTGGAATAATTTTAGATTTAATTTCATTGTGCTTACTTTGTATAATTTGTTCCTTACTTTTATAATTATTATAATCGCTACTTTGATCGCCACTTTGGTCGCTACTTCGATTCTCGTTTTGTTCTATATTTTGACTGTTTTCAGCTTCATTTATACTTTTAGCATAGTCATCTTCATTTTTAAACCAAGGTTTCATATTATGAATTGCCCATGTCCCGAGTAAGGTATCTGTGTCTGTTGAAAGTTCTCTACATGTTCCACTACATATCTATCGTTGCCTAAAACTTTCGTGACAACATATGGTCCTTTAAATTTGGGTTTTAATTTGCTTGAAATTCCTGATTGTAAATCAACATTTTTAACCATTACATAATCTCCTTTAGAAAATATGAAAATATTTTCCTATCTACATAGTTTTTATTATAGTTTTGTGTTTTCTCTTGAATTTGTAATGCTTTGTCTCTAATTTGTTCCAAGTCTCTTTGATTTTCATTTTGATTTTTGTCAATTATGTTTTCTATTAGGCTATCTATAACGTTTCCTTTTTGTTTTGTGCCGAAAAGCATAACGCTGGGATATTCACCTATACTTCTATTCTTTGTATTGTTCATAACATACTCCACATCATCCAACGTCTTATGCCATGGTGCATTTTTTTCTAAAAGTTTCGCTACCATAGGTCCTAAGTCTCTGTTGATCCTTTCAACTTGTCCATTGGCTTGAGGTGAGCCAGTAGCTATTTGGATGTGATTTATACCTTTCGTGATTATAAAATTATTGAACTCATCTGAAGTAAAACAACTGCCTCTATCTGACACTATATTGTCGGGGCGACTGTACGCTCTAAAATATTCATTTAATGCCTCTATAGCTTCTTGTGAACTCGTAGTTCTTGTAGGGTACAGTTTCACAAACTTTGTACATGCATCTATTACTACTAGTATATGTTTCTTTGTTGAACTTTTACTGTTAATTGGGCCATAGTGATCTATGTGCACAACGTTAAATGGCATACTCCCTTTGGGTATTGAATGTATATATCCTTCATTTTTCCCCGTCTTAGCTGAGAATGCTATACATTTAAGGCAATTTTTTATGTGAATATCGACTTTTTTTCTAATGTTAGGAAACCAATAGTTTTTATTTCTCAAATCGGTAACTTTGTCTATTCCTACATGTCCCGTTTCGTCATGGTATTTGTAAAGAACACTATTTTCCATTGATTCTGGCACACAAAACAATAGCCTATCATCTTTTTTTTATAAATTACTCCATTACGCATTTCATATTGTTCATCTTCCATTTCTAACAACTTTTCTTTGACCCGTCTCAGCTTTGTATCTTTTCCTTGACATATAATTAGATTTTCTTCGAACGTATTTGCTTCTACAATTAGAATATTATGAAGGCGACTCAATGCATCGACATGTTGCATTCTAGTGCCAAGCCTATGCTCCGTAGTATAGTCGTAGTTTTGCAGTTCAAGAGCCCATCTAGCAATTTGTGGATTTAAATCTTTTTTGTCTAGTGTTAAATGTAAGGAGTTGCAATCTGTAACTATTTTAAACTTAATTCCTTGTAAATAGACTCTAAATCTTCTAAATGCATTGATTATTGCTAGTGTTTCCAACTTGAAACTGTCGTATCTGGATTCTGTATCTGTTGTTCTTTTGGAATAGTAGAATATAGGGTGTAATTTTGTGTCTTTCTTTCTTTGTAACAGTATTGCTCCGTAACCTAAAGCGCTAGCATCAGTGTGGAGTTCTGTTTCGTCTCTAGGATCATATATTGCTAAAACAGGTGAATATAGTAATTTGCTCTTTAAAGTGTTAAATGCCTCTAATTCTTTTTCGCCAAAAACAAACTTTTTGTCCTTCTTTGTGAGATCATGCAACGGTTTTGCTATTAATGAAAAATCTTTTATAAATCGTATAAAATATGAACGGAGACCTATAAAACTTTGTACTTGATGAACTTTAGTGGGAACAGGGAAAGAACGCACAGCTTCTAGTCCCTTGTCATCCGCTTTAATACCTTTTCCGTCAATTATATATCCAAGATATCTTACTGTTGGTTGAAGAAACTCACATTTATCTAAGCGAAGCTCTAGTTTGTTTTCTACAACTCGTTTAAAAACTTCTTTAAGAATAACAAAATGACTTTCTATGTCTTCAGAAGCTATCATTATATCATCTAAGTAGATGACAACATTTCCATCCCTGATCATATCTGTAAATATTCTGTTTATATACCGTTGGAAAGTCGACGGAGCATTTCGAAGACCAAATGGCATTCTAAGAAATTCGAACTGTCCAAGAGGTGTCACAAAAGATGTATATTTAACCGAATTATCATGCACAAAAACATGGTGAAAACCATTCTTTAGGTCTAACTTTGAAAATAACTTTTTATCCACTAATCTTTCTAACAAATCATCTATGAGTGGAATTGGGTAATTATCTCTTGCAGTTACTTTATTTAGCTTTCGAAAATCAACACACATTCTGAGCTCACCGGTTTTTTTCTTTACAAGAACTATAGGCGATGCAAACTCAGACTCACTAGGTTGTATAAAGCCTTTCTTTAAGTTTTCTTCTATTATTTTCTCTAACTCACACTTTTCAGCATATGCTAACCTTCTCGGGGCACAATAAAATGGCTTTTCACTTTCTACGATAATTTTCATTTCACTTTTAATTTTAGGATTGTTTGGCCTATCTGGCAATATATAGTTCTCTTCGAACAGTGTTTCAAATAATTGCTTATTTTTAAAATTGATTTGTTCTCCCAACTTGTAAGTGGTTTCATTTTCTTTTATCAAATCAATTGATAATAATTGCGTAGCAAAATTATCATCTTTATCGTGTTTGTTAACCTCTGTACATTCTATAAGTTGTTCCTTTTCTTGTCTATTCTTATACATTGTTTTTTACTCTATACGTTTCTTTTGCATTGCACTCTACATTGTTTCTTACTCTATACGTTTCCTTTGCATTGCACTCTACATTGTTTCGTTCTTTTAGCATCTTTTCTTCACTATATTTTACATCACTTAGCACTACTAGTTTTAATTTACTAGCTTTAAAAAAATCTCTACCTAATACCATTGGGTACCTTGTAGACTCGTCACCAACAACCATTGCTTCGATTTCAACTTTTTTATTCAACATTTCAATAAAGCAAACAATTTTTCCAATTATATTTAATCTGCTGTTGTTAATTCCAAAATATGAATTGGTGGTTAATCCACGAGTCATTTCCACTTCATGTGGTAGTGTAGAATGTCTTAAAAATGTAATTGGGCTACCCGAGTCTAGGAGGCACTCTATGGAAAAAGGTTTATTAGACTCCTGTACAAAATTTATGTTAAAATATCTTACATATTCATCATTGATAGGTTTAGGCTTCTTATAGTTTGGACATCCTAGGGCCAGATGTCCAAGCTCTCCGCAGGCATAGCATGCTCCATCCGGACGAACAGGTTTGCGGCACTCGGCAGCCACATGGCCAAAACTATGGCAGTTATAACATTTTCTAGTTTTCTGGTCCTGGGCCAACACAGTTGTTTTTGACACGTTTGTTGCAGCCTTTATTGGTCGCTTAATGTGTTGAAATGCCCGAAGTACAGCAGCTGGCGAACCGAAACACTGTAACATAGCTCGATTTTTGAGCTGCCAATTAGGTATACCGTCTATGATGTAGTGGACAAGCTCCTCATCGCTCATGCCAATTGTACCAGCCAACAAGATTTTGTCCGTATAGTATGATACGAACTTTTCATTTGTCATCCACCTGCGACGTTCAAATTTGCGGCGAAGTTCAAGAACGTTTTTCTCGGCACCAAACATTGCTTGTAATTGGCTCAACACATTGTCTATGTCGCCTGCCAGCAACGATGAATTAGCCATGATACCAAATATTTGCACTGCCCTTCAAGCGAGTACATAAAATAGCACGGACATCATCGTCGCTTATTTTCAAAGCTAAGCTTACATTATTTAAGCGCGACAACCATTCGCCAAAAGCATTTTCTCCATTATATTCAGGTATCAAATCCTTAAGTGTGCTAAAATTAACAGTTGACTTGCAACGCAACTGCTCATTTTCACATTGCAACTTGCTAATAATTTGCACAAGATTTGCCGTCTCTTTCTTCATCAAGCACTGATCATTGTTTTCTTGGCGCCTAATTTCTGTCGCGCCAAAAATTGTAGCGTCGTTTTCGTCAGAAGTTTCGTTGTTGTTGTTGTTGTTGGCGCTGGCGCCGACGCTTGCGTGCATTTTAACGAACTGCGCATAACACTTGGCGTCATTGTTTTTGGCGGCGTCGCCATCAAATTGGACATCACTTTCAGCCACATTGTGCTTGATTGTAATATCACCTGCTGACTCTGACGCAGCATCACTGGAATTGTCATTAAAATCGGCCAATGCTGGGCACGATCCGCGATCACATGGATCAACGCTGTTTAGTCTGTCGAGAAGCGTTGATTTGTTGCCTGAAGTAGCAATTCCTAGTTTGCTACACCAGGCTCTCAGTTCGGCAACTTTGAAGTCGGCAATTTCCATTTTGTGCATTTTTGATTTAAATTATGTTGGCGTTTGTAAGGCCCACTTCTAAATTGTAGAACCAGATTACTTTTCGTCTGGTTGCAGTTATAATATATATTTTTTACACAGCGTTGTTACTCCTTCAACCTCTAAATGCTTCCCGGTCGTCTACGACCAAGACTAATTCGCAGCGAAACAACTCAAAACCAAATTTTTAAATATGTCCAAATACATTTTCAAAATCGGCAAAGTTTTAAATAAAATATAATTATCACACAAATTTTATAATATCAAAAATTTTATATTATATAAAATAAAATTAATTATATCAGGCATCGACAAAAACAATATTTTCAAATAATATTTTCAAGGCGTGGTACTTTTCACAAGCGCGCTTGGCGATTCCATTTCCACACACACATGCATCTGTGTCATGTGCCTACATAGATTTTGCTGGAAGAATATCGCACTTGTGTGTCGATGATGAACTAAATTAATTTTTATTTTTATATAATATAAAATTCTATGCCTCATATTTAATAATTTTTTGCAATTGGAACCTGAATTATTTATTTATTTTACACTTTATTTAACATAAAATGTTTTGCCTGCTATTTATATAACACTGTCAATTTATTCTAAGACTATCTATTTTCAATTTACCCATTTCTTTACTAAAAACCAATTTACTCAATATCCCATCATGCCATCGGTTCCAACCATCAAATACAAATAACAAACATTCTTACATCATTATTTAATATCAACAATCACATAATTTGTTGCTCACTGTGTCGTACATCTCGACAAGAACTCGCGGATCGCGGAGGTCCCACTGAACAAATACACGTATGGGACCTGCGCGTTCAAAATTTTAGGTGCAAACGTTGCGCAAAGAATGGCAACTCTATTTGGTTCTTTACTTGATGGTCTATCTCAACGAATGCCCGCTTTTATTCTTATTCTTTCTTCTTATCGATCTAAAAGTGTGTACATATATTAATATCGATTAACAGAGTTGCTGAGAATACGAAGTGTGGTCACATTCTGTTTTACATTATTCAGTTGACATTTAAATTAGTATAATTTTTAAGCACATAGGTTACATATTGCTACACATTATAGTTTTACAAATTATATTTATTTTCATTCAATATTATGACTGGTGTGTATTCTGGGGAGTATTACATTATGATCCAGCATTCGCTGCTAGGATTGGGAAAACCCAGATAAAACCCAATCAGATCATTCTTAATTTATAAATTTTAATTAATCAAATTAATTTCAAAAATTAATATTTGTACATATATCACTTCAGTATGATTTGGTTTCATTTCACTTAAAATATTACTAATTAATTTCAAAAATCAAAACAATATTTAATTAATACTAAAATTCAGGAGATCAATAGATAAAATAAAATAAAATAAAACAAAAAAATTTTGATTTGCTGCTCTTCGTAAGGTCTTCTCAGTGTAGTCCCATCTTGCTTCTTAGTTCCATAAATCTTGCAGATGATAAGGGTTTTGTGAAAATATCTGCCAGTTGGTTTTCTGAGGGAATATACTCAATGGAAATAGTATTTTTTTCTACCTGCTCTCTTGTAAAATGATATTTAATATCAATGTGCTTCGATCTCTTATGGCATGTGGGATTGCTAGCTATGCTAATACAACCTTGGGTATCTTCAAATATTTTTATCGGCTTATCAAGTTTAATGTTAACACTTTCTAAAAGAGATTTTAATCATAATGCTTCTCGTACAGCTTCAAACAGGGCCATGTACTCTGCTTCAGTAGATGAAGCTGCTACTGAATTCTGCCTCTTTGTATTCCAACATATAAGATTAGAACTAAACATTTTAAATTGATAACCTGTTGTACTCTTCCTATCATTTTCATTTTCACCCCAATCTGAGTCAACATAGCCAACAAATATTTGTTCAAAATCTAAATTTTTCTTAAAAATTAATTTCATGTTAATGTTGCCTTTAAGATATCTAAGAATCCTTTTTAAACATTGCCATAATTCTAAATTGTTTTTATTAGTATACCTGCTTAAAATATTAACGGAAGTAGCTATATTGGGACGTGTACAAAGCATTAAGTACATTAAACTCCCAATTAAATTTCGACAAGGGGCATCGCAGTTTTCATCTGAATTTAATAATTTATAATTTAGCTTACTCGGAAGCGAAGTACTAACAGGTTTGCATGCCTCCATATTAAATTTATTTAACACATTTTTATTTATGTAAGCAGATTGGCTTAAACATATCTGATCTTGGCCTATTTCTATTTTTATTCCTATAAAGTATTTTATTTCACCCAAGTCAGTCATTCTTTATTTTGTCATTAGGTATTGCTTAAAAATATTTAATATTTATATGTCTGACGTTGCTATAGCTAAATCGTCAACATAAAATAATACATATATAATTTTCTTAATATCTCCTTTATCTTGAAAATATATACATCGATCGACTGGTGAATTTTTAAATCCACATTCCTTTAATGCTTGCTCAAATACAACAAACCAGCATCTAGCTGCTTGTTTTATGCCGTAAATTGCTTTATTCAATTTACATACTTCTTCATTATTACAAACAATTCCTTGAGGAACCTTCATATATGTTTCCTCTTTTAATGTACCATTTAAGAAAGCAGTTTTAACATCCATGTGATGTACTCTAAAATTATATTGGTTTGCAATGGGCAATATAAAACGAAAGCTTGAAATTCTAGCTACCGGAGCAAATGTTTCGTCGTAATCAATTCGGTATTTTTGCGTGAAACCACGCGCAACTAATCTTGCCTTGTATCTTATTGGATTTCCCAATTCATCATGCTTTAAGGTGTATACCCATTTACTATCTACAATGTTCTTATTTTCAGGCCTTTTAACAATAAACCATGTCTTATTTAATTCATGAGCAGAGAATTCTTCTTTAATAGCTTTTTCCCATAAAGACTTATCCTTCCTACTTTGTATTTCATCAAAAGAACAAGGAATTACATTAAAAACCGTGTGAGCATTCAATACATATAACTTCGGTCTTGATTCATCTTCGTTATAGGATACATGTGGTTAATTTTTTAATCTATCGCTTCTTCTAAGTTACATCGTCAGTAACTTTATTAGCGATTTCATTTGTTAATTTTTCACTAGGCTGTGTAATTTTTTTTACTCTCATTCAGGAAACTCTCTTTTTCTCTATCCTTACTTTCATTCAGGATCTCTGGTACACAACAGTCCATACTTTCATTCTGGATATTTCTATTCTGATTATCCTTACTCTCATTCAGGATACTATGTTCAACACTCTCCTTACTTTCATTCAGGATCTCTGGTACCCAACAATCCATACTTTCATTCTGGATATTTTTATTCTGATTATCCTTACTCTCATTCAGGATACTATATTGCTCATTTCCCTTACTCTCTTTCATTGATTTAATATTTTCATTGTCCTTACTATCGTTCAGGAATTTATTTTTAACAGCTCTAAAATTAACCATATTTGTCTCATCTACAACCACATCTCTTGCAACAATGAATTTCTCATTCACAACATCCCACAATTTATAACCATTTGGTTCATATCCAACAAGTACACATTTAAAGGACTTATCGTCAAATTTTCCTTTTTTAATTTTATTATGCACATATACTGTTGAACCAAATATTTTTAGGTATTTCAAAAACGGTTTTCTATTATGCCACATTTCATATGGCGTTGTTGCACGGTTTCCAAGTGCCTTACTTGGAATCCTATTTATTATATAAGTTTCTGTCAATACAGCTTCACCCCAAAAGGATTTTTCCAATTTTGCACCATTAACCATGGCACGAGCTTTTTCAGTAATAGATTTAATCATTCGTTCTGAAACTCCATTTAACTGTGGAGTATAAGGTACAGTCAAATGGTAACTAATTCCTTTTTGAACACAGAACTCCCTCATGTCATTAGATAAATATTCCCTACCATTGTCAATGTATAAGTTCACAACTTTATGGTTGAAATGTGCTTCACTTTTTGCCACAAAGTCTTAAAACATAATAAAAACATCGGATTTATGTTTTATTAGATACTAGCAGGTAATATCCCGGCCTTGCCCGGGGAAATATTTAGATGAAAATGCATTTTTTTTCTTGAATTTGCCTACTTTCGTCAACCGTAAGAAATACAACTAAATAGTTGAGCCACGTGACTAAAATTTTCAGTATGAAAATGTCTTTGAAAAAAAAAACAACAAAAAAATGTCCCACTCATTTGTCCTTGACTTCCATTTCCCGCCCGTGGCGACACGGAGTATACTTTCCAAAATCATTTGGCATTTTAAGCCAATTTCAAGAATAATACTAAGAATCCTGAATCAATCTTTCCAACTGTTTTCCGCCCGTTGTATTGCCCGCAAAGTACCGAGGTTTTTGTATTTATATTTAGAAATTAGTATAAAGCCACGTGTATTTTTCAAAAACGGTAGCACATGTGACGAATTATTTAATGTGAGGTGCTTTGAAAATTAGTTTCAAAATGATTGAATGATAAACATAAGTTTGAAAATGAGTTTGAAGTCAATTGGACAATAATCAAAAAAATTGCATACCACAGTTCTCCGCGTATTTCCCGACATTAGGGGTAGATTTTCCAAAATCTTTGGACACCGCGCCTATTATGTGTTTGGGTAGAACCTTGAAAATGAGTTTGAAGCCAATCACATAAAATTAAGAAATATGGAGTGACAGATTTTTCCACCGATTTTCCGACCATGTGGTCGAATTTCCCAAAATCGCTGATACACGTGTCAAATTATTTAATGTAAAGTGCTTTCAAAATGGGTTTAAAGTCATTCGGACGATAATCAAAACAGTTTCATACAACAGTTTTCCACGAATTTTCCGACTTTGGGGGTAGATTTTCCAAAATCTTTAACCACCGCGCCTACTATTTTTTCCCATAGAACCTTGAAAATGAGTTTGAAGCCAATCACATAAAATTAAGAAATGTCGAGTGACAGATTTTTCCACCGATTTTCCGACCATGGGGCTGAATTTCCCAAAATCGCTGATACACGTGTCAAATTATTTAATGTGAAGAGCTTTGAAAATTAATTTAAAGGTGATCGGACTGAAATTAGACTTTCGCCCATACAACCTTGAGACCCCCATTTTCCACACATGGGGGTGGATTTTCCAAAATCGATGAAATATGTGTCAAATTAATTTTTGTGTAGATCTCTGAAAATAAGTTTGAAGCTGATTGGATGGTAAACAAAAAAGTTTCATACAACAGTTTTCCGCGATTTTCCACGCTTGTGGGTGGAATTTTCCAAAATCCCGTCTTAGTGTGCACTTTCATCATAGATGGAACCTACTGTGAAAATTTCAGTATCCTAGCTCTTATGGTTTGGGCTGTGCGATGATTGCCAATCAGTCAGTCAGTCAGCACGAACTCTTTTATATATATCGATATAGATATGTAAATTAATGATGGCCGGTTGCGGATTTGCATGTAATGCAATGCAATAAGGAAATGCGGGAAATAAATTGCACCATGTGGTACGAATGCGGTGAGGGCCAATATTTTTTAGTGAGCTTAAGAATTAAAATGCCAAAAAAGGTGTACTTAACTTTATTTTGGAAGTCATGAAGAATCCACCGATGCGAGCTGGGTCGAGCGGAATGTGCTTAGTTTTCACAGAAGGGTTCAGATATCCGGCTCGAAGGACCGAAATGATCGTGGAGGGGCGGTTTTGTTAAACACTTTCAAAGGTTTCTCTTCAAATAAAAAACACGAATTAAAAGATCGCACAAAACAATTTATTGAATTTTCCTCTTGCACTTATGATTTTATTGATTTATGTATACAAGAAGCTTAAGCTATGGAAGGGCTTCTTAGCTGGCTGAAAATGTTACTAAGCCGTGGTGTATGTTGCGACAAGGGAGAGCGGTGGATGGCACCAATTCTACCTTCTACCAGTGCCTACTTTAAGACATGAACACTTAGAATCCAGATTAAAACTTTGCAACTATTTTCCGACCATTGTATTGCCCGGTAGCACATATGTCGAATTATTTAATGTGAAGTGCTTTGAAAATTAGTTTCAAAATATAAACAGAAAAGTTTAAAAATAAGTTTGAAGTCTGTTGCGGCTAGGGTGAGCTTTTTTACTAGCACCTCTGACTCAAATAGTCAGCAATTAATCCAATTGTTTGAACCACCAAATGCAAAACAAAACGCACGAGCACTGCTTCTGTTTAAAGCAAATACAATTTGGGGTTTATTGGCAAATGTTTAATAATGTTTGTTGCACAAAAGGTTGTTTTATGTAAGTCAAGCGACAGACCAACGTGCTTGCCGCTTGTTACAATTTTGATTCCGAGACGAACAATTCGATATGATAGATAATTTCACACTGAGAGCCGAATTCAAGATCGGCTGCAGCTGAACCAAAAGGGTCCAGCGCGGGCGACAAAACAGTAAGCTACAAATGAGCGTAATGAGTGCGTTTGTTCGAAACTACATTTTGTTTGTGCTGCCAACGCCTAAGCTGCGCTGCCTGGTGGACGCTGAACCGAACATACTCCCCCCGTTGGAGGACCCGAGTCTTCAACGTCCCTCTTTGGCAGCGAACACAGCTTTGCAATAGCTCTAGTTGTGATTCCAGTGGCAGTCTTCAGTTCCGCGACTCGTGCTACGCCATCCGCCCCGACGATCAGCTTGGTTACTCTTGCCAGGGGCCAACTGAGAGGGGGAAGATTCTCGTTCTTCACGAGAACAACGTCGCCGACACCAAGTCCAGGTTGATCAGATCTCCACTTAGACCTCTCCTGCAGGAGAGTCAGGTACTCTACTCACCACCGTGACCAGAACGTTTGCTGAAGATAAGACACGCGCTGCCAACGATCGAGGCGATTGAAGTTTAATCCAGTGATATCTGGAACAGCAAGTGACTTGGGCGGTGTTGTACCCAAAAAATGAGCTGGCGTCAAAACATCAAGATCATCTGGATGCTCTGTAACTGGAAGTAATGGGCGTGAATTAATGATTCTATTCCTTCAAACAAACCAAATCGACGTTATGCTTATCAGCGAGACACACTTTAATAGCCGCTCGAACTTCAGAATATTTGGATATGACCTACTGCTTGCAAATCATCCCGCTGACCGCCTGCGTGGAGGAGCAGGCATTTTGATTCGCTCTAACTTTAATTACAGCCTTTACTACAAAAATGAACTTGCCCATTTACAATCGGTTGCCGCCATGGTAACCACTGAGTTGGGTAATATTGTGTTGGGTGCTATCTATTGCCTACCGGGTCACGCCCAGCAATGGACTGCAAATGAATTCTCCCAACTTTTCAGACAGCTTACTGACAAGCTCATAATAGCCGGCGGTTGGAATGCTCATCACTTATTTTGGGGATGTTGGAGACGGCGGACCTACTCACTTCCCTGGTGACAGAAATAGGAATCCTTCAGCAAACGACTTTGCTGTCTACGCTGGGATCCCTGACGCTTATCTTACCATAAATGAGTCTTATGAGCTCTCCTCGGACCACTTGCCGCTAATAATACACTTCTCTGCTGAGGTCTCCACCTATAGCGGCAAACCCCGGCTTCTCCCTCGAGGCTCTAGCATTAAATTGTTCAAAAGCAAACTGGCTTCCCTTTTAGCTAACGACCAATGTGATCTGACTACGACCATTGGCATTGACGAAGCTGCTGAGGAGCTGGTCCGCAAAATTCACACTGCTGCTGCTGCCGCCATGATCAACCAGTGGAATACTCTCTCTTCTAGACCAGTTCGGGCTCCTTTAAAACCCGAGATCCTTGCCCTCGTCAGACGTAAGCGCGAGCTAAGACGACGATGGATGCGTACTCGGCACCCCTTGGATCAGGCTGAATTTAAGACTGCTACCACTTTACTACGGAAGGCGCTCTTTGAGGCTAAGTCCGATTTTTTCGTAGAGAAGCTACGCTTAATAGACCCTGACCAGGACAGTGGGTTTGCTCTTTGGAAGTGCACTCGAAGCCTTAAAAGGCAACCCATGAGAAGATTTTCCTTACTGCGGAGAGATGGAACCTGGGCCAAATTAGACGCGGACATTGCCGAGGAGTTTGCTTGTGACCTTGCTGATAGGTTTACTCCATTTGACATGGCAACTGAAGAGGAGGTGGATGTTACTACCACTTTTGCTGGAGCTATCCCTGGCCCCAACGTTTCAATACCTCCAATTGACGTGCCTGAAATAGTCGAACAAATTAAACGGCTTAAGCCTAGTAAAGCTCCTGGATTTGACGGCTTAGATGGCAAGACCATAAAATCCCTCCCGGATGAAGCTATCGCAGCTCTTGCAAATATTTTTAATGCCATGCTCCAGCTCTCTCACTTTCCCCCCCAATGGAAAACGGCGCTTATTGTCATAGTTCCTAAGAAGGGAATGAGTCATCACTCGCCTGATTCCTTCCGACCCATTAGCCTTCTTCCAACTTTTTCCAAAATGTTTGAGAGAATGCTTCTGCGCAGGCTAATGAACATCGATGCCTTCGAGCTTGCCCTTCCCAACCATCAATTTGGGTTTCGAAGTAGCCATAGTGCCATAGAGCAAGTACATCGGGTCACCAACCATATTTTGGAAGCTTTTGAGCGGGGTAAATACTGCTCGGCCGTCTTTTTGGATGTTAAGCAGGCATTCGACCGAGTCTGGCACGAGGGCCTCTTGTTCAAGCTGACTCCGCTCCTCTCACCAGATCTGCTCCTCATTCTAAGATCATTCTTAATTGGACGAACATTCTTCGTGGAAATACGAGATTCTAAGTCGTCTATTAAGCCGATATCTGCTGGAGTCCCCCAAGGTAGCGTTTTGGGTCCTGTATTATACACGATTTACACCTCAGATCTTCCGTTTCCAAGTTGCCGACGTACTTTGACTGCCACCTATGCGGATGATACGGCCTTCCTCGCTACCAGCTCGTGCAGGAGGAAAGCTTCGGCAATGGTTCAGGAGTTTCTGAACGAGTATGAGTGCTGGGCCTCGCGCTGGAACATTGCCATAAATACGCAAAAGAGTCAACATGCAACGTTTTCTCTCAACCGCTTGAACTCCACGCAAATATCGCTGAATGGCAGCAGAATCAAGCACCTCACCCAAGTGAAATATCTGGGAGTTACTTTGGACCGGCGGCTTACTTGGAAGCCGCATATACTTCGTGCTTGTGCTATGGCGCGTGAAAAGGCTAAACGGATGGACTGGCTACTTAGGCCTGGGAGTGGGCTTTCCCTCGCAGCTAAAATCCGCCTCTTTAAGGCCATCATTATGCCCACTCTCAATTGGGGCATTAACCTTTGGGGCACAGCATGTAGCACATCAATCCAACGGATCGAGTCGTGCCAAAGCAAAATTCTCCGGAGAATTGTGGACGCTCCATATTATGTGCGCAACAACACCATTTACAATGACCTTGGAGTTTTGCCAGTGTGCGCTACAATCAGCAATTTTGCAGATCGATACAGGGGAAGGCTACTGGCCCACACCAACTCCTTGGCTACTCGCCTAGCAAGGCCGTATTTGAGAAGAAGGCTTTTCCGACACCATCCATCGGATAATTGGATTTTTGGGAGGACGCCTGCAGGAAGGTTGCTAGATTTAAGCTAAGCTTAATAAATTCTGGTAAAGGCTTGCCTAAAATTCTAGCGAATTATTTAATACACTGATTGACTCCTGCATCTTTCTGTTCCTTGCCCAAGAAATTTATGAAAGTGATTTTATTATCACGTAGCATAAAAAATAAATAAATATGTATATCAAAAAAAAAAAAAAAAAAAAAAAAAGAATTATTGATTGCAGTGATATGACAAACAAGTGTACGCAAATCATCAAAACTAAGGAGCGAACTAGCAGCGGACCGATAAAAATGGTACTTTGCCGTTTTTACTGCGGCCTCCCAAAGCCCGCCAAAGTGCGGGGAGCGAGGTGGGATGAATCGCCAGTCAATTGAATCCGCCACACAAAAATCTTGTACTGCCTTTCGATGCTTGTCGCTCATAAATAATTGCTTAAACTGCTGCAGTTCATTTTTGGCGCCTACGAAGTTGGTTTCATTGTCCGACCAGATTTCCTTCGGGCGACACCTGGTGCAAATAAAACGCTGAAGAGCGCTAAGGAACGCTGATGTCGACAAATCCTGGACCAATTCTAAGTGCACGGCCTTAGTCGCAAAGCAAATGAATACGGAGATATAGCATTTGATTGGTGGCCTGGTGCGAACTTCGCTTTTATAATAAAATGGACCACAAAAATCTACTCCGGTGATCATGATAGTGTACGCCGAGTCATCCACTCTCTCCTTTGGCAAGTCCGCCATGATGTGTTGAAGCAATCGAGGTCTTGCTCTGAAACATCTGATACATTTGTTGACGACGCTCAAAACAGTTCTCCGACCACCAATAGGCCAATACTGATGCCGAATAATTGCCAGTCGAGTGATGCCCCCAACTAAGGTTCTGATTTCAATCTTCTTATTATCGTCCAGATTGTTTTTCCTGAGCAAATCTTGCACCATCGGGAGGTCTTGGTTGGTGTGGACGGACGGGCCTGTGAATTGGATTGTACGCCAGTCATTATTTTAGCGTTATTAGCACAGTATGTATCTGGGCCAATGCTGAGGCCAGACGCAATAGACATGCGCTCGGTGTTGTCGGGGTTATTGTATGCCTCTTCAAAATCAGATTCTGAGTCACTACTGAGCACTGCAAATCTGTTACCGCTTGTGTGCTGTTGAAGACTGTCCTTATGAGTCGGCGAAAGTGCACGGCCTTTTGTTTGGCTACGCTTTGGGTGCGTCTGAGCCTTGTGTTGAGCTTCATCTAAGACAAAATTGCCAGTGTTGAAGTTGTTGGCAACGTTGACATTTTTCGTCTGCTGCTCAGTGTTAGAGTTGATGTTGATGCAGCTGGTCCCGGCAATTGGGCCAGAGGTGGAGTTATTGTTTTTTGAAGGCTTACTCATTGTAAACGAATATCAGTATTGATGAACGCGCAATTGGTTGCACGTAAGCACCGTTATGCGGGCCGAAATTTAGCACCTGATGAGCTAAATTTCGGTCGCAGGCACCGTAGGGTTGAATACACACACGCACTGTATTAATAGGACGCCGGCCAATGTAATGTCGCCGAAGCCCTAAACAGAACTTCTTGATTATTATTAGTTGTTCAATAGCTTTTCTTAGTGCACTGCACACGCATTATGCACACAGTTATTAATATTTGCCACCTGAGTGGGCTTGTCCATTAATTTTTTATAATTTTTAACAATTTTTCACGCAGAGAAAAATTAGACACGTCTGCTTTTGACAAACAGTGTTGGGAAAACCAACAAAAATTTATCAAATGCAATAATTACTTCAAAGTGCTGTTGTTATCGCCATGCTAAGAACACACTTTTTTCTGTTGGTCCCCTTCCACGAATGTTTAGTTGCACTCTCATCCATAAAAATTTTCTGCCAGATTGTGCGTACAAATTTTGCAGGATCGGAAATGTTGTAATTAAACATTTCTGCTTCCTATAAAAAAAAAAAAAAAACGACTGCATTATTTTGGCGATAATCATGGGGCGATTCGACTTAGTCTTACCAGTTGTTCACAGTCAGAGTCTTCAGAATTGTAATTGTTATCGTTTGAGTATCAATCATTAATTTTGGTCCAAATTAAATTCTGAATTCGATATTGGTTCATTCACCACGTCGAATTCTGATAGCAAAGATTCACTACAGCGTCGATTCTTGGCTATCAGCGCATTCATTATTTTTTTGCACTCATTGCGGCTTGACCTTTGCACACTCATCTTTTACAAAATTGAAAACTAACCACTTGGATAAATACACTAAACACGTCTGATTTGCACGTGCGTACTGTACTAACTAAAGAAATTTGTCAATTGTCCATCGCCTTGCTTATTGCATCAATCTGCATTCCGTTATTTTCAGTGCCGTTTTTACTTACTTATTACTTACTTTAATTCCGAATATGCTCAGACATAAGAGCTTTTCATGAGCCTGTGCTTGGAAAGCATTGAATGTGCTCTGAAAACTCTCCAATTTATGTGCTTACTCCAAAAAAAGCTCTCAAGCTCGGCTCTTTTCGGACACATAATTATGAGCGCTCCTAATTTTGCTTGCTGTGCATGACCAAACAAAATTATTAATAATTTTATTTTTAATTTTGTTTTATTTCAATTACAAGTAATATCGAAGGTTCCGTTACTAGTTAAGCACCCCTTTAGATTTAATGTTATATCTAACTTTGTAAATCTATATATATAAAAGAGTTCGTGCTGACTGACTGACTGACTGACTGACTGACTGACTGACTGACTGATTGGCAATCATCGCACAGCCCAAACCATAAGAGCTAGGATGCTGAAATTTTCACAGTAGGTTCCATCTATAATGAAAGTGCACACTAAGACGGGATTTTGGAAAATTCCACCCACAAGCGTGGAAAATCGCGGAAAACTGTTGTATGAAACTTTTTTGTTTACCATCCAATCAGGTTCAAACTCATTTTCAGAGATCTACACAAAAATTCATTTGACACATATTTCACCGATTTTGGAAAATCCACCCCCATGGGCGGAAAATGGGGGTCTCAAGGTTGTATGGGCGAAAGTCTAATTTCAGTCCGATCACCTTTAAATTAATTTTCAAAGCTCTTCACATTAAATAATTTGACACGTGTATCAGCGATTTTGGGAAATTCAGCCCCATGGTCGGAAAATCGGTGGAAAAATCTGTCACTCGACATTTCTTAATTTTATGTGATTGGCTTCAAACTCATTTTCAAGGTTCTATGGGAAAAAATAGTAGGCGCGGTGGTTAAAGATTTTGGAAAATCTACCCCCAAAGTCGGAAAATTCGTGGAAAACTGTTGTATGAAACTTTTTTGATTATCGTCCGATTGGCTTCAAACTCATTTTCAAAGCTCTTCACATTAAATAATTTGACACGTGTATTAGCGATTTTGGGAAATTCGACCACATGGTCGGAAAATCGGTGGAAAATTCTGGCATTTGACATTTATAATTTTCATGCGATTGGCTTCAAACTCATTTTCAAGGTTCTATAGGCAGAAATAATAGGCGCGGTGGTCAAAGATATTGGAAAATCTACCCCCAAAGTCGGAAAATTCGTGGAAAACTGTTGTATGAAACTTTTTTGATTATCGTCCGATTGGCTTCAAACTCATTTTCAAAGCTCTTCACATTAAATAATTTGACACATGTATTAGCGATTTTGGGAAATTCGACCACATGGTCGGAAAATCGGTGGAAAATTCTGACATTTGACATTTATAATTTACATGCGATTGGCTTCAAACTCATTTTCAAAGTTCTACTCAAAGACTGCATAGACGTGGTGGTGAAAGATTTTGGAAAATCTACCCCCAAAGTCGGAAAATTCGTAGAAAACTGTTGTATGAAACTATTTTGATTATCGTCCGATTGACTTCAAATTCATTTTGAAAGCTCTACATATTAAATAATTTGTTACGTGTATCAGCGATTTTGGGAAATTCTACCCTATGGTCGTAAAATTAGTGGAAAGCTCTGCATTCGACATTTTTAGTTTTCATGCGATTGGCTTCAAACTCATTTTCAAGGTTCTACACAAAATCATAATAACGGTGGCCAAAGATTTTGGAAAACCTACCGCCAAGGTTGGAAACTTTTAAATATTACTGTTGCATTCATTTCAAAGCTCTTCACGTAAAATAATTCGACACGTGTATCAGCGATTTTGGGAAATTCGACCACATGGTCGGTAAATCGGTGGAAAAGTCTGGGATTCGACATTTTTAATTTTCATGCGATTGGCTTCAAACTCATTTTCAAGGTTCTATGGGAAAAAATAATAGGCGTGGTGGTCAAGATTTTGGAAAATCTACCCCCAAAGTCGGAAAATTCGTGGAAAACTGTTGTATGAACCTCAAACTCATTTTGAAAGCACTTTACATAAAATAATTCGACACGTGTATCACCGATTATTGGTAATTCAGCCCTATGCTCGAAAAATTTGTGGAATAGTCTCTCACCCGACATTTGTGTGATTGGCTTTAAACTCATTTTCAAGGTTCTATCCAAACACATAATAGGCGCGGTGTCCAAAGATTTTGGAAGATCTATCCCTAATGTCGGAAAATACGCGGAAAACTGTTGTATGAAATTTTTTTGATTATTGCCCAATTGACTTCAAACTCATTTTCACATTAAATAATTCGTCACATTTGCTACCGGTTTTAAAAATACACGTGGCTTTATACTAATTTCCAAATATAAATACAAAAACCTCGGTACTTTGCGGGCAATACAACGGGCGGAATACAGTTGGAAAGATTTAATTTGGATTCTTAGTATTATTGTTGGCTTAAAATGCCAAATGATTTTGGAAAATCTACTCCGTGTCGCCACGGGCGGGAAATGGAAGTCAAGGACAAATGAGTGGGACATTTTTTTGTTGTTTTTTTTTTCAAAGACATTTTCATAGTACTACACGAAAACATTAGTCACGTGGCTCAACTATTTGGTTGTATTTCTTACGGTTGACGGAAGTAGTCAAATTCAAGAAAAAAATGCATTTTCATCGAAATATTTCCCCGGGCAAGGCCGGGGTATTACCTGCTAGTCTATATATATAAAAGTGAATGTCTGTCTGTATGTTCGCGATAAACTTGAAAACCGTTTAAAGGATCCTGATGAAATCTTTTATAATATATTCCTTGAAGTCCAGGGAATGTTTATAGCTACATACAGACAGACATTCACTTTTATATATATAGATTTCGCCGGGCAAGACTTATTTCCATCTATAAATAATAGGTATTTATAAAATTTAATGAAATTTAATTATACATATATAGTTAGGAAATGCGAGCAACGCCGCGGGTTTAAGCTAGTAATAAATAAAATATAAATTAACTGAAATGGAAAATTAAAAAAAATTTACGAGCCCCCTTCCGCCCACCATAAGCATTTGAAGTACAATTGCATTATTAATTGTGGCAACTCGCTGCTCGTATCAAAAGCTTTTGATACAGAATTTAGTTGGCACAACATTGTCCCAACCGTACCAATTATGTGCAATCGGTTGCCGCAACTCGAAAAACTCACTCAAGTTGGGCAACTGGGTTGCCCCGTGTATGGTCCGGGTAACATAATCGTGCAATTCATGCACACTCCAAACGGCCACCGAATTCCCCGAACAAAGGAGAAACAACAATTTCAGTTATTCATTTAACGCAGACCGCTTTAATTTAGAGACAAAGTGAACAGTTCATTCCTGGCTTTTTGTTTATCAGACAATAAATGAAGTCACACTTAAATTATGTATTTAATGAAATTAATACGGTCATAATTTAATTTAATCGTATGTTCACATTGGTGTTAATCCGAATGTCAGTTTTATCCGTCTTCTTCTGCCGCGATGAGGAGAGTTTTGGTTCGCTCCATAATCTGCAATGAAAAATATATTATTAGAACACAGAACCCATTTTAAAAACAATTAAGAATGCTATAGTCGAGTATACCCGACTACAAAACTACCTGAACCCAGGTCAAAAATTTCCGATCGCATCTTCGTACATGTGTAAACATGTACCCCCAAATACACAAAGACGCACACATACAAGCGACAGCGCAAGTAACAGCTCAAGCGAGGCATTTTAAGTGGGGGCTGTGCTGCACCGCTGTCAGCAAAAATTCAAAAGTCTCAAACTTAGCGGCAAACTTATTACATGGTGGCATTAACTAGGGAATATACATATGTACATAGACGAGTCAAACAAGCATTTTTCTGAGGCCAGATGCTTTGGTGATATAGGAACCCCAACCAGTTCGCCACAAAAGCCGAACTCGTCACAACCCCGTCGTGGTTTGCCAGCTCGGCAAAAAAAAAACCGAGTTGCTATCGCCGCTGTTCAGAACGAATATTTAGACTTGGATCGACACCAGAACGATGAGCACGGCTTATGTCGCTTGCGCTCTCATTTCGTTTCTATGTGTGGGTCCAAGTAGGCACATGCGCTTGCTTCTTAGTATGCGTGAGAAATGCAGAAAGGCAACAGCGCATGGCACTATGAAATTTCAATTCAGAAATGGAAATGGAAGCAGCGACGAACCAGACATGGCCGTGTTATATGCACATAGCTTGATTTTGTCAGCGGCATCATTCACGATATGTATGTATGATGTATTCAGTAAATAATGATATAACCAAATGAAAAACAAAATTTACTTTCCGAAATTGTTAGAAATAGTACAAATGGTTATAAATCAATGCGACTTTTGTAAAGAAATATAGTATGACAGAAATCCAATTAAAAACAAGTAAGAATGCTATAGTCGAGTATAACCGACTACAAAACTCCCTGTACCCAGGTCTAAGACTTCCAATCATATGTTCGTTCACTTACACATGCACGCACACATACACAAAGCTGCACACACGCGAGCCACAGCGTACGCGAGGCATTTTAAGTCGTGGCTGTGTTTCTTCTTCCCCCTCTCGCTCCAGTACTGAATTTTGTTCGTTGAATAACTTCCGTGTTTATTATCCGATCGACTTGAAATTTGGACAGTAGATCAAGAGTGACTAAAGTATTGTACATGCCAAATCCCAAAGCTATATCTTTAAAACTGTGGCTGTAAAACGTTTTGATCGAATTGCGGGGGAACGGGAGGAGATATCTGAGATCAGAAACAAACTTGACCTGCTCCCGCTATACACGAACCTACATTCCAAATTTGGTGTCTCTAGCTTTTATAGTTGCTGAGATCCTTGCGTTCATACATACGGACAGACAGACGGACAGACAAACGGACATTTGCACAAATCCAATACCCCCTTTTACCCATTTTATGGGTACAGGGAGTAAAAATGTTAGATAAGCACAACAGTAACAGAGAACAGTATGAGGAAAAACGAAAAGAGGGCTTTATAAAAAAATTACAAGGCTGTCAGACACAAAGAGGCTCCGAAATTCGAAAAAGCAAACATCGGAAATATTGACCCAATTAATATTAAACGACCTTATAAATTTACAGTAACTACTAATGACGATAATACTAATATCGATGGCAATAACGAAAATATCGGGAACATTAGCGATACAACAGATACCTGATCAGGACGGGTATGCACAAATAGAGATGAAAAATCAAAATATAATCTTTACGACCGATATTGTAGTACACATAATAAATTTAAAAGACGTTGACATTAAACGAAATAGGAAATAACAAAGAAATGATTAACAACGACAACAAACACATATTTCAATCGGAACTAACTGAAACAAAACACAAATCGTATACCCTATATGGCAACTATAATCGCGAAATTAGAGGATTAAAATGTTTGTTTTGACCTATGGACGAGAAAGACAGGAAAGAAGTTGAGAATCATATCTCCACATTTAAAGAAAGCATGCAGGAAACAGATGAAGCATTAAACAAACAAATTTATATAAATACGTATTTCAATGATACAATAAAATACATCGAACAAATAGTTAAATCAGATAGATTAGCAATAGAAAGACAAATGAACGCAATTAGCAAATTCGAAAATAACAGATAGCAGGAGAATTTATATTACGACCAACAGATAAAAATTTAATTAATAACAAGTAAGAATGTTCTAGTCGAGTACACCCGACTACGAAACTCCCTGTACCCAAGTCTAAAACTTCCAATCATATGTTCGTCTCTTACACATACACGCACACATACATACACAAAGACGCACACACGCGAGCCACAGCGTACGCAAGGCATTTGAAGTCGTGGCTATGCTTCTTCTTCCCCCCCTCGCTCCAGTACTGAATATTGTTCGTTGCATAACTTCCGTGTTTATTATCTGATCGACTTGAAATTTGCACAGTAGATTAAGAGTGACCCAAATAGTGTACATGCCAAATCCCAAAGCGATATCTTCAAAACTGTGGCAGTGAAACGTTTTGATCGATTTGCGGGGGAACGGGGGGAGATATCTGAGATCGGAAACAAACTTGATCTGCGTATGGTATACAGGAACCTACATTCCAAATTTGGTGTCTCTAGTTCTTATAGTTGCTGAGATCGACGCGTTCATACGGACAGACAGACAGACGGACAGACAGACGGACATGGCCAAATCGAAATGTCTTTTGATACTGATCAAGAATATATATACTTTATAGGGTCGGAGATGTCTCCTTCTGCCTGTTACATACTTTTGCACAAATCCAATACCCCCTTTTTACCCATTTTATGGGTACAGGGAGTAAAAAACAAGATAGAACACTTGCAGGATAATGTTGCATCTGCTAGGTATAATATAGTACATCCAAGCATATTAGCATATCACGAAATAAGAAAATATAATATCGATTTTAGTAAGCTAAGCCATATCAAGTTAGCTACAGCTATGTTCAGAAATAATCTCTTAGTATTCGCAATAGAAATACCAAAAAATTCTATAACAGTAAAAATTTAACAGATATTACCGATGCCTAATGAAGAAAACTTTGAAATAAATCAGGGATCAGAACTGATATTTAACTATAAAAATTCAACATACACCTTCGTAACAAATAAAAACTTTAAAGAAATGCGAAAAAGTAAACATTGTATATTTAAGAAAAATTGCAAATTAATACAAAAACAAGTAAGAATGCTCTAGTCGAGTATACCCGACTACGAAACTCCCTGTACCCAGGTCTAAAACTTCCAATCATATGTTCGTCTCTTACACATACACGCACACATACATACACAAAGACGCACACACGCGAGCCACAGCGCACTATAGGTAATTTCGACACTTTTTCGGATATAAAGTCATTTTTTAAAAGAATTTAAATTAACTAACTCTTGTTGGTAATCTATTAGGAATACCTCAAACCACAATGTTGCATACCAGAAATGTTAACATTGCATTCTGCTGTTAAGATAACAGCTGTTAAAACAGCTGCTCCAAACGAAAGCCACGTGCTTATAAATTTTGCAAAAAATTTGGTGAAGTTTGAGTGGCTCAAATTCTTTCAAATTGATATTAGTGAATGCAATTTATAATGAATAGTGATCAGTGTGGCTTGTACTTTATGTTGGTTAATCTGTCCTGTTGGTATTGTACGTGTTGTCTACAGTAAGTGTCAATAAAGAGACGTCCCAAATTTTTTTTTTTTTGCAAGACTTTATCTTTGGGAAGAGTTTTAAAAGTTTGTCCACACTTGTCCACCAAGTGACTATATACATTTTGTAGATTAATTAATTGTGAACACGTAACAGTTAATTTTAGATCCTACTTTTTCCGATTCTTTACAAAATTTAACTTTCTAGCACATAACCTGTATCTAAGCAATGACAGTCAGCTTTATGAATTTATGCCAGAAAAAGTTGCAATTTTACTGATTGTTCCTATAAGATCGATTCGATATAGTAGTCCAATGATGACTTGTTGTCAGAAGCCGAATTTCAATCATATCTGGAGAGTTTGGCTCCGATATATTGAAAACAACAAGATTTTCATACAAAATTTGTTTTCGACCGATAATTCCTATTATTTCTATATGATGTAGTTGTCCGATTTGGATCATATTTTACCAGAAATTTAGTAGCACAACAACACTCCAAACCAAAGTTTGGAATAGATTGCTCGAAAAACAAAAAATTTGCATATCGTGAAATTAACAATAAAGGCGGTGCCACGCCCATTTTTCAATTTCAATTTTTAATTGATATTATAAGCCCAATGCAAAAAACCAAACCAAAAAATCTTTATTCGTTCTCGAGTTATTAATTTATATCCGAAAAAGTGTCCAAATTACCTATAGTGCAGCGTACGCAAGGCATTTGAAGTCGTGGCTGTGTTTCTTCTTCCCCCTCTCGCTCCAGTACTGAATTTTGTTCGTTGAATAACTTCCGTGTTTATTATCCGATCGACTTGAAATTTGGACAGTAGATCAAGAGTGACCGAAGTAATGTACATGCCAAATCCCAAAGCTATATCTTTAAAAGTGTGTCTGTAAAACGTTTTGATCGAATTGCGGGGGAACGGGGAGAGATATCTGAGATCAGAAACAAACTTGACCTGTTCCTGCTATACACGAACCTACATTCCAAATTTGTGTCTCTAGCTCTTATAGTTGCTGAGATCGACGCGTTCATACAGACGGACAGACGGACAGACAGACAGACAGACGGACTTGGCCAAATCGAAATCTCTTTTGATACTGATCAAGAATATATACACTTTATAGGGTCGGAGATGTCTCCTTCTGCCTGTTACATACTTTTGCACAAATCCAATACCCCCTTTTTACCCATTTTATGGGTACAGGGAGTAAAAAAGAAATGGAAATATTAGAGCTAGACGAAGAAACCGTAGTAGTTAAGAACGCAAATAATGAAACATTATATCAAAATTGTAAAAGCAAAGAAATTAAAATGAAAAAAAAAATATTATATATAATATATCGGCTCGTGGGGCTGTAATTCCAGTCCGATTTTGCCAGCATATTGTAGGGAACTTCATACCGCGTCGATTGATAAGCTATAGTGCTCTGTAGGTGCCATACATTTTAAATAATAAGTAGTTAAAGTTACAAAATGTTGCCAGGCCGAATGTTTGCATTCAAACTTATCGCTCAATTTTAAAGCTATGATTATGCAACTTGGCACAAGTCTTTATTTTCGATGCAACCAGTATATATTTGGAAACCAGCCGGATGGAATCACTATATCATATAGCTCCTATACGAATAATAGGTTGACAACTATGTTCTTGTATGAAAAACTTTTTTGGTTTGTAGATAGCGTAACAAAACTCACCAAATTTAAGTTTAATTATGTTCTACATATGCTGACCAAATTTCATTTAAATCGGATTAATATACCTAGACCTGCCGTGGGAGCGGTCGGTTGCAACTTGACTTGGTGTATAAAAAATGTATGCAAATTTACCACTTTTGATGGCAATGCTATTTAACAAGTCAATCGGGAAGTATTTAATTAATTTATTGTAGTTTTATTTCGTTATTTGCAGCACGTTTTGCAGCGTTTGCATACAACAACTCCGGTCGCTCCTAGGGCAGGTATAAGATATATATGTAAGATGGTAACGCTCAGGTCATCTGGCAGCCCAAGCTTTGCCGGGTGGCAATGCGAAAGGGTAGCCAACGAGTTGGCAAGGCGAGCAGCACAGATACAGTCGATCAGAGAGCGTCAAAGAGAAAAGATCAGAAGCAGATTTCAAGCCGCAGTAATATTTAAGCAAAAGTTGTATTTATTAATTTGTTAAACTCCGACGCGGGCATATAATAATAAACAGCACTTATAATATAAAGTATTGGAGCTAATTAGTTCTAATCTTATATATATGTATGTCCAAATTTAATGAAACTTGGTCAGCATATGTAGAACATGATTAAACTTAAATTTGGTGAGTTTGGTTAAGCTATCTGTAAAAATAAAAGTTTTTTACAAAAGCATAGTGGTCGACCGTTTGTTCCAATACAAGCTTTATGATATAGTGATCCGATCCGACTAGTTTTCACATATGTACTGAATGAAATGTTGGACTATATCTGTCAAGAAGACCGACAATAGTCCGTATGTCCAATTTAATGACTCTAGCTATGACTCTTGTCAAAAACGTGTGTTGGGGAAAGCTTTCGCCAATTTGCAGGGCAGGGGTGGGGGTATATGGAAGGTATACACCAACATGTGTTCATGTTAGTTTCAAATTTCAGGCAAAGCCCCCACCCACCAACTCCCATACCTATTCGTGCCATGCATAATTCTTTTGTCACTCTGATCTGTTGCTTAAATGTCAAGGGGTTATGCATGGTGGCTTACGGGTGTGTGGGGGAATGTTTTAAATAACCTTGATCTGCGCATTTTATACATGAAGATTGATTTAAAATGCGGTGCTTCTAGCTCTTATAGAGTCTAAATCGACACGCTTATCCAGTCGGAGAGATGTACAAGGCGAAATCTACTTATAGGGTGTGAACAGTTGTATAAATCATTATGTAATTGTCTGCTGTTATGACAGTCCGAAGCATGCAAATTTCAATTAAAAATTTGTAACACACAAGCCGATCTCCGTTTCGCATGCAAATAAAGATTTTCGTTCCACCTTTATTTCTTTCCTACATCCTCTACGCGCGTTGTGTCTTCCCTCCAGTCCCTATAGCCCTTCGCTAAGTAAATAATGTAATCTGCATTTTGAAACGAACTTGATTTAATACAGGTATCTACATTTCAAATTTCGTGCCTGTAACAATTATAGATCCTGACGGAGTTCATACAGACGGACAGACAGATAGATAAAGTGCGACGCCACCGGCGTGCAAATTATGTTAAATATAGCCATTTTTCAAGCAATGAGCTTTCATTTCATTTCAATTATTTGCGATTCAAATTTCTGGCTTCCTCACATGATTGTTCATGAGTTTAAGCCAAAAAGACGAACGCAACCACCACCTGTAACCCTGTCTCTTCCTAATACTTCCAAAACTATTCCTATTAACACGGCTCCAAAAAACTAAACTTTTCGTCCGACTGTGTTACTATTCAATACCAGAATGTTAGGGGCCTTCTTTCTAAACTCGCAACACTTGTATTTCGCTCATTATCGCTTTTCTGAGACTTGGTTAAACTCTACAATTTCTGACTGCGAAATATTGTCAAATAATTTTATAATTTTTAGGCATGACCAAGCGACTAGACGAGGTGGTGGCGTTCTAATTGCCGTCAATACCACACTACAGTCGGAATTGTTATCCCTAAGTTCTTCTGTTTCTTTCTGTTGAAATAGTTTCCGTTAAAGTTACTCTTCCATCATCCGTTCTCTATATTACCTGTTCTTATATTCCTCCTGCTTCTGATTTACATGTTTATATGCAACATATAGGCTGTATTAACGAAGTATGTTCCCAAGCGCGTGACATTGACCCAATTGTTGTGCTGGGTGATTTCAACTTGCCTGCATTAGCATGGTCATTTGTCAACTGCGCAAATTATCTTACTCCCCCCTCTCAGCATGACTTCTTAGACTGCCTACTAGACTTTCCTCTTTACCAAATTAACTCTATCAGTAATAACTTAAATATAATATTAGATCTTGTTTTTACTAACGACTATCTAAATGCTTCCATCTCCAGGTCAACTCTCTTATCTATGCCTGAAGATTTATACCATCCTACATTAGAAATTTCTCTCTATTTTTCGAAGCCTTTTTGCTCACCTTCTTCCATTTCATCTGAGACATATCGTTGCTTTCGCAAAGGCAATTTCACTTTGCTTAATCAACTGATTGCTGCAACTGATTGGTCCTCGCTTGACAACGCAGTTGACGTTGATAACGCTCTTATCTCATTCTATGCAACACTTAACTCTCTATTAGACATATGTATTCCTAACTCTTCTCGCAAATCTAGTTATGCTAAGCCCCTTGGTTTACACCCAGACTCTCCAACTTAAACAAGTAAGAATGCTATAGTCGAGTATACCCGACTACACACAAGCGGCAGCAAGGCGAGAGCGCAAGCAAGGCATTTTAAGTCGTGGCTGTGCTTCTTCTTCCCCCCTCGTTCTAGTACTGTATCTTGTTCGTTGAATAACTTCCGTGTTTATAATCCGATCGACTTCAAATTTGGACAGCAGGTTAAGAGTGACTAAGGTATTGTATATGTCAAATCCCAAAGCTATATCTTAAAAAATGGGGCTGTAAAACGTTTTGAACGAATTGCGGGGGAACGGGGGGAGATATCTGAGATCAGAAATAAACTCGACCTGCGCCTGCTATACACGAACCTACATTCCAAATTTGGTGTCTCTAGCTCTTATAGTTGCTGAGATCGTTGCGTTCATACATACGAACGGACAGACAGACGGACATGGCCAAATCGAAATCTCTTTTGATGCTGATCAAGAATATAAATACTTTATAGGGTCGGAGATGTCTCCTTCTGCCTGTTACATACTTTTGCACAAATCCAATACCCCCTTTTACCCATTTTATGGGTACAGGGAGTAAAAATATTAAATCTAAATATTTTAAAAAGTTTAAGATGTCTGGTTCTAGGCTTGACTTATCTAAATATTCTATTGCTAAAGCTAACTTCTCTCTTCATAACTCACAATGTTACATGGAATATATCGCCCGATGCAAAAGTCAATTTGCATACAATCCTAAACTTTTCTATTCTTTTATTAACTCTAAACGTAAATCTTCACGTCTTCCTTCTTCTTTCTTTTTTGGCACTGAAAAAGCATGCAGTGACTCAACTGCTGTGAATTTATTTGCCAAATTTTTCCAATCCACTCTTCCCTTACTCAAACTTTTTAATCTTTCCCTTACTACTGGAGTCTTTCCATCTCTTTGGAAAGACTCATTTATCATACCTCTTCATAAAAAAGATGGCAAGTCTGACATTTCTAATTATAGAGGTATTGCAAAGTTGTCTGCTATCCCAAGATTATTTGAGAAAATGATTACAAACTTTAAACTTTGCAGCATCTCTGTAAATCTATAATTTCTTCTTCCCAACATGGATTTATAAAGAGTCGGTCTACTACGACCAATTTGCTAGAGTTTTCATATATAATAAATGATGCATTCCAAAAGAAATTGCAAGCTGATGTCATTTACACTGACTTCAGTAAAGCATTTGACTCTGTAAACCATGATCTCTTGATTTTTAAACTTAATTGTATTGGTTTTCCTATCTTTTTTCTGTCTTGGATTTCTTCTTATTTAAAAAATAGAACCCAAAAAGTACTACTTAGATCTACAATTTCTAAACCTGTTTTCGTAACTTCTTGTGTACCCCAAGGAAGTCACCTTGGTCCTTTATTCTTCACACTTTTTATTAATGATCTTTCATCTATTTTATTACACTCTCGTATACTCATATATGCAGATGATGTAAAACTTATTCTATCATTTAATAATCCTCTCCAAACTAGACTACTTCAACGTGACCTAAACTCTATGCAACTTTGGTGCTTGGCTAATCATCTTCCTCTCAATTGTTGTAAATACATGTTTATGACATTCAGTCGATCTAAGCCCTTTCTTGGTAACTATTCTATTGATAACTTTCCCTTAAAACGTATTACCTCTGTTAAGGATGGGTGTCACTTTTAATTCAAAACTTAACTTTAACTTGCATATTTCCTCTATTGTTAATGTTGCCAAGGGTGTACTTGGATTCATCAAGCGTTGGTCGAAGGAATTTAATGATCCTTTCACCACAAAACTGCTTTATGTGTCGCTTGTACGCCCTATTCTGGAATACTGCTCATGTATATGGTCTCCCCAATACAAAAATAGTAAGGTCCAGAAGCAATTTCTTTTATTTGCCCTACGAAGCTTAAATTGGAATCCTAATATTCGTCTGCCATCTTATCCCAGTAGACTCTTACTTCTAAATCTTCCGACATTAGCTAACTGTAGAATAGTTCTTGGTGTGGTTTTTATACATAAGTTGATTAGTGGCGACAAAGATTCTCCTTTTCTTTTAAGTCATCTTAATTTCTCTGTCCCTTGTAGACCTACTAGAAACTTTATTCCCTTATCTCTTCCTACATGCACTACTGATTATGCTTTACACAATCCTTTTCGTGTTCTATGCACACAGTACAATTCTGTTTTTCATGTTTTCTCCTCTGAACTCTCTCTTCCCTCTATTAAACTTTCTCTTCTAAATCACCTACGGGAAATCTCTCCGATCCCAGCCGATCCCAGCTGTGGGCAGGGGCACAGCTTGCCGGCGTGGCAAATAATCTTCCCCCATCGGGTCGGAGATTGCCCACTCTATGTCCCACTCTATTTCCTATTTCCTACTCTACAACTATAATATTCTTTCCCATCCCTTCCGTTTCTAGGTCCTTTCCTCCTTAATGTAATCTCTAACCAACCTCGCTGTGAGTTGGGGCACAGCTTGCCGGACTGGCTACTAAAACTTCCCCCACCGGGTTGGAGATTTCATTCCTATTGTCTTTCCTAAGAATATAGAAGAATACTAGTCTTATGTCTTAATTAACCTTATCTATATATATAAAAGTGAATGTCTGTCTGTATGTTCGCGATAAACTTGAAAACCGTTTAAAGGATCTTGATGAAATCTTTTATAATATATTCCTTGAAGTCCAGGGAATGTTTATAGCTATAGTTTGTTGTGTCATCACCACCCCCACACAACCACCCACTCATAAAGAAAGTAAGTAAGTGGTAAGCTTCTCTTGCTCTCTCTAAACATCGAAAATGATATTCGCAATAGACTCCACACTTATTCCGGCGATATTTTGCTTTATTGCACACTTCGCCATCTTAAGAATTAAAATTTAATGAAATTTAACTAAATATAGTTAGGGAATGCGAGCAACGCCGCGGGTTTAAGCTAGTATTCTATAAGTTTTTCTTCATAACTAACTCTATTCTATCTTGCTATAGGCTCTAATAACGCCACCTGCAATTCTTTGCTGTGAATAGGGGCATAGCTAGCCGGACTGGCAAATAAACTTCCAACAACGTGCTGGTGTCGTTATTAGATTTCAATTGTAATTTCGTGTAGGCTTTTAAATTTTTACTCCTTTTACCCATAAAATGGGTAAAAAGGGGGTATTGGATTTCTGCAAAAGTATGTAACAGCAAAGAATATAAAGTCATAAATATGTGTACGTTGAAATGGGTCCCCTCATAGAACATTTTTCGTTGTATGAGATGCGCCTTCTGTATGACTTTATATTCTTTGGTAACAGGCAGAAGGAGACATCTCCGACCCTATAAATTTTTTTTTCCTTATATCTATGTATTATATTATATGTTTTGGTTCGAGGCAGCACTGTTTTGCCTTCGTTAATCATAAAAAAAAAAAAAAAATTTAGAATTAAGTTTGTTATTATTATAATTATTAATATCAAGATACTCAGGCAAGGAGCCAAAACAAAACAAAAAAGATATTTTAATTTTATAAAAAAAGCGTTTAGCTTAAATTCAAACCAAGAAGCGCGCAATTCAAACGAAGGCGCAAGGCGCGCTCCTGACAACAACAGCTGTCAAAAGTAGCTGATCGATAACCGATCACCCACACAAGCGACCCTAAGCAACAGCTGATGATCTATAAACGATCTCACGCACGAACAACCATGCGCGCTGCCGCTAGCGACTGCGCTCGCTGCCTATAAAAGGAGCACTCCAGCGCAATTTAAGGCACTTCTCACTGAGCATATTTTAGAGCAGGGGTGCCCAAACGCTGCTTATGGAAGAGCAAACTTCAATACATATGCAAGAAAACACTAACACATCTAAGGCAAACAATTTTTTTCATTTTATTGTGTGCACCGAAAAAAAAGTAGATACAATTTCTATTATTTCTTTGCAAATATTGCATTTGCATTTCACACCTAAAAATGTTTTCCAAAAAAAGTACTACGTCCAGCTATTCATCTTTTCACCACCACCATTTTATTGTAACTATTATTTGAATGCAAATAATGCATTTAAAATGGTTTGCAGAAAAATATCGTGTCTAGCATTCAATCAAATATAATTTTTTTTAAAGTGCAGGCCTCAACGAAGAGCAGCAACAAAATTACACCGAAATTCAGTAGCGCAACAACAAAGTAATGAAGTGTTGTTGCTTTGCTCATGAGCCCAGCCATCGAAAAGAGATAAGAAAGGGAACACGCAATATTGTTTTTACTCCCTGTACCCATAAAATGGGTAAAAAGGGGGTATTGGATTTGTGCAAATGTCCGTCTGTCTGTCCGTCTGTCCGTCTGTCCGTCCGTCCGTCTGTCCGTCTGTCCGGATGAACGCGTCGATCTCAGCAACTAAAAGAGCTAGAGACACCAAATTTGAAATCTAGGTTCCTGTATACCATACGCAGATCAAGTTTGTTTCCGATCTGAGATATCTCCCCCCGTTCCCCCGCAATTCGATCAAAACGTTTTACTGCCACACTTTTAAAGATATAGCTTTGGGATTTGACATGTACAATATTTTAGTCACTCTTAATCTACTGTCCAAATTTCAAGACGATCGGATAATAAACACTAAAGTTATTCAACAAACAAGTACTGTAGCGAGGGGGGAAGAAGAAGCACAGCCACGACTTAAAATGCCTCGCCTGCGCTGTCGCATGAGGTGTCGCTTGTGTGTGTACGGCTTTGTGTATGTGTGTGTGTATGTGTAAGTGCATGCAGATGCGATCGGAAATTTTGGACCTGGGTACAGAGAGTTTTGTTGTCGGGTATACTCGACTAGAGCATTCTTACTTGTTGTATTATGCATTGGCTTATGACTAGAGCCGTGCATGTATACGCGCATTGCTGCCTATGCCTAAGAGCAATTACAATAACAAAATGAGCCAGATGAGCAATGGGCTGGGCACCCCTGTTTTAGAGCAAGCACAACCACGGGTAAGAGTAATCAGTACGATTTACGAATCGACTGGAATAAACAAGTAAGAATGCTATAGTCGAGTATACCCGACTACAAAACTCCCTGTACCCAAGTCAAAAATTTCCGACCGGATCTGCGTGCACTTACCCATACACACATACATACACAAAGCCGTACACACACAAGCGGCAGCAAGGCGAGAGCGCAAGCAAGTCATTTTAAGTCGTAGCTGTGCTTCTTCTTCCCCCCTCGTTCTAGTACTGAATCTTGTTCGTTGAATAACTTCCGTGTTTATAATCCGATCGACTTGAAATTTGGACAGCAGGTTAAGAGTGACTAAAAAATTGTGTATGTCAAATCCCAAAGCTATAGCTCTAAAACTGTGGCTGTAAAACGTTATGATCGAATTGCGGGGGAACGGGGGGAGATATCTGAGATCAGAAATAAACTTGACCTGGCCAAATCGAAATCTCTTTTGATACTGATCAAGAATATATATACTTTATAGGGTCGGAGATGTCTCCTTCTGCCTGTTACATACTTTTGCACAAATCCAATACCCCCTTTTTACCCATTTTATGGGTACAGGGAGTAAAAAAGGACATAGCACGATTTACGAATCGGCTTCAGAAGGTACCATTGGTGCGATTTCCGAATCAACCTGGTGAACTGGGCAGCACGATTTACGAATCGCCTCCCGACCTAATCCTCACCAGACGCTCTGCCACCACGACGCAGTGCATCCAACAGATGACCTAATCTTCGCCCGAAACACCGGCAAGACCAACGGTAACCACGGCACACCCACGGGGGCCCGATCCAAAGAATCAAGGGTTGGACACGGCGACTCCTGGTCACTGGGGTGTTTGTCACACGAGTAACAGCACATAAAATATTTCCACCGACTAAAACTAATAAAGGTACAACGATTTGAGCGAAAGGGGGCCCAGCGTCTCAAAAACAAATAAATTTCTGTGGCGGACATTCGCAACGGCGAGCTAATCCCGCGCCACCCAAAAGAGGTCGTCACAGTGGCGCCCGAGCAGGTACCTTGGCCTTTACGTTTAGAAATCGTTTACATTATCCAAATCAAACACACAAATCCAAGACGAGATAATGGCAGAGCCATCACCTGGACAGCTCCCACGCGGATGGGTGAGAAATATCGGCAAAGCCCAGCTGGAAGTTTATGCCAGAGAATTCGGATTGGAACCAGAAGCCCTGGCAGAGGATCTAAGGCGCCAGGTGTCGGAATTCATCCGAGACAGAGAACATAGCGAGACCACAAGAGAGCGGATCATCTCATTAGAGCAGAAACATTGCAAAGACATCACTCCGGTGGAAACCCAACAAACATTCGACCCCCCGACCACCAGGAAACTACTCAAGTAGCGGCGATCAGCATCATTCGCGGCGGGGGCGAGGAATTCGATGGACGTGGAAACCCATTGGAATTCATCAATAGAGAATTTCATCATCTTTGCTTACGTTTTCTTGCATTTCTTCTTTAGCGCTCATTTCGTTGTTAAATTTGGCTGGCTTAATTTTTTTAAATTATTTCATCAGCTTTGCGAGCATAGATACATTTTTATGTAAATTGGACCCATTTACATATTATATAGCTCCCATAGGATTTTTTTTTTTTTTTTTTTATTATTGGTGTGGTGGTTGTGATCGGCAACAATCAGGCGAAAATTTAGTTTTTGTATAAAAATCATTGATGCTTGTATATAGCTTCGGCACGCCGAAGATAGTTGTTATATCTCCTCCTATATTTTATGAGTAAAGGAAGTACAGACTATAAATAGAAATAAATATAAAATATACTTGCGTTTTTGAAAAAAGGAACGAATGGTGTATTTTTGCCACTTCTCGACGAGTGAAAGCCCTGTGAATTAGTTCATCCGTATCATTACCACATTTTTGGTTATAGCACCAACGCCCCTCAGGACGTGAATTTAAACAAAGCTCCACTGTGCAAATGTTTTTATAAATTCCAATATAAGAACTATCATCAATAGTATAGCATCCTTCCTGAGCATACTTGTCTTCGAGAAAAAAACCTACAATTGTTGGTGCACATTTACTTATATAATTAATTTCTTGAGCAAGGGAGGTCTGCGTTCGAAACAATAATGTTAAGAACATTAACAGTACCGGCCAGATATCGCACATAGCACTTAATTTCTTCGATAGAGAAACGACTAAGAAATATCTACAAACGCCCCAAGCTCATTTTATACCTGCAGTGGACTTATAACAACCTGATCAAATTTGTCACTTTAGTCACACAAATCTTATATGGAAATTCTTCCTAGTACACAGATCTACATACATACATATATATAGTGATATAACCAACTCCCACCGCACAAACACTTGATAAGCACTTAGCAACCACCTACAGTTCATAAGCATTTCCATACACACAAAATTATTGTAAACAAAATCTGTTGAGTACAGCGACACTGACGGATGTCGTTTACACCTAATCGAGAGATCCCAAATTTAAGAATCCAAGCCACTTGTCATCACACCACCACTTTCCATGAGAAAATGCAGACGCTGCACAAATCTCGGCTGACGCAATGTCGCTACGTCTCTCGTAAACTCCTTAAGAGACTTCTCTCCAAGATAGCCAAAAAGCTCGCTCACAACATACATGTTTTTAACCCAAAGCTTCCAAAAAGCATCGGTCCAAGGTTTGATCAGCGCCCACGCACTTAGAATTAATTGAGTTCAATATGGATATTCAGATGTATCGGTCGTGATAAGGTTTTAATCAATAAAGTTTCTATAATTTAAAAATCGCTATTTAATCTATATATATAAAAGAGTTCGTGCTGACTGACTGACTGACTGACTGACTGACTGACTGACTGACTGACTGATTGGCAATCATCGCACAGCCCAAACCATAAGAGCTAGGATGCTGAAATTTTCGCAATAGGTTCCATCTATGATGAAAGTGCACACTTTGGAAAATTCTACCCACAAGCATGGAAAATCGCGGAAAACTGTTGTATGAAACTTTTTTGTTTACCATCCAATCAGCTTCAAACTCATTTTCAGAGATCTACACAAAAATTAATTTGACACATACTTCACCGATTTTGGAAAATCCACCCCCATGGGTGGATAATGGGGGTCTCAAGGTTGTATGGGCGAAAGTCTAATTTTAGTCCGATCACCTTCAAATTCATTTTGACAGCTCTTCACGTAAATTAATTCGACACGTGTATTAGCGATTTTGGGAAATTCGAGCACATGGTCGGAAAATCGGTGGAAAACTCTGGCATTCGACATTTTTAGTTTTCATGCGATTGGCTTCAAAAATAATAGGAGCAATGGTCAAAGATTTTGGAAAATCTACCCCCAAAGTCGGAAAATACGCGGAAAACTGTTGTATGAAATTTTTTTGATTATCGTCCAATTGACTTCAAACTCATTTTCAAACTTCTGTTTATCATTCAATCATTTTGAAACTAATTTTCAAAGCACCTCACATTAAATAATTCGTCACATGTGCTACCGGTTTTGAAAAATACACGTGACTTTATACTAATTTTAAATATAAATACAAAAACCTCGGTACTTTGCGGGCAATACAACGGGCGGAAAACAGTTGGAAAGATTTTATTTGGATTCGTTGTATTATTGTTGAAATTGGCTTAAAATGCCAAATGATTTTGGAAAATCTACTCCGTGTCGCCACGTGCGGGAAATGGAAGTCAAGGACAAATGAGTGGGACATTTTTTTGTTGTTTTGTTTTTTTCAAAGACATTTTCATAGCCCTACACTGAAACTATTAGTCACGTGGCTCAACTATTTAGTTGTATTTCTTACGGTTGACGAAAGTAGTCAAATTCAAGAAAAAAACTGCATTTTCATTTAAATATTTCCCCGGGCAAGGCCGGGATATTACCTGCTAGTAATATTTATAAAAGAGGTCAAACTGACTGGCGATTTTTGAGCAGAACAAACAGCAGAGGCTTGAAGCCTGGAATATTTACAGTACATTCCTAATATACCGTAAGGGAAAACTGTCGAAAAAATTGGTTAAATATACATACATCCGGAAGTATGAGAAAATTGTATTTCAAAATTGCTTGTAGTCTCGGTAAGCGCCAGATAAAGTTGGACTTATAGCACGATTGATAGAGCCCACAGGTTACGACAAGGTTATACCTGCCGTAGGAGCGTTCGGTAGAAACTTTAGTTGCTCTATGATAAGCGCAGCAAAATTTTTGAAAATTATCAACTTTGGTCACCCTATGTAGAACATAATGAAACTTAAATTTGGTGAGTTTGGTTAAGCTATCTGTAAAAATAAAAGTTTTTTACAAAAGCATAGTGGTCGACCGTTTGTTCCAATACAAGCTTTATGATATAGTGATCCGATCCGACTAGTTTTCACATATGTACTGAATGAAATGTTGGACTATATCTGTCAAGAAGACCGACAATAGTCCGTATGTCCAATTTAATGACTCTAGCTATGACTCTTGTCAAAAACGTGTGTTGGGGAAAGCTTTCGCCAATTTGCAGGGCAGGGGTGGGGGTATATGGAAGGTATACACCAACATGTGTTCATGTTAGTTTCAAATTTCAGGCAAAGCCCCCACCCACCAACTCCCATACCTATTCGTGCCATGCATAATTCTTTTGTCACTCTGATCTGTTGCTTAAATGTCAAGGGGTTATGCATGGTGGCTTACGGGTGTGAGGGGGAATGTTTTAAATAACCTTGATCTGCGCATTTTATACATGAAGATTGATTTAAAATGCGGTGCTTCTAGCTCTTATAGAGTCTAAATCGACACGCTTATCCAGTCGGAGAGATGTACAAGGCGAAATCTACTTATAGGGTGTGAACAGTTGTATAAATCATTATGTAATTGTCTGCTGTTATGACAGTCCGAAGCATGCAAATTTCAATTAAAAATTTGTAACACACAAGCCGATCTCCGTTTCGCATGCAAATAAAGATTTTCGTTCCACCTTTATTTCTTTCCTACATCCTCTACGCGCGTTGTGTCTTCCCTCCAGTCCCTATAGCCCTTCGCTAAGTAAATAATGTAATCTGCATTTTGAAACGAACTTGATTTAATACAGGTATCTACATTTCAAATTTCGTGCCTGTAACAATTATAGATCCTGACGGAGTTCATACAGACGGACAGACAGATAGATAAAGTGCGACGCCACCGGCGTGCAAATTATGTTAAATATAGCCATTTTTCAAGCAATGAGCTTTCATTTCATTTCAATTATTTGCGATTCAAATTTCTGGCTTCCTCACATGATTGTTCATGAGTTTAAGCCAAAAAGACGAACGCAACCACCACCTGTAACCCTGTCTCTTCCTAATACTTCCAAAACTATTCCTATTAACACGGCTCCAAAAAACTAAACTTTTCGTCCGACTGTGTTACTATTCAATACCAGAATGTTAGGGGCCTTCTTTCTAAACTCGCAACACTTGTATTTCGCTCATTATCGCTTTTCTGAGACTTGGTTAAACTCTACAATTTCTGACTGCGAAATATTGTCAAATAATTTTATAATTTTTAGGCATGACCAAGCGACTAGACGAGGTGGTGGCGTTCTAATTGCCGTCAATACCACACTACAGTCGGAATTGTTATCCCTAAGTTCTTCTGTTTCTTTCTGTTGAAATAGTTTCCGTTAAAGTTACTCTTCCATCATCCGTTCTCTATATTACCTGTTCTTATATTCCTCCTGCTTCTGATTTACATGTTTATATGCAACATATAGGCTGTATTAACGAAGTATGTTCCCAAGCGCGTGACATTGACCCAATTGTTGTGCTGGGTGATTTCAACTTGCCTGCATTAGCATGGTCATTTGTCAACTGCGCAAATTATCTTACTCCCCCCTCTCAGCATGACTTCTTAGACTGCCTACTAGACTTTCCTCTTTACCAAATTAACTCTATCAGTAATAACTTAAATATAATATTAGATCTTGTTTTTACTAACGACTATCTAAATGCTTCCATCTCCAGGTCAACTCTCTTATCTATGCCTGAAGATTTATACCATCCTACATTAGAAATTTCTCTCTATTTTTCGAAGCCTTTTTGCTCACCTTCTTCCATTTCATCTGAGACATATCGTTGCTTTCGCAAAGGCAATTTCACTTTGCTTAATCAACTGATTGCTGCAACTGATTGGTCCTCGCTTGACAACGCAGTTGACGTTGATAACGCTCTTATCTCATTCTATGCAACACTTAACTCTCTATTAGACATATGTATTCCTAACTCTTCTCGCAAATCTAGTTATGCTAAGCCCCTTGGTTTACACCCAGACTCTCCAACTTAAACAAGTAAGAATGCTATAGTCGAGTATACCCGACTACACACAAGCGGCAGCAAGGCGAGAGCGCAAGCAAGGCATTTTAAGTCGTGGCTGTGCTTCTTCTTCCCCCCTCGTTCTAGTACTGTATCTTGTTCGTTGAATAACTTCCGTGTTTATAATCCGATCGACTTCAAATTTGGACAGCAGGTTAAGAGTGACTAAGGTATTGTATATGTCAAATCCCAAAGCTATATCTTAAAAAATGGGGCTGTAAAACGTTTTGAACGAATTGCGGGGGAACGGGGGGAGATATCTGAGATCAGAAATAAACTCGACCTGCGCCTGCTATACACGAACCTACATTCCAAATTTGGTGTCTCTAGCTCTTATAGTTGCTGAGATCGTTGCGTTCATACATACGAACGGACAGACAGACGGACATGGCCAAATCGAAATCTCTTTTGATGCTGATCAAGAATATAAATACTTTATAGGGTCGGAGATGTCTCCTTCTGCCTGTTACATACTTTTGCACAAATCCAATACCCCCTTTTACCCATTTTATGGGTACAGGGAGTAAAAATATTAAATCTAAATATTTTAAAAAGTTTAAGATGTCTGGTTCTAGGCTTGACTTATCTAAATATTCTATTGCTAAAGCTAACTTCTCTCTTCATAACTCACAATGTTACATGGAATATATCGCCCGATGCAAAAGTCAATTTGCATACAATCCTAAACTTTTCTATTCTTTTATTAACTCTAAACGTAAATCTTCACGTCTTCCTTCTTCTTTCTTTTTTGGCACTGAAAAAGCATGCAGTGACTCAACTGCTGTGAATTTATTTGCCAAATTTTTCCAATCCACTCTTCCCTTACTCAAACTTTTTAATCTTTCCCTTACTACTGGAGTCTTTCCATCTCTTTGGAAAGACTCATTTATCATACCTCTTCATAAAAAAGATGGCAAGTCTGACATTTCTAATTATAGAGGTATTGCAAAGTTGTCTGCTATCCCAAGATTATTTGAGAAAATGATTACAAACTTTAAACTTTGCAGCATCTCTGTAAATCTATAATTTCTTCTTCCCAACATGGATTTATAAAGAGTCGGTCTACTACGACCAATTTGCTAGAGTTTTCATATATAATAAATGATGCATTCCAAAAGAAATTGCAAGCTGATGTCATTTACACTGACTTCAGTAAAGCATTTGACTCTGTAAACCATGATCTCTTGATTTTTAAACTTAATTGTATTGGTTTTCCTATCTTTTTTCTGTCTTGGATTTCTTCTTATTTAAAAAATAGAACCCAAAAAGTACTACTTAGATCTACAATTTCTAAACCTGTTTTCGTAACTTCTTGTGTACCCCAAGGAAGTCACCTTGGTCCTTTATTCTTCACACTTTTTATTAATGATCTTCCATCTATTTTATTACACTCTCGTATACTCATATATGCAGATGATGTAAAACTTATTCTATCATTTAATAATCCTCTCCAAACTAGACTACTTCAACGTGACCTAAACTCTATGCAACTTTGGTGCTTGGCTAATCATCTTCCTCTCAATTGTTGTAAATACATGTTTATGACATTCAGTCGATCTAAGCCCTTTCTTGGTAACTATTCTATTGATAACTTTCCCTTAAAACGTATTACCTCTGTTAAGGATGGGTGTCACTTTTAATTCAAAACTTAACTTTAACTTGCATATTTCCTCTATTGTTAATGTTGCCAAGGGTGTACTTGGATTCATCAAGCGTTGGTCGAAGGAATTTAATGATCCTTTCACCACAAAACTGCTTTATGTGTCGCTTGTACGCCCTATTCTGGAATACTGCTCATGTATATGGTCTCCCCAATACAAAAATAGTAAGGTCCAGAAGCAATTTCTTTTATTTGCCCTACGAAGCTTAAATTGGAATCCTAATATTCGTCTGCCATCTTATCCCAGTAGACTCTTACTTCTAAATCTTCCGACATTAGCTAACTGTAGAATAGTTCTTGGTGTGGTTTTTATACATAAGTTGATTAGTGGCGACAAAGATTCTCCTTTTCTTTTAAGTCATCTTAATTTCTCTGTCCCTTGTAGACCTACTAGAAACTTTATTCCCTTATCTCTTCCTACATGCACTACTGATTATGCTTTACACAATCCTTTTCGTGTTCTATGCACACAGTACAATTCTGTTTTTCATGTTTTCTCCTCTGAACTCTCTCTTCCCTCTATTAAACTTTCTCTTCTAAATCACCTACGGGAAATCTCTCCGATCCCAGCCGATCCCAGCTGTGGGCAGGGGCACAGCTTGCCGGCGTGGCAAATAATCTTCCCCCATCGGGTCGGAGATTGCCCACTCTATGTCCCACTCTATTTCCTATTTCCTACTCTACAACTATAATATTCTTTCCCATCCCTTCCGTTTCTAGGTCCTTTCCTCCTTAATGTAATCTCTAACCAACCTCGCTGTGAGTTGGGGCACAGCTTGCCGGACTGGCTACTAAAACTTCCCCCACCGGGTTGGAGATTTCATTCCTATTGTCTTTCCTAAGAATATAGAAGAATACTAGTCTTATGTCTTAATTAACCTTATCTATATATATAAAAGTGAATGTCTGTCTGTATGTTCGCGATAAACTTGAAAACCGTTTAAAGGATCTTGATGAAATCTTTTATAATATATTCCTTGAAGTCCAGGGAATGTTTATAGCTATAGTTTGTTGTGTCATCACCACCCCCACACAACCACCCACTCATAAAGAAAGTAAGTAAGTGGTAAGCTTCTCTTGCTCTCTCTAAACATCGAAAATGATATTCGCAATAGACTCCACACTTATTCCGGCGATATTTTGCTTTATTGCACACTTCGCCATCTTAAGAATTAAAATTTAATGAAATTTAACTAAATATAGTTAGGGAATGCGAGCAACGCCGCGGGTTTAAGCTAGTATTCTATAAGTTTTTCTTCATAACTAACTCTATTCTATCTTGCTATAGGCTCTAATAACGCCACCTGCAATTCTTTGCTGTGAATAGGGGCATAGCTAGCCGGACTGGCAAATAAACTTCCAACAACGTGCTGGTGTCGTTATTAGATTTCAATTGTAATTTCGTGTAGGCTTTTAAATTTTTACTCCTTTTACCCATAAAATGGGTAAAAAGGGGGTATTGGATTTCTGCAAAAGTATGTAACAGCAAAGAATATAAAGTCATAAATATGTGTACGTTGAAATGGGTCCCCTCATAGAACATTTTTCGTTGTATGAGATGCGCCTTCTGTATGACTTTATATTCTTTGGTAACAGGCAGAAGGAGACATCTCCGACCCTATAAATTTTTTTTCCTTATATCTATGTATTATATTATATGTTTTGGTTCGAGGCAGCACTGTTTTGCCTTCGTTAATCATAAAAAAAAAAAAAATTTAGAATTAAGTTTGTTATTATTATAATTATTAATATCAAGATACTCAGGCAAGGAGCCAAAACAAAACAAAAAAGATATTTTAATTTTATAAAAAAAGCGTTTAGCTTAAATTCAAACCAAGAAGCGCGCAATTCAAACGAAGGCGCAAGGCGCGCTCCTGACAACAACAGCTGTCAAAAGTAGCTGATCGATAACCGATCACCCACACAAGCGACCCTAAGCAACAGCTGATGATCTATAAACGATCTCACGCACGAACAACCATGCGCGCTGCCGCTAGCGACTGCGCTCGCTGCCTATAAAAGGAGCACTCCAGCGCAATTTAAGGCACTTCTCACTGAGCATATTTTAGAGCAGGGGTGCCCAAACGCTGCTTATGGAAGAGCAAACTTCAATACATATGCAAGAAAACACTAACACATCTAAGGCAAACAATTTTTTTCATTTTATTGTGTGCACCGAAAAAAAAGTAGATACAATTTCTATTATTTCTTTGCAAATATTGCATTTGCATTTCACACCTAAAAATGTTTTCCAAAAAAAGTACTACGTCCAGCTATTCATCTTTTCACCACCACCATTTTATTGTAACTATTATTTGAATGCAAATAATGCATTTAAAATGGTTTGCAGAAAAATATCGTGTCTAGCATTCAATCAAATATAATTTTTTTAAAGTGCAGGCCTCAACGAAGAGCAGCAACAAAATTACACCGAAATTCAGTAGCGCAACAACAAAGTAATGAAGTGTTGTTGCTTTGCTCATGAGCCCAGCCATCGAAAAGAGATAAGAAAGGGAACACGCAATATTGTTTTTACTCCCTGTACCCATAAAATGGGTAAAAAGGGGGTATTGGATTTGTGCAAATGTCCGTCTGTCTGTCCGTCTGTCCGTCCGTCCGTCTGTCCGTCTGTCCGGATGAACGCGTCGATCTCAGCAACTAAAAGAGCTAGAGACACCAAATTTGAAATCTAGGTTCCTGTATACCATACGCAGATCAAGTTTGTTTCCGATCTGAGATATCTCCCCCGTTCCCCGCAATTCGATCAAAACGTTTTACTGCCACACTTTTAAAGATATAGCTTTGGGATTTGACATGTACAATATTTTAGTCACTCTTAATCTACTGTCCAAATTTCAAGACGATCGGATAATAAACACTAAAGTTATTCAACAAACAAGTACTGTAGCGAGGGGGGGAAGAAGAAGCACAGCCACGACTTAAAATGCCTCGCCTGCGCTGTCGCATGAGGTGTCGCTTGTGTGTGTACGGCTTTGTGTATGTGTGTGTGTATGTGTAAGTGCATGCAGATGCGATCGGAAATTTTGGACCTGGGTACAGAGAGTTTTGTTGTCGGGTATACTCGACTAGAGCATTCTTACTTGTTGTATTATGCATTGGCTTATGACTAGAGCCGTGCATGTATACGCGCATTGCTGCCTATGCCTAAGAGCAATTACAATAACAAAATGAGCCAGATGAGCAATGGGCTGGGCACCCCTGTTTTAGAGCAAGCACAACCACGGGTAAGAGTAATCAGTACGATTTACGAATCGACTGGAATAAACAAGTAAGAATGCTATAGTCGAGTATACCCGACTACAAAACTCCCTGTACCCAAGTCAAAAATTTCCGACCGGATCTGCGTGCACTTACCCATACACACATACATACACAAAGCCGTACACACACAAGCGGCAGCAAGGCGAGAGCGCAAGCAAGTCATTTTAAGTCGTAGCTGTGCTTCTTCTTCCCCCCTCGTTCTAGTACTGAATCTTGTTCGTTGAATAACTTCCGTGTTTATAATCCGATCGACTTGAAATTTGGACAGCAGGTTAAGAGTGACTAAAAAATTGTGTATGTCAAATCCCAAAGCTATAGCTCTAAAACTGTGGCTGTAAAACGTTATGATCGAATTGCGGGGGAACGGGGGGAGATATCTGAGATCAGAAATAAACTTGACCTGGCCAAATCGAAATCTCTTTTGATACTGATCAAGAATATATATACTTTATAGGGTCGGAGATGTCTCCTTCTGCCTGTTACATACTTTTGCACAAATCCAATACCCCCTTTTTACCCATTTTATGGGTACAGGGAGTAAAAAAGGACATAGCACGATTTACGAATCGGCTTCAGAAGGTACCATTGGTGCGATTTCCGAATCAACCTGGTGAACTGGGCAGCACGATTTACGAATCGCCTCCCGACCTAATCCTCACCAGACGCTCTGCCACCACGACGCAGTGCATCCAACAGATGACCTAATCTTCGCCCGAAACACCGGCAAGACCAACGGTAACCACGGCACACCCACGGGGGCCCGATCCAAAGAATCAAGGGTTGGACACGGCGACTCCTGGTCACTGGGGTGTTTGTCACACGAGTAACAGCACATAAAATATTTCCACCGACTAAAACTAATAAAGGTACAACGATTTGAGCGAAAGGGGGCCCAGCGTCTCAAAAACAAATAAATTTCTGTGGCGGACATTCGCAACGGCGAGCTAATCCCGCGCCACCCAAAAGAGGTCGTCACAGTGGCGCCCGAGCAGGTACCTTGGCCTTTACGTTTAGAAATCGTTTACATTATCCAAATCAAACACACAAATCCAAGACGAGATAATGGCAGAGCCATCACCTGGACAGCTCCCACGCGGATGGGTGAGAAATATCGGCAAAGCCCAGCTGGAAGTTTATGCCAGAGAATTCGGATTGGAACCAGAAGCCCTGGCAGAGGATCTAAGGCGCCAGGTGTCGGAATTCATCCGAGACAGAGAACATAGCGAGACCACAAGAGAGCGGATCATCTCATTAGAGCAGAAACATTGCAAAGACATCACTCCGGTGGAAACCCAACAAACATTCGACCCCCCGACCACCAGGAAACTACTCAAGTAGCGGCGATCAGCATCATTCGCGGCGGGGGCGAGGAATTCGATGGACGTGGAAACCCATTGGAATTCATCAATAGAGAATTTCATCATCTTTGCTTACGTTTTCTTGCATTTCTTCTTTAGCGCTCATTTCGTTGTTAAATTTGGCTGGCTTAATTTTTTTAAATTATTTCATCAGCTTTGCGAGCATAGATACATTTTTATGTAAATTGGACCCATTTACATATTATATAGCTCCCATAGGATTTTTTTTTTTTTTTTTTTTTTTTTTTATTATTGGTGTGGTGGTTGTGATCGGCAACAATCAGGCGAAAATTTAGTTTTTGTATAAAAATCATTGATGCTTGTATATAGCTTCGGCACGCCGAAGATAGTTGTTATATCTCCTCCTATATTTTATGAGTAAAGGAAGTACAGACTATAAATAGAAATAAATATAAAATATACTTGCGTTTTTGAAAAAAGGAACGAATGGTGTATTTTTGCCACTTCTCGACGAGTGAAAGCCCTGTGAATTAGTTCATCCGTATCATTACCACATTTTTGGTTATAGCACCAACGCCCCTCAGGACGTGAATTTAAACAAAGCTCCACTGTGCAAATGTTTTTATAAATTCCAATATAAGAACTATCATCAATAGTATAGCATCCTTCCTGAGCATACTTGTCTTCGAGAAAAAAACCTACAATTGTTGGTGCACATTTACTTATATAATTAATTTCTTGAGCAAGGGAGGTCTGCGTTCGAAACAATAATGTTAAGAACATTAACAGTACCGGCCAGATATCGCACATAGCACTTAATTTCTTCGATAGAGAAACGACTAAGAAATATCTACAAACGCCCCAAGCTCATTTTATACCTGCAGTGGACTTATAACAACCTGATCAAATTTGTCACTTTAGTCACACAAATCTTATATGGAAATTCTTCCTAGTACACAGATCTACATACATACATATATATAGTGATATAACCAACTCCCACCGCACAAACACTTGATAAGCACTTAGCAACCACCTACAGTTCATAAGCATTTCCATACACACAAAATTATTGTAAACAAAATCTGTTGAGTACAGCGACACTGACGGATGTCGTTTACACCTAATCGAGAGATCCCAAATTTAAGAATCCAAGCCACTTGTCATCACACCACCACTTTCCATGAGAAAATGCAGACGCTGCACAAATCTCGGCTGACGCAATGTCGCTACGTCTCTCGTAAACTCCTTAAGAGACTTCTCTCCAAGATAGCCAAAAAGCTCGCTCACAACATACATGTTTTTAACCCAAAGCTTCCAAAAAGCATCGGTCCAAGGTTTGATCAGCGCCCACGCACTTAGAATTAATTGAGTTCAATATGGATATTCAGATGTATCGGTCGTGATAAGGTTTTAATCAATAAAGTTTCTATAATTTAAAAATCGCTATTTAATCTATATATATAAAAGAGTTCGTGCTGACTGACTGACTGACTGACTGACTGACTGACTGACTGACTGACTGATTGGCAATCATCGCACAGCCCAAACCATAAGAGCTAGGATGCTGAAATTTTCGCAATAGGTTCCATCTATGATGAAAGTGCACACTTTGGAAAATTCTACCCACAAGCATGGAAAATCGCGGAAAACTGTTGTATGAAACTTTTTTGTTTACCATCCAATCAGCTTCAAACTCATTTTCAGAGATCTACACAAAAATTAATTTGACACATACTTCACCGATTTTGGAAAAATCCACCCCCATGGGTGGATAATGGGGGTCTCAAGGTTGTATGGGCGAAAGTCTAATTTTAGTCCGATCACCTTCAAATTCATTTTGACAGCTCTTCACGTAAATTAATTCGACACGTGTATTAGCGATTTTGGGAAATTCGAGCACATGGTCGGAAAATCGGTGGAAAACTCTGGCATTCGACATTTTTAGTTTTCATGCGATTGGCTTCAAAAATAATAGGAGCAATGGTCAAAGATTTTGGAAAATCTACCCCCAAAGTCGGAAAATACGCGGAAAACTGTTGTATGAAATTTTTTTGATTATCGTCCAATTGACTTCAAACTCATTTTCAAACTTCTGTTTATCATTCAATCATTTTGAAACTAATTTTCAAAGCACCTCACATTAAATAATTCGTCACATGTGCTACCGGTTTTGAAAAATACACGTGACTTTATACTAATTTTAAATATAAATACAAAAACCTCGGTACTTTGCGGGCAATACAACGGGCGGAAAACAGTTGGAAAGATTTTATTTGGATTCGTTGTATTATTGTTGAAATTGGCTTAAAATGCCAAATGATTTTGGAAAATCTACTCCGTGTCGCCACGTGCGGGAAATGGAAGTCAAGGACAAATGAGTGGGACATTTTTTTGTTGTTTTGTTTTTTTCAAAGACATTTTCATAGCCCTACACTGAAACTATTAGTCACGTGGCTCAACTATTTAGTTGTATTTCTTACGGTTGACGAAAGTAGTCAAATTCAAGAAAAAAACTGCATTTTCATTTAAATATTTCCCCGGGCAAGGCCGGGATATTACCTGCTAGTAATATTTATAAAAGAGGTCAAACTGACTGGCGATTTTTGAGCAGAACAAACAGCAGAGGCTTGAAGCCTGGAATATTTACAGTACATTCCTAATATACCGTAAGGGAAAACTGTCGAAAAAATTGGTTAAATATACATACATCCGGAAGTATGAGAAAATTGTATTTCAAAATTGCTTGTAGTCTCGGTAAGCGCCAGATAAAGTTGGACTTATAGCACGATTGATAGAGCCCACAGGTTACGACAAGGTTATACCTGCCGTAGGAGCGTTCGGTAGAAACTTTAGTTGCTCTATGATAAGCGCAGCAAAATTTTTGAAAATTATCAACTTTGGTCACCCTATGTAGAACATAATGAAACTTAAATTTGGTGAGTTTGGTTAAGCTATCTGTAAAAATAAAAGTTTTTTACAAAAGCATAGTGGTCGACCGTTTGTTCCAATACAAGCTTTATGATATAGTGATCCGATCCGACTAGTTTTCACATATGTACTGAATGAAATGTTGGACTATATCTGTCAAGAAGACCGACAATAGTCCGTATGTCCAATTTAATGACTCTAGCTATGACTCTTGTCAAAAACGTGTGTTGGGGAAAGCTTTCGCCAATTTGCAGGGCAGGGGTGGGGGTATATGGAAGGTATACACCAACATGTGTTCATGTTAGTTTCAAATTTCAGGCAAAGCCCCCACCCACCAACTCCCATACCTATTCGTGCCATGCATAATTATTTTGTCACTCTGATCTGTTGCTTAAATGTCAAGGGGTTATGCATGGTGGCTTACGGGTGTGTGGGGGAATGTTTTAAATAACCTTGATCTGCGCATTTTATACATGAAGATTGATTTAAAATGCGGTGCTTCTAGCTCTTATAGAGTCTAAATCGACACGCTTATCCAGTCGGAGAGATGTACAAGGCGAAATCTACTTATAGGGTGTGAACAGTTGTATAAATCATTATGTAATTGTCTGCTGTTATGACAGTCCGAAGCATGCAAATTTCAATTAAAAATTTGTAACACACAAGCCGATCTCCGTTTCGCATGCAAATAAAGATTTTCGTTCCACCTTTATTTCTTTCCTACATCCTCTACGCGCGTTGTGTCTTCCCTCCAGTCCCTATAGCCCTTCGCTAAGTAAATAATGTAATCTGCATTTTGAAACGAACTTGATTTAATACAGGTATCTACATTTCAAATTTCGTGCCTGTAACAATTATAGATCCTGACGGAGTTCATACAGACGGACAGACAGATAGATAAAGTGCGACGCCACCGGCGTGCAAATTATGTTAAATATAGCCATTTTTCAAGCAATGAGCTTTCATTTCATTTCAATTATTTGCGATTCAAATTTCTGGCTTCCTCACATGATTGTTCATGAGTTTAAGCCAAAAAGACGAACGCAACCACCACCTGTAACCCTGTCTCTTCCTAATACTTCCAAAACTATTCCTATTAACACGGCTCCAAAAAACTAAACTTTTCGTCCGACTGTGTTACTATTCAATACCAGAATGTTAGGGGCCTTCTTTCTAAACTCGCAACACTTGTATTTCGCTCATTATCGCTTTTCTGAGACTTGGTTAAACTCTACAATTTCTGACTGCGAAATATTGTCAAATAATTTTATAATTTTTAGGCATGACCAAGCGACTAGACGAGGTGGTGGCGTTCTAATTGCCGTCAATACCACACTACAGTCGGAATTGTTATCCCTAAGTTCTTCTGTTTCTTTCTGTTGAAATAGTTTCCGTTAAAGTTACTCTTCCATCATCCGTTCTCTATATTACCTGTTCTTATATTCCTCCTGCTTCTGATTTACATGTTTATATGCAACATATAGGCTGTATTAACGAAGTATGTTCCCAAGCGCGTGACATTGACCCAATTGTTGTGCTGGGTGATTTCAACTTGCCTGCATTAGCATGGTCATTTGTCAACTGCGCAAATTATCTTACTCCCCCCTCTCAGCATGACTTCTTAGACTGCCTACTAGACTTTCCTCTTTACCAAATTAACTCTATCAGTAATAACTTAAATATAATATTAGATCTTGTTTTTACTAACGACTATCTAAATGCTTCCATCTCCAGGTCAACTCTCTTATCTATGCCTGAAGATTTATACCATCCTACATTAGAAATTTCTCTCTATTTTTCGAAGCCTTTTTGCTCACCTTCTTCCATTTCATCTGAGACATATCGTTGCTTTCGCAAAGGCAATTTCACTTTGCTTAATCAACTGATTGCTGCAACTGATTGGTCCTCGCTTGACAACGCAGTTGACGTTGATAACGCTCTTATCTCATTCTATGCAACACTTAACTCTCTATTAGACATATGTATTCCTAACTCTTCTCGCAAATCTAGTTATGCTAAGCCCCTTGGTTTACACCCAGACTCTCCAACTTAAACAAGTAAGAATGCTATAGTCGAGTATACCCGACTACACACAAGCGGCAGCAAGGCGAGAGCGCAAGCAAGGCATTTTAAGTCGTGGCTGTGCTTCTTCTTCCCCCCTCGTTCTAGTACTGTATCTTGTTCGTTGAATAACTTCCGTGTTTATAATCCGATCGACTTCAAATTTGGACAGCAGGTTAAGAGTGACTAAGGTATTGTATATGTCAAATCCCAAAGCTATATCTTAAAAAATGGGGCTGTAAAACGTTTTGAACGAATTGCGGGGGAACGGGGGGAGATATCTGAGATCAGAAATAAACTTGACCTGCGCCTGCTATACACGAACCTACATTCCAAATTTGGTGTCTCTAGCTCTTATAGTTGCTGAGATCGTTGCGTTCATACATACGAACGGACAGACAGACGGACATGGCCAAATCGAAATCTCTTTTGATACTGATCAAGAATATATATACTTTATAGGGTCGGAGATGTCTCCTTCTGCCTGTTACATACTTTTGCACAAATCCAATACTCCCCTTTTACCCATTTTATGGGTACAGGGAGTAAAAAAGAAATGGAAATATTAGAGCTAGACGAAGAAACCGTAGTAGTTAAGAACGCAAATAATGAAACATTATATCAAAATTGTAAAAGCAAAGAAATTAAAATGAAAAAAAAATATTATATATAATATATCGGCTCGTGGGGCTGTAATTCCAGTCCGATTTTGCCAGCATATTGTAGGGAACTTCATACCGCGTCGATTGATAAGCTATAGTGCTCTGTAGGTGCCATACATTTTAAATAATAAGTAGTTAAAGTTACAAAATGTTGCCAGGCCGAATGTTTGCATTCAAACTTATCGCTCAATTTTAAAGCTATGATTATGCAACTTGGCACAAGTCTTTATTTTCGATGCAACCAGTATATATTTGGAAACCAGCCGGATGGAATCACTATATCATATAGCTCCTATACGAATAATAGGTTGACAACTATGTTCTTGTATGAAAAACTTTTTTGGTTTGTAGATAGCGTAACAAAACTCACCAAATTTAAGTTTAATTATGTTCTACATATGCTGACCAAATTTCATTTAAATCGGATTAATATACCTAGACCTGCCGTGGGAGCGGTCGGTTGCAACTTGACTTGGTGTATAAAAAATGTATGCAAATTTACCACTTTTGATGGCAATGCTATTTAACAAGTCAATCGGGAAGTATTTAATTAATTTATTGTAGTTTTATTTCGTTATTTGCAGCACGTTTTGCAGCGTTTGCATACAAACAACTCCGGTCGCTCCTAGGGCAGGTATAAGATATATATGTAAGATGGTAACGCTCAGGTCATCTGGCAGCCCAAGCTTTGCCGGGTGGCAATGCGAAAGGGTAGCCAACGAGTTGGCAAGGCGAGCAGCACAGATACAGTCGATCAGAGAGCGTCAAAGAGAAAAGATCAGAAGCAGATTTCAAGCCGCAGTAATATTTAAGCAAAAGTTGTATTTATTAATTTGTTAAACTCCGACGCGGGCATATAATAATAAACAGCACTTATAATATAAAGTATTGGAGCTAATTAGTTCTAATCTTATATATATGTATGTCCAAATTTAATGAAACTTGGTCAGCATATGTAGAACATGATTAAACTTAAATTTGGTGAGTTTGGTTAAGCTATCTGTAAAAATAAAAGTTTTTTACAAAAGCATAGTGGTCGACCGTTTGTTCCAATACAAGCTTTATGATATAGTGATCCGATCCGACTAGTTTTCACATATGTACTGAATGAAATGTTGGACTATATCTGTCAAGAAGACCGACAATAGTCCGTATGTCCAATTTAATGACTCTAGCTATGACTCTTGTCAAAAACGTGTGTTGGGGAAAGCTTTCGCCAATTTGCAGGGCAGGGGTGGGGGTATATTGGAAGGTATACACCAACATGTGTTCATGTTAGTTTCAAATTTCAGGCAAAGCCCCCACCCACCAACTCCCATACCTATTCGTGCCATGCATAATTCTTTTGTCACTCTGATCTGTTGCTTAAATGTCAAGGGGGTTATGCATGGTGGCTTACGGGTGTGAGGGGGAATGTTTTAAATAACCTTGATCTGCGCATTTTATACATGAAGATTGATTTAAAATGCGGTGCTTCTAGCTCTTATAGAGTCTAAATCGACACGCTTATCCAGTCGGAGAGATGTACAAGGCGAAATCTACTTATAGGGTGTGAACAGTTGTATAAATCATTATGTAATTGTCTGCTGTTATGACAGTCCGAAGCATGCAAATTTCAATTAAAAATTTGTAACACACAAGCCGATCTCCGTTTCGCATGCAAATAAAGATTTTCGTTCCACCTTTATTTCTTTCCTACATCCTCTACGCGCGTTGTGTCTTCCCTCCAGTCCCTATAGCCCTTCGCTAAGTAAATAATGTAATCTGCATTTTGAAACGAACTTGATTTAATACAGGTATCTACATTTCAAATTTCGTGCCTGTAACAATTATAGATCCTGACGGAGTTCATACAGACGGACAGACAGATAGATAAAGTGCGACGCCACCGGCGTGCAAATTATGTTAAATATAGCCATTTTTCAAGCAATGAGCTTTCATTTCATTTCAATTATTTGCGATTCAAATTTCTGGCTTCCTCACATGATTGTTCATGAGTTTAAGCCAAAAAGACGAACGCAACCACCACCTGTAACCCTGTCTCTTCCTAATACTTCCAAAACTATTCCTATTAACACGGCTCCAAAAAACTAAACTTTTCGTCCGACTGTGTTACTATTCAATACCAGAATGTTAGGGGCCTTCTTTCTAAACTCGCAACACTTGTATTTCGCTCATTATCGCTTTTCTGAGACTTGGTTAAACTCTACAATTTCTGACTGCGAAATATTGTCAAATAATTTTATAATTTTTAGGCATGACCAAGCGACTAGACGAGGTGGTGGCGTTCTAATTGCCGTCAATACCACACTACAGTCGGAATTGTTATCCCTAAGTTCTTCTGTTTCTTTCTGTTGAAATAGTTTCCGTTAAAGTTACTCTTCCATCATCCGTTCTCTATATTACCTGTTCTTATATTCCTCCTGCTTCTGATTTACATGTTTATATGCAACATATAGGCTGTATTAACGAAGTATGTTCCCAAGCGCGTGACATTGACCCAATTGTTGTGCTGGGTGATTTCAACTTGCCTGCATTAGCATGGTCATTTGTCAACTGCGCAAATTATCTTACTCCCCCCTCTCAGCATGACTTCTTAGACTGCCTACTAGACTTTCCTCTTTACCAAATTAACTCTATCAGTAATAACTTAAATATAATATTAGATCTTGTTTTTACTAACGACTATCTAAATGCTTCCATCTCCAGGTCAACTCTCTTATCTATGCCTGAAGATTTATACCATCCTACATTAGAAATTTCTCTCTATTTTTCGAAGCCTTTTTGCTCACCTTCTTCCATTTCATCTGAGACATATCGTTGCTTTCGCAAAGGCAATTTCACTTTGCTTAATCAACTGATTGCTGCAACTGATTGGTCCTCGCTTGACAACGCAGTTGACGTTGATAACGCTCTTATCTCATTCTATGCAACACTTAACTCTCTATTAGACATATGTATTCCTAACTCTTCTCGCAAATCTAGTTATGCTAAGCCCCTTGGTTTACACCCAGACTCTCCAACTTAAACAAGTAAGAATGCTATAGTCGAGTATACCCGACTACACACAAGCGGCAGCAAGGCGAGAGCGCAAGCAAGGCATTTTAAGTCGTGGCTGTGCTTCTTCTTCCCCCCTCGTTCTAGTACTGTATCTTGTTCGTTGAATAACTTCCGTGTTTATAATCCGATCGACTTCAAATTTGGACAGCAGGTTAAGAGTGACTAAGGTATTGTATATGTCAAATCCCAAAGCTATATCTTAAAAAATGGGGCTGTAAAACGTTTTGAACGAATTGCGGGGGAACGGGGGGAGATATCTGAGATCAGAAATAAACTCGACCTGCGCCTGCTATACACGAACCTACATTCCAAATTTGGTGTCTCTAGCTCTTATAGTTGCTGAGATCGTTGCGTTCATACATACGAACGGACAGACAGACGGACATGGCCAAATCGAAATCTCTTTTGATGCTGATCAAGAATATAAATACTTTATAGGGTCGGAGATGTCTCCTTCTGCCTGTTACATACTTTTGCACAAATCCAATACCCCCTTTTACCCATTTTATGGGTACAGGGAGTAAAAATATTAAATCTAAATATTTTAAAAAGTTTAAGATGTCTGGTTCTAGGCTTGACTTATCTAAATATTCTATTGCTAAAGCTAACTTCTCTCTTCATAACTCACAATGTTACATGGAATATATCGCCCGATGCAAAAGTCAATTTGCATACAATCCTAAACTTTTCTATTCTTTTATTAACTCTAAACGTAAATCTTCACGTCTTCCTTCTTCTTTCTTTTTTTGGCACTGAAAAAGCATGCAGTGACTCAACTGCTGTGAATTTATTTGCCAAATTTTTCCAATCCACTCTTCCCTTACTCAAACTTTTTAATCTTTCCCTTACTACTGGAGTCTTTCCATCTCTTTGGAAAGACTCATTTATCATACCTCTTCATAAAAAAGATGGCAAGTCTGACATTTCTAATTATAGAGGTATTGCAAAGTTGTCTGCTATCCCAAGATTATTTGAGAAAATGATTACAAACTTTAAACTTTGCAGCATCTCTGTAAATCTATAATTTCTTCTTCCCAACATGGATTTATAAAGAGTCGGTCTACTACGACCAATTTGCTAGAGTTTTCATATATAATAAATGATGCATTCCAAAAGAAATTGCAAGCTGATGTCATTTACACTGACTTCAGTAAAGCATTTGACTCTGTAAACCATGATCTCTTGATTTTTAAACTTAATTGTATTGGTTTTCCTATCTTTTTTCTGTCTTGGATTTCTTCTTATTTAAAAAATAGAACCCAAAAAGTACTACTTAGATCTACAATTTCTAAACCTGTTTTCGTAACTTCTTGTGTACCCCAAGGAAGTCACCTTGGTCCTTTATTCTTCACACTTTTTATTAATGATCTTTCATCTATTTTATTACACTCTCGTATACTCATATATGCAGATGATGTAAAACTTATTCTATCATTTAATAATCCTCTCCAAACTAGACTACTTCAACGTGACCTAAACTCTATGCAACTTTGGTGCTTGGCTAATCATCTTCCTCTCAATTGTTGTAAATACATGTTTATGACATTCAGTCGATCTAAGCCCTTTCTTGGTAACTATTCTATTGATAACTTTCCCTTAAAACGTATTACCTCTGTTAAGGATGGGTGTCACTTTTAATTCAAAACTTAACTTTAACTTGCATATTTCCTCTATTGTTAATGTTGCCAAGGGTGTACTTGGATTCATCAAGCGTTGGTCGAAGGAATTTAATGATCCTTTCACCACAAAACTGCTTTATGTGTCGCTTGTACGCCCTATTCTGGAATACTGCTCATGTATATGGTCTCCCCAATACAAAAATAGTAAGGTCCAGAAGCAATTTCTTTTATTTGCCCTACGAAGCTTAAATTGGAATCCTAATATTCGTCTGCCATCTTATCCCAGTAGACTCTTACTTCTAAATCTTCCGACATTAGCTAACTGTAGAATAGTTCTTGGTGTGGTTTTTATACATAAGTTGATTAGTGGCGACAAAGATTCTCCTTTTCTTTTAAGTCATCTTAATTTCTCTGTCCCTTGTAGACCTACTAGAAACTTTATTCCCTTATCTCTTCCTACATGCACTACTGATTATGCTTTACACAATCCTTTTCGTGTTCTATGCACACAGTACAATTCTGTTTTTCATGTTTTCTCCTCTGAACTCTCTCTTCCCTCTATTAAACTTTCTCTTCTAAATCACCTACGGGAAATCTCTCCGATCCCAGCCGATCCCAGCTGTGAGCAGGGGCACAGCTTGCCGGCGTGGCAAATAATCTTCCCCCATCGGGTCGGAGATTGCCCACTCTATGTCCCACTCTATTTCCTATTTCCTACTCTCCAACTATAATATTCTTTCCCATCCCTTCCGTTTCTAGGTCCTTTCCTCCTTAATGTAATCTCTAACCAACCTCGCTGTGAGTTGGGGCACAGCTTGCCGGACTGGCTACTAAAACTTCCCCCGCCGGGTTGGAGATTTCATTCCTATTGTCTTTCCTTATTCTTCTAGTCTTATGTCTTAATTAACCTTATATTCTATAAGTTTTTCTTCATAACTAACTCTATTCTATCTTGCTATAGGCTCTAATAACGTCACCTGCAATTCTTTGCTGTGAATAGGGGCATAGCTAGCCGGACTGGCAAATAAACTTCCAACAACGTGCTGGTGTCGTTATTAGATTTCAATTGTAATTTCGTGTAGGCTTTTAAATTTTTACTCCTTTTACCCATAAAATGGGTAAAAAGGGGGTATTGGATTTCTGCAAAAGTATGTAACAGGCAGAAGGAGACATCTCCGACCCTATAAATTTTTTTCCTTATATCTATGTATTATATTATATTTTTTGGTTCGAGGCAGCACTGTTTTGCCTTCGTTAATAAATAAAAATAAAAAATCTAGAGCAAGCACAACCACGGGTAAGAGTAATCAGTACGATTTACGAATCGGCTTCCGAAGGTATCATTGGTGCGATTTCCGAATCGACCTGGTGAACTGGGCAGCACGATTTACGAATCGCATCCCTACCTAATCCTGCCCAGCTGGAGGCAGTGCATCATCAGTGGGTACCACCGGCGCGATTTCCGAATCGGCGTTATTGGAATTTTACTAGTGCAAATCCTAATGAGAACAATAATACACTTTTAGTTAGTTTATAATTGATGATCACTTTTATTTCTTTAGATTTTATTCTTTTCTTTAGCACAACACAACCAGCCATTTACACAGTTTAATAGGAAGAGGTAGTTATAAAAAGAGTGTGCCCGTAGGTTCATAAAAACGGAATCCTATAATGTTAAGTTTTGTAATAACATAAGTGTGAGAGGAGTAGGAGGAGCTGTTATTTCCAACACGCCCCCTCAAAATTTACATTATAGTTTTACTAATTATAATTATTTTCATTCAATATTATGACTGGTGTGTATTCTGGGGAGTATTACATTATGATCCTGTGAGGAGCCGTATTGGCTCCCCACAACAATTTCAACAGACACAAGCAAAACCCCCTTTTGATGCGCCACTGCTTCGCGGCGAATTCACGCTCACAGCCGCTCGCATTCTCGCTCTCGCTCTAATACACGTAGCCAGCACGATTGAGAGAGCTCACTGTCTCTCAATCGTGCGTAGCCAGCAAGTGCTACGTGTCGCACAGAGAGCGGCCGCCAGGATAAGCGCCGTTAGTGCTGATCGCGCGCCGTTGGAGATGAGCTTACGTCGTTAGTGTGTAAAGAGTGCATTCGGTGTGCAATATATAGCACTCGGTTGCACTAGCGGCAGGCAATGCACAGCGTCAGTAAAGCACCGCTGTTGCTAGGCGAGCATTCAGACGATTTCGCCGTTACTTGGTAGCTGGCGTCGGCGCCAAGGTCAAACCTAGCAACAACGCTACTGGCATGCACCGCTAGGCGAGAGATTGGAAAGTTTGCCGCGGCCCCCGATTCAGCCACCAAGCGGGGCCCGCCGGCAGCGGCAATAAAAGGGGAAATCTGTGTGGGAGTCGGGACAGTCAAGCGATACAGTCAAGGAAGACAGTCAGCGAAAGTGAAAAGTGAACAAGTCAAAGTGCGTAAGACTACAAGCGAGTGCGGGTGGTATCCCTCCTTAGGAGTACGTAGGGCAAATCCGACGAGAGCCAGCGGCCAAACCTGGTATAAACCGGAGTACCCTTGGTAATCTTTAGGATCACGACAGGGCATTTTAGAGAGCACCAACGGCTAAACCTTGTTTAAACTGGGGTATCCTTGGTAACGCTCTAAAATAAAGGCAGAACAGTCACTCTTACGGATCCTGACGGCCAGACCTAATATAAACTGGGGTAACCTTGGGTCATCCAGAGAGAGACAGGCAGGAAATCCCGAAAGACACCGACGGCTAAACCTGGTCTAAACTGGCGTAACCTCGGCGAGTCGTAGGGACTAGACAACACAATACAGTCGCGTTAAAGGAGTCCGGGGACAAACCTGGGCAAAACTAGGAGGCCTCGAGATTCGGCGGAACAAATACGAGCGGAGACAGACGAGGAGAATTTGCGGTTAAAGCGTGCAGGTGAATCCAGGTCTAAACCGGAGTTGTACCACTCGCATACCTAGGGCCAGATATAGGCACACCACATTTGCACAGCGGCACCGTGGCTAACCGGTAGTATCCGAATTGCTGAGTCTCAACGCGCTTAGCGAACGGGACAAGACAAAGAGAACATTGGGAAACTGGTACTTCGGACATTTGGCAAGAGCGGCAACCACCATCGAAACCGGCAACGAGGGAGTAAATTTAGATATAAATATTGTACAACTTGAAGTATCCGGGTGAACCGGCATAGTATACATTTAAAACAAAACTATTGATTTCTTACTTATCGCAAGTGCTGCAAATTATAAATTTGTTGGCACGAACTCCTGGTCGACCGACCTAGACCCGGCGAAGCCAAAAGCTTCGTTACAATCCAGCATTCGCTGCTAGGATTGGGAAAACCCAGATAAAACCCAATCAGATCATTCTTAATCTATAAATTTTAATTAATCAAATTAATTTCAAAAATTAGTATTTATACATATATCACTTCAGTATGATTTGGTTGCATTTCACTCAAATTATTGCTTATTAATTTCAAAAATCAAAACAATATTTAATTAATACTAAAATTCAGGAGATCAATAGTTAAAATTAAAAAAAAATTTTTTTTTTATTTGCTGCTCTTCGTAAGGTCTTCTTTGTGTAGTACCATCTTGCTTCTTATTTCTATAAATCTTGCAGATGATAAGGGTTTTGTGAAAATATCTGCCAGTTGGTTTTCTGAGGGAATATACTCAATGGAAATAGTATTTTTTTCTACCTGCTCTCTTGTAAAATGATATTTAATATCAATGTGCTTCGATCTCTTATGGCATGTGGGATTGCTAGCTATGCTAATACAACCTTGGGTATCTTCAAATATTTTTATCGGCTTATCAAGTTTAATGTTAACACTTTCTAAAAGAGATTTTAATCATAATGCTTCTCGTACAGCTTCAAACAGGGCCATGTACTCTGCTTCAGTAGATGAAGCTGCTACTGAATTCTGCCTCTTTGTATTCCAACATATAAGATTAGAACTAAACATTTTAAATTGATAACCTGTTGTACTCTTCCTATCATTTTCATTTTCACCCCAATCTGAGTCAACATAGCCAACAAATATTTGTTCAAAATCTAAATTTTTCTTAAAAATTAATTTCATGTTAATGTTGCCTTTAAGATATCTAAGAATCCTTTTTAAACATTGCCATAATTCTAAATTGTTTTTATTAGTATACCTGCTTAAAATATTAACGGAAGTAGCTATATTGGGACGTGTACAAAGCATTAAGTACATTAAACTCCCAATTAAATTTCGACAAGGGGCATCGCAGTTTTCATCTGAATTTAATAATTTATAATTTAGCTTACTCGGAAGCGAAGTACTAACAGGTTTGCATGCCTCCATATTAAATTTATTTAACACATTTTTATTTATGTAAGCAGATTGGCTTAAACATATCTGATCTTGGCCTATTTCTATTTTTATTCCTATAAAGTATTTTATTTCACCCAAGTCAGTCATTCTTTATTTTGTCATTAGGTATTGCTTAAAAATATTTAATATTTATATGTCTGACGTTGCTATAGCTAAATCGTCAACATAAAATAATACATATATAATTTTCTTAATATCTCCTCTATCTTGAAAATATATACATCGATCGACTGGTGAATTTTTAAATCCACATTCCTTTAATGCTTGCTCAAATACATCAAATCAGCATCTAGCTGCTTGTTTTATGCCGTAAATTGCTTTATTCAATTTACATACTTCTTCATTATTACAAACAATTCCTTGAGGAACCTTCATATATGTTTCCTCTTTTAATGTACCATTTAAGAAAGCAGTTTTAACATCCATGTGATGTACTCTAAAATTATATTGGTTTGCAATGGGCAATATAAAACGAAAGCTTGAAATTCTAGCTACCGGAGCAAATGTTTCGTCGTAATCAATTCGGTATTTTTGCGTGAAACCACGCGCAACTAATCTTGCCTTGTATCTTATTGGATTTCCCAATTCATCATGCTTTAAGGTGTATACCCAATTACACTCATTCAGGAAACTCTCTTTTTCTCTATCCTTACTTTCATTCAGGATCTCTGGTACACAACAGTCCATACTTTCATTCTGGATATTTCTATTCTGATTATCCTTACTCTCATTCAGGATACTATGTTCAACACTCTCCTTACTTTCATTCAGGATCTCTGGTACCCAACAATCCATACTTTCATTCTGGATATTTTTATTCTGATTATCCTTACTCTCATTCAGGATACTATATTGCTCATCAGGGATTTAATATTTTCATTGTCCTTACTATCGCTCAGGAATTCATTTTTAACAGCTCTAGAATTAACCATATTTCTCTCATCTACAACCACATCTCTTGCAACAATGAATTTTTCATTCACAACATCCCACAATTTATAACCAATTGGTTCATATCCAACAAGTACACATTTAAAGGACTTATCGTCAAATTTTCTTTTTTTAATTTTATTATGCACATATACTGTTGAACCAAATATTTTTAGGTATTTCAAAAACGGTTTTCTATTATGCCACATTTCATATGGCGTTGTTGCACGGTTTCTAAGTGTCTTATGGCACGAGCTTTTTCAGTAATGGCTCTAATCATTCGTTCTGAAACTGTGGAGTATAATTTTTTATTTTATTTATTAACGAAGGCAAAACAGTGCTGCCTCGAACCAAAAAATATAATATAATACATAGATATAAGGAAAAATTTTTTAAAAGCCGACACCAGCACGTTGGGGGAAGTTTATTTGCCAGTCCGGCTAGCTATGCCCCTATTCACAGCAAAGAATTGCAGGAGGCGTTATTAGAGCCTATAGCAAGATAGAATAGAGTTAGTTATGAAGAAAAACTTATAGAATATAAGGTTAATTAAGACATAAGACTAGAAGAATAAGGAAAGACAATAGGAATGAAATCTCCAACCCGGTGGGGGAAGTTTTAGTAGCCAGTCCGGCAAGCTGTGCCCCAACTCACAGCGAGGTTGGTTAGAGATTACATTAAGGAGGAAAGGACCTAGAAACGGAAGGGATGGGAAAGAATATTATAGTTGTAGAGTAGGAAATAGGAAATAGAGTGGGACATAGAGTGGGCAATCTCCGACCCGATGGGGGAAGATTATTTGCCACGCCGGCAAGCTGTGCCCCTGCTCACAGCTGGGATCGGCTGGGATCGGAGAGATTTCCCGTAGGTGATTTAGAAGAGAAAGTTTAATAGAGGGAAGAGAGAGTTCAGAGGAGAAAACATGAAAAACAGAATTGTACTGTGTGCATAGAACACGAAAAGGATTGTGTAAAGCATAATCAGTAGTGCATGTAGGAAGAGATAAGGGAATAAAGTTTCTAGTAGGTCTACAAGGGACAGAGAAATTAAGATGACTTAAAAGAAAAGGAGAATCTTTGTCGCCACTAATCAACTTATGTATAAAAACCACACCAAGAACTATTCTACAGTTAGCTAATGTCGGAAGATTTAGAAGTAAGAGTCTACTGGGATAAGATGGCAGACGAATATTAGGATTCCAATTTAAGCTTCGTAGGGCAAATAAAAGAAATTGCTTCTGGACCTTACTATTTTTGTATTGGGGAGACCATATACATGAGCAGTATTCCAGAATAGGGCGTACAAGCGACACATAAAGCAGTTTTGTGGTGAAAGGATCATTAAATTCCTTCGACCAACGCTTGATGAATCCAAGTACACCCTTGGCAACATTAACAATAGAGGAAATATGCAAGTTAAAGTTAAGTTTTGAATTAAAAGTGACACCCATCCTTAACAGAGGTAATACGTTTTAAGGGAAAGTTATCAATAGAATAGTTACCAAGAAAGGGCTTAGATCGACTGAATGTCATAAACATGTATTTACAACAATTGAGAGGAAGATGATTAGCCAAGCACCAAAGTTGCATAGAGTTTAGGTCACGTTGAAGTAGTCTAGTTTGGAGAGGATTATTAAATGATAGAATAAGTTTTACATCATCTGCATATATGAGTATACGAGAGTGTAATAAAATAGATGGAAGATCATTAATAAAAAGTGTGAAGAATAAAGGACCAAGGTGACTTCCTTGGGGTACACCAGAAGTTACGAAAACAGGTTTAGAAATTGTAGATCTAAGTAGTACTTTTTGGGTTCTATTTTTTAAATAAGAAGAAATCCAAGACAGAAAAAAGATAGGAAAACCAATACAATTAAGTTTAAAAATCAAGAGATCATGGTTTACAGAGTCAAATGCTTTACTAAAGTCAGTGTAAATGACATCAGCTTGCAATTTCTTTTGGAATGCATCATTTATTATATATGAAAACTCTAGCAAATTGGTCGTAGTAGACCGACTCTTTATAAATCCATGTTGGGAAGAAGAAATTATAGATTTACAGAGATGCTGCAAAGTTTAAAGTTTGTAATCATTTTCTCAAATAATCTTGGGATAGCAGACAACTTTGCAATACCTCTATAATTAGAAATGTCAGACTTGCCATCTTTTTTATGAAGAGGTATGATAAATGAGTCTTTCCAAAGAGATGGAAAGACTCCAGTAGTAAGGGAAAGATTAAAAAGTTTGAGTAAGGGAAGAGTGGATTGGAAAAATTTGGCAAATAAATTCACAGCAGTTGAGTCACTGCATGCTTTTTCAGTGCCAAACAAGTAAGAATGTTCTAGTCGAGTATACCCGACTACGAAACTCCCTGTACCCAAGTCTAAAACTTCCAATCATATGTTCGTCTCTTACACATGCACGCACACATACACAAAGCATACACACACACACGCGAGCCACAGCGTACGCAAGGCATTTTATGTCGTGGCTGTGCTTCTTCTTCCCCCCCTTGCTCCAGTACTGAATTGATTAAGAGTGACCGAAGTAGTTTACATGCCAAATACCAAAGCTATATCTTTAAAACTGTGGCTGTAAAACGTTTTGATCGATTTGCGGGGGAACGGGGGGAGATATCTGAGATCGGAAACAAACTTGATCTGCGTATGGTATACAGGAAGCTACATTCCAAATTTGGTGTCTCTAGCTCTTATAGTTGCTGAGATCGACGCGTTCATCCGGACAGACAGACAGACGGACAGACAGACGGACATGGCCAAATCGAAATCTCTTTTGATACTGATCAAGAATATATATACTTTATAGGGTCGGAGATGTCTCCTTCTGCCTGTTACATACTTTTGCACAAATCCAATACCCCCTTTTTACCCATTTTATGGGTACAGGGAGTAAAAAGAAAGAAGAAGGAAGACGTGAAGATTTACGTTTAGAGTTAATAAAAGAATAGAAAAGTTTAGGATTGTATGCAAATTGACTTTTGCATCGGGCGATATATTCCATGTAACATTGTGAGTTATGAAGAGAGAAGTTAGCTTTAGCAATAGAATATTTAGATAAGTCAAGCCTAGAACCAGACATCTTAAACTTTTTACTCCCTGTACCCATAAAATGGGTAAAAAGGGGGTATTGGATTTGTGCAAAAGTATGTAACAGGCAGAAGGAGACATCTCCGACCCTATAAAGTATATATATTCTTGATCAGTATCAAAAGAGATTTCGATTTGGCCATGTCCGTCTGTCTGTCCGTCTGTCCGTCTGTCCGTCTGTCCGGATGAACGCGTCGATCTCAGCAACTATAAGAGCTAGAGACACCAAATTTGGAATGTAGGTTCCTGTATACCATACGCAGATCAAGTTTGTTTCCAATCTCTCATATCTTACCCCGTTCCCCCGCAAATCGATTAAAACGTTTTACAGCCACAGTTTTAAAGATATCGCTTTGGGATTTGGCATGAACACTACTTCGGTCACTCTTAATCTACTGTGCAAATTTCAAGTCGATCGGATAATAAACACGGAAGTTATTCAACAAACAAGATTCAGTACTGGAGCCAAGGGGGGAAGAAGAAGCACAGCCACGACTTAAAATGCCTCGCGTACGCTGCAGCGCGCTGTGGCTCGCGTGTGTGTGTATGCTTTGTGTATGTGTGCGTGCATGTGTAAGAGACAAACATATGATTGGAAGTTTTAGAACTGGGTACAGGGAGTTTCGTAGTCGGGTATACTCGACTAGAGCATTCTTACTTGTTAAAATATTTAGATAAGGTACAGTCATTAATTACTGAATACATAGATACGTCAAACAAGCATTTTTCTGAGGCCAGATGCTTTGGTGATATAGGAACCCCAACCAGTTCGCCACAAAAGCCGAACTCGTCACAACCCCGTCGTGGTTTGCCAGCTCGGCAAAAAAAAAAACCGAGTTGCTATCGCCGCTGTTCAGAACGAATATTTAGTCTTGGATCGACTTCAGAACGATGAGCACGGCATTTGTCGCTTGCTCTCATTTCGTTTCTATGTGTGTGTCCAAGTAGGCACATGCGCTTGCTTCTTAGTATGCGTGAGCAATGCAGAAAGGAAACAGCGCATGGCAATATGAAATCTGAATTCAGAATCTAAATTCGTTGCTTCGAAGAGCCAACCGTGCCCTGTTATATGCAGATAGCTTGATTTTACTGCCGAGTACCACTCATGATGCGATGGCGGTGTGGATAGAGTGCTTGCTGAGTTAATACAACTACTACTACTACTACTACCTGTACAGATAGTCACCAAATTTTGCATACAGACTAATGTTGACCCCTTGGATAGAACTGCATCAAAAATTTTTGCTCACCCACACACTCCTTGGTTTCTTTTTGGGTTCATCCTTCTCTAAAGTATTTACTGCATACATTGATGCAGCAGCAAAACTTAAAATTAAATTGTTTGCATGAAAGCCGCAAAATCAGCGCTGCCAGCTTTTCTGATAATTTGGCAACCAAAATTTAGGCTAAATTTATGTAGTTTGGACAAAACAACTGACACTCGATTTTGCTCCAAATATTTAGCATAGCTGACGGTACCTTAAGTAAATCACTAATTGTACTCAAACAAGTAAGAATGCTCTAGTCGAGTATACCCGACTACGAAACTCCCTGTACCCAGGTCTAAAACTTCCTTGTAGTACGGCTGGTGTCAAGGCATACCAAATTTTAGTCCTATGATGCATCACTAGTAGCTAGCAAAATCGTTAGCTGCAAGTAATGCACAAGGGCGCTAGTCAAATAAAACGAAACACAGAAAATCAGCGAAGGCAAGAGAAGCGACAAAAGGAACAGAGGAATATGAAGCCCACGTATCCAAGTTAACAGTTGTTGTAACTGAAGAATTTTGGCAATTTCTGTCTTCATTTTTTTTCGTTTTTTGTTCTCTTTGTCGCTAGCACATTTTTCTGTGCATTCTGAAGTGTGAAGTGTTCAAACGCAGTGCTTGTGAAAATAAAACAAATTCTTGTAAGTACATAATTTTATATACAAATATTAGAAGTATTGTTTATTATTGCTGAAAAATCGCAGCCTCACAAATTGATACAAAATCTAATTAAAATTTTACATTCCAGGCGCAATCTCTCGGGCCGGCGGAGCTGGAGCGGCGTAAGGCGATACAGTTACAAAAAAAAAACAATAAAACTATGTGAAATGAAGAAAAATAAATAAATAATTACTAATAAAAAAATAATAATAATAATAATAAATTTACTACCATATCAATATAATTTTTGTACTAGCGTAAATATTAGTTACTTGCACTAGCGAAATAGCCATGTAGAAGTTACTAACGCTATTACTAGGCACTTCTCATTAGGGAATTCGTTGGGCAATAGCCCCAGTTTAATAGCCATGTAAGGCGTACTAACGATACTACTACGACTTTGTTACCAGGGAATTCGCTAGAGCAATAGCCCTAGTCAAATGCGTACTAACGATTTTACGGCATCTTTAGTACCAGGCAAGTCGTTAGGCAATGGTAATGCAGCGCCGTACCGCCCGGTACGTTTGGCGGACATGTAGTATCGAAATTCGTTAGGTCCCCATCACTAAGTTCTAGGCATATCGCTAGTGTGGCACCGGTCCAGCGTACTACAGGGTTCCAATCATATGTTCGTCTCTTACACATGCACGCATACATACAGAAAGCCGCACACACGCGAGCCACAGCGTACGCAAGGCATTTTAAGTCGAGGCTGTGCTTCTTTTTCCCCCCTCGCTGGAGTACTGAATCTTGTTCGTTGAATAACTTCCGTGTTTATAATCCGATCGACTTGAAATTTGGACAGTGGATTAAGAGTGACCGAAGTAGTTTACATGCCAAATCCCAAAGCTATATCTTTAAAACTGTGGTTGTAAAACGTTTTGATCGATTTGCGGGGAAACGGGACAAGATATCAGAGATTGGAAACAAACTTGATCTGCGTATGGTATACAGGAACCTACATTCCAAATTTGGTGTCTCTAGCTCTTATAGTTGCTGAGATCGACGCGTTCATCCGGACAGACGGACAGACAGACGGACATGGCCAAATCGAAATCTCTTTTGATACTGATCAAGAATATATATACTTAACTAGCAGGTAATATCCCGGCCTTGCCCGGGGAAATATTTAGATGCAAATGCATTTTTTTCTTGAATTTGACTACTTTCGTCAACCGTACGAAATACAGCTAAATAGTTGAGCCACGTGACTAATGTTTTCAGTGTAGGGCTATGTAAATGTCTTTGAAAAAAAAAACAACAACAAAATGTCCCACTCATTTGTCCTTGACTTCCATTTCCCGCCCGTGGCGACACGGAGTACATTTTCCAAAATCATTTGGCATTTTAAGCCAATTTCAAGAATAATACTAAGAATCCAGATTAAATCTTTCCAACTCATTTCCGCCCGTTGTATTGCCTGCAAAGTACCGAGGTTTTACCGGTAGCACATGTGACGAATTATTTAATGTGAGGTGCTTTGAAAATTAGTTTCAAAATGATTGAATGATAAACAGAAGTTTGAAGTCAATTGGAACATAATAAAAACAAAATTCATGCAACAGTTTTCCGCGAATTTTCCGGCTTTGTTTTCCAAAATCTTTATCCACCGCGCCTACTATTTTTGCCCATAGAACCTTGAAAATGAGTTTGAAGCCAATCGCATGAAAATTAAAAATGTCGAATGCCAGACTTTTCCACCGATTTTCCGACCATGTGTTCGAATTTCCCAAAATCGCTGATACACGTGTTGAATTATTTTATGTAAAAAGCTTTCAAAATGAGTTTGAAGCCAATCGGACGATATTCAAAAAAGTTTCATACAACAGTTTTCCACGAATTTTCCGACTTTGGGGGTAGATTTTCCAAAATCTTTGACAACCGCGCCTATTATTTTTGCCCATAGAACCTTGAAAATGAGTTTGAAGCCAATCGCATGAAAATAATTAATGTCGAATGCCAGAATTTTCCACCGATTTTCCGACCATGTGGTCGAATTTCCCAAAATCGCTGATACACGTGTCAAATTATTTAATGTGAAGAGCTTTGAAAATGAATTTGAAGTCAATCGGACGATAATCAAAAAAGTTTCATACAACAGTTTTCCGCGAATTTTCCGACTTTGGAGGTAGATTTTCCAAAATCTTTGACCACCGCGCCTATTATTTTTGCCCATAGAACCTTGAAAATGAGTTTGAAGCCAATCGCATGAAAACTAAAAATGTCGAATGCGAGACTTTTCCACCGATTTTCCGACCATGTGGTCAAATTTCCCAAAATCGCTGATACACGTGTCGAATTATTTTACGTGAAGAGCTTTGAAAATGAATTTGAAGGTGATCGGAATAAAATTAGACTTTCGCCCATACAACCTTGAGACCCCCATTTTCCACCCATGGGGGTGGATTTTCCAAAATCGGTGAAATATGTGTCAAATGAATTTTTGTGTAGATCTTTGAAAATGAGTTTGAAGCTGATTGGATGGTAAACAAAAAAGTTTCATACAACAGTTTTCCGCGATTTTCCACGCTTGTGGGTGGAATTTTCCAAAATCCCGTCTTAGTGTGCACTTTCATCATAGATGGAACCTACTGTGAAAATTTCAGCAGCCTAGCTCTTATGGCTGTGCGATGATTGCCAATCAGTCAGTCAGTCAGTCAGTCAGTCAGTCAGTCAGCACGAACTCTTTTATATATATAGACTAGCAGGTAATATCCCGGCCTTGCCCGGGGAAATATTTAGATGAAAATGCATTTTCTTTTCTTGAATTTGACTACTTTCGTCAACCGTAAGAAATACAACTAAATAGTTGAGCCACGTGACTAATGTTTTCAGTGTAGGGCTATGTAAATGTCTTTGAAAAAAAAAACAACAACAAAATGTCCCACTCATTTGTCCTTGACTTCCATTTCCCGCCCGTGGCGACACGGAGTAGATTTTCCAAAATCATTTCGCATTTTAAGGCAATTTCAAGAATAATACTAAGAATCCAAATTAAATCTTTCCAACTGTTTTCCGCCCGTTGTATTGCCCGCAAATTATCGAGGTTTTTGTATTTATATTTGGAAATTAGTATAAAGCCACGTGTATATTTCAAAACCGGTAGCACATGTGACGAATTATTTAATGTGAGGTGCTTTGAAAATTAGTTTCAAAATGATGATAATAAACATCAGTTTGAAAATGAGTTTGAAGTCAATTGGACGATAATCAAAAAAATTTCATACAACAGCTTTCCGCGAATTTTCCAACTTTGGGGGTAGGTTTTCCAAAATCTTTGACCACCTCGCCTATAATTTCTGCCCATAGAACCTTGAAAATGAGTTTGAAGCCAATCGCATGAAAATTAAAAATGTCGAGTGCCCGAGTTTTCCACCGATTTTCCGACCCTGTGGTCGAATTTCCCAAAATCGCTGATAAACGTGTCAAATTATTTAATGTGAAGAGCTTTGAAAATGAGTTTGAAGCCAATCGGACGATAATCAAAAAAGTTTCATACAACAGTTTTCCACGAATTTTCCGACTTTGGGGGTAGATTTTCCAAAATCTTTGACCACCACGTCTATTCTGTCTTTGAGTAGATGTTTGAAAATGAGTTTGAAGCCAATCGCATGAAAATTAAAAATGTCGAATGCCAGAATTTTCCACCGATTTTCCGACCATGTGGTCGAATTTCCCAAAATCGCTGATACACGTGTCAAATTATTTTACGTGAAGAGCTTTGAAAATGAATTTGAAGGTGATTGGACTAAAATTACTCTTTCGACCATACAACCTTGTGACCCCCATTTTCCACCTATGGGGGTGGATTTTCCAAAATCGATGAAATATGTGTCAAATTAATTTTTGTGTAGATCTCTGAATATGAGTTTGAAGCCTTTTGGATGGTAAACAAAAAAGTTACATACAACAGTTTTCCGCGATTTTCCACGCTTGTGGGTGGAATTTTCCAAAATCCCGTCTTAGTGTGCACTTTCATTATAGATGGAACCTACTGTGAAAATTTCAGCATCCTAGCTCTTATGGTTTGGGCTGTGCGATGATTGCCAATCAGTCAGTCAGTCAGTCAGTCAGTCAGTCAGTCAGTCAGTCAGTCAGTCAGTCAGTCAGTCAGTCAGCACGAACTCTTTTATATATATAGATAGGGTCGGAGATGTCTCCTTCTGCCTGTTACATACTTTTGCACAAATCCAATACCCCCTTTTTAGCCATTTTATGGGTACAGGGAGTAAAAATGATCTCCATGAAGTTATTCAAGAAACAATTTTCATAATGCCGAGCAGAGGTAAGCAGCATCGCAGTCGCTTGATGCGTTTGTGTAGATGTTTGAATTTGGATTGGAAATTTCAGATCTGGAAATATAGAGGGTTTTCGACGTTAATGCAGGGTATGTCCCAAAAACAATCGCGAAGGTTACGTGTACATCGTAAATTTGTCACACATTCTTATGAATTCATAATCGTTTGTATGTACATATATGCACAAAACACTCTTATGTAATTACTAACTGGTATTTTCCGGTCCAAATCTTATTATGTGGATCTTTCACATCTAAGTCTTTTACAGGGCCAATTCTTTTAGATACGTGGATGTATACCAGGAAGGAGTGCTATAAAATATGTGTGACTAATGTAACTAATAGTTGCAGGTGTTAAGTTACGTAACCAACGTGCCACACTGCAGGTATATAAGAGCTTAAGAGCTTAGCTAAGCTAAGCAATACTGTTATTTTGGATGCAGTTGTGTCCAGCAAATAGCGTTTATTGTAGATGAGCAGAGTTTGAGTTTTTTATCAGAAAATGATATATAAATACAGAAAATTTCCGTTCCCTCCTCAAGGTAAACGGTTGTACGAGATTAGCGATATTTCTGTGTGCGAAGCAAATATGTTTGGTGAAAAAACTTACATCTTTTCACACCTGAGCATGGTGGCCCATTTGGAAAGTCACCACACATATTTGCATTACACACAGAAAGCAATACAGTGTTGAGGTGATAAAGAGTGTAACTTCTTCTACTGTACCTGCGAGGATGGTTGCCTGAGGTGACAAATATTCTATTCCAGACATTTTCCATAGAAAATACCAAATGGAGTCAGCTGTTATATCAGTTGTAGCTACGGATAATAAATGGTAATTATTTTAAACATTTGGTATATTTTTGTACTTAAATTTAAAGTTATTTATTTTTAGAAACTTTTTTCACACCTCAGCAACGTCTGTCGGAGTTACAGCAGATAAAGTTATATCTTTCTACACCTGAGCATGGTGTCCCATTTTGAAGGTAACCTGGTTTCGCCATTTCCGTTTGCCCAATGTCACTCCAATTCATTCATGTATATCGCTTTAATATAAAACTCAAATTCTGGTTTTCTACAATATATACTACTATTTGCTGGAATCGAAAACAAGACTGAACTGATATTAAAAACTTTGGAATTTAGAGTTTATACAAATTAGAGTTTTCAGTGCGCCAAGCAAACGAAACCAAGCAGACAACTGGCGGTAGTCGCCAGCAGCGCAGCACCCACAAATATCCACTTGTGGCCGCAGATTATCATAATTAAGGTGTTCACCCGGCGTTTAAGCTTTGCAAAATTTCCTGCAACGCTGGTAGACCCGACCCACGGTTGAGAGACAGTAGGTTACGCCATGCGCATGTCCGTTAGTCGTCGTTATTCGGCGACGAGAGCGTGTGACGTCATATTACCCCAAGAATTGCGCGCGCGTTTAATAATTGTATGACAATAAACGACTTTTTTTTAGTAAATCAGCCAGTAAAACTGTAATTCCAGCCAGATTTTAAAAGACAGACTCTATTATAGCAGTGAATTGCTGAACGCGTCGGTTGATATATGTCCAATACATACTAAATAATACGCACTCAAAGTGAGAAAATTATGCCAGAACGTCTGTTTGTATTCAAACTTATCGCTCAATTTTAAGGCTATGATTATGAAACGTGGCACAAATTTTTGCTTTCGAAGCAGACAGTACATATTTGAACACCAGCCGGATCAAATTACTGTGTCATATAGCTCCCATAGATATAATCGACTGACAACCATGTCTGTGTATGAAAGACTTTTTTGTTTACAAAGATAGCCTAACCCAACTAACCCCAGCTAAAGTTTTACAATCTGACCAAATTCGAATGCTTTAATGCTTTAATCGAGTATACCCGACTACAAAACTCCCTATACCCAGGCCTAAAATTTTTGATCGCATCTGATACACAAAGCCGTACACACACAAGCGACAGCACTCTTGACAGCGCAGGCGAAGCACTTTAAGTTGTGGCTGTGCTTCTTCTTCCCCCCTCGCTGCAGTACTGAATCTTGTTTGTTGAATAGCTGCCGTGTTTATTATCCGATCGACTTGAAATTTTGACAGTAGGCTAATAGTGACTAATGTATTATACATGCCAAATCCCAAAGCTATATCTTTAAAAGCTGTAGCTGTAAAACGTTTTCATCGAATTGCTGGGGAACGGGGGTAGATATCTGAGATCGGAATCTTATAGTTGCTGAGATCCATGCGTTCATACATACGGACAGACAGACGGACATGGCCAAATCAAAATATCTTTTAATACTGATCAAGAATATATATACTTTTTAGGGTCGGAGATGTCTCCTTCTGCCTGTTACATACTTTTGCACAAATCCAATACCCCCTTTTTACCCATTTTATGGGTACAGGGAGTAAATTTTTTTTAATAAATGTATGTATGTATGTATATCTATATACTAGCAGATAATATCCCGGCCTTGACCGGGGAAATATTTAGATGAAAGTGCATTTATTTATAATTTGACTACTTTCGTCAACCGTAAGAAATACAACTCAATAATTGAGCCACGTGACTAATGTTTCTTGTGTAGAGCTATCCAAATGTCTTTGAAAAAAAAAAAAAATGTCCCATTCATTTGTCCTTGACTTCCATTTCCCGCCAGTGGCGGAGTAGATTTTCCAAAATCATTTGGAATTTGAAGCCAACAATAATACTAAAAATCCTGAATCAATCTTTCCAACTGTTTTCCGCCCGTTGTATTGCCCGCAAAGTACCGAGGTTTTTGTATTTATATTTGGAAATTAGTATAATGCCACGTGTATTTTTCAAAACCGGTAGCACATGTAACGAATTATTTAATGTGAGGTGCTTTGAAAGTTAGTTTCAAAATGATTGAATGATAAACAGAAGTTTGAAAATGAGTTTGAAGCCAATCACATTAAAGTTAAAAATGTCGAGTGCCAGACTTTTCCACCAATTTTCCGATCATAGGGCTGAATTTCCAATAATCGGTGATACACGTGTCGAATTATTTTATGTAAAGAGCTTTCAAAATGAGCTTGAAGTCAATCGGACGATAATCAAAAAAGTTTCATACAACAATTTTTCCGACCTTGGGGATAGATTTTCCAAAATCTTTGAACACCGCGTCTACAACTTATTCCTATAGAACCTTGAAAATAAGTTTGAAGCCAATCGCATGAAAATTAAAAGTGTCGAATGCCAGACTTTTCCACCGATTTTCCAACCATGGTGCTGAATTTCCCTAAATCGCTGATACACGTGTCGAATTATTTTACGTGAAGAGCTTTGAAAATTAATTTAAAGGTGATCGGACTGAAATTAGACTTTCACCCATACAACCTTGAGACCCCCATTTTCCGCCCATGGAGGTGGATTTTTTAAAATCGGTAAAATATGTGTCAAATGAATTTTTGTGTAGATCCCTGAAAATGAGTTTGACGCTGATTGGACGGTAAACAAAAAAAGTTTCATACATCAGTTTTCCGCTATTTTCCACGCTTGTGGGTGGAATTTTCCAAAATCCCGTCTAGTGTGCACTTTCATCATAGATGGAACCTACTGTGAAAATTTCAGCATCCTAGCTCTTATGGCTTGGGTTGTGCGATGATTGCCATTCAGTCAGTCAGTTTTTGGGAAATTCAACACCATGGTCGGAAAATCGGTGGAAAACTCTGGCAATCGACATTTTCAATGTTCATCTAATTGGCTTCAAATTCACATTCAAGGTTCTAAACAAAAACATAATAGTCACGGTGGCCAAAGATTTTGGAAAATCTACCCACAAGATCGGAAAATTCCAACTCATTTTCAAAGTTTTACCCAAAAATTCATTTGATACATATTTCACCAATTTTGGAAAATCAACCCGAATATGCGGAAAATGGGATCTTAAGGTTATATGGGCGAAAGTCTAATTTTAGTCTGATCACCTTCAAATTCATTTTTTAAGCTCTTCACTTAAAATAATTCGACACGTGTATCAGTGATTTTATGAAATACAGCCCCATGGTCGAAAACTCAATGGAAAACTCCGACATTTTTAATTTTCATGCGATTGGTTTCAAACTCATTTTCATGGTTCTACCCAAACACGTTATCGGCGCAGTGTCCAAAGATTTTTGAAAATGTTCCCTCAAGGTCGGAAAATTCGCGGAAAACTGTTAAATTAAATTTTTTTGATTATCGTCCAATTGACTTCAAACTAATTTTTTTAAACTTCTGTTTATCATTCAATTATTTTTAAACTAATTTTCAAAGCACCCCACATTAAATCATTTTTGTCAAAAAGCACGTGGCTTCATAGTAACATAGAAAAACCCCTGTTCTTTGCGGGTTATACAACGGGCGGAAAACAGTTGGAAAGTTTTAATCTGGATTCTTAGTATTATTCTTGAAATTGGATTCAAATGCCGAATGATTTTGGAAAATCTACTCCGCGTCGCCACGGGCGGGAAATGGAAGTCAAGGACAAATGAGTGTGACTTTTTTGCTGTTTTTTTTTTAAAGAAATTTTCATAGCCCCACACAAAAAACATTACTTACGTGGCTCAACTAATTAGTTGTATTTCTTACGGTTGACGAAAGTAGTCAAATTCAAAATAATGCACTTTCATCTAAATATTTCGCCGGGCAAAGCCGGGTATTATTGGCTAGTCTCCAATAAAACTGTAATGCAGGTCCACAAAATAGGATTTTTGCAAATTGATATATACTCCAATTTCCTTTAAGACATTGGACTGTTAACCGATTGACTCGGTAAATGAAGCAGGTGTTTCATTAAGAGATACTGAGAATTTAAAATGCCAACTCGAAATAATACTTGAACCTTTGTCAAGACGATCAACTGTATCATTGTATTAATTTTCTAAAGTTCCTTCTAAAATTTTCTTGATGCCTGTTGTTGCTGTCTCGCGCATTATTTGAGCGCATGGAAATATTTGAATCGATAGCGGATTCATTTTGAGGTTCCTGGTTTTTATACAATTTTCCCTTCGGGAACATAGTATATTGGGTTTGCGAAATGTCCGTCTGTCCGTGTGAACGCAATTTTTTTGCCTTTATCCTTAAGCTAGAGCAACCAAAAAAAAAAAACATGTTGGTGTATATCGTCAATTTATAAAGTGTTAAGATCGCCCACCCACCCTCCACCCCCTCCCACAAAATTTGGGGAAAACCTGTATCTTCCACATTTTTAAAGCTATAGTCACCAAATTTGGCATACAGACTAATGTTGACCCCCTGAACAAATCTGCATCGAAAATTGTTGGAATAATTTTTACCAATCGGTAACGATAATGTCCTTATCAATCGATAATATATATTTGCGATAAGGTAAATCAGATAAAAATAATCGGTAGAGAATTCAATATTAATTTGGGACCTATCCGTTCATAAAATTGTTGCATATTAGTCTTTTAATTAAATTTGTTCTTGCAATCTCTTACCTAGTAAAGTGAATCTAAAACAATTTAAATGCTGATTTGTGTAATTTTAAGAGTGACTTGCCGAAATAATCCACCAAAAACAAGTAAGAATGCTATATTTGAGCATACCCAACTACAAAACCCCCTGTACCCATGTCAAAATTTTCCGAATGCATCTTCGTTAACTTACACATACACACACACATACACATCCATACACAGAACAAGTAAGAATGTTCTAGTCGAGTATACCCGACTACGAAACTCCCTGTACCCAAGTCTAAAACTTCCAATCATATGTTCGTCTCTTACACATGCACGCACACATACACAAAGCATACACACACACACGCGAGCCACAGCGTACGCAAGGCATTTTATGTCGTGGCTGTGCTTCTTCTTCCCCCCCTCGCTCCAGTACTGAATATTGTTCGTTGAATAACTTCCGTGTTTATTATCCGATCGACTTGAAATTTGCACAGTAGATTAAGAGTGACTGAAGTAGTTTACATGCCAAGTCCCAAAGCGATATCTTTAAAACTGTGGCTGTAAAATGTTTTGATCGATTTGCGGGGGAACGGGGGGACATATCTGAGATCGGGAATAAACTTGATCTGCGTATGGTATACAGGAAGCTACATTCCAAATTTGGTGTCTCTAGCTCTTATAGTTGCTGAGATCGACGCGTTCATCCGGACAGACAGACGGACATGGCCAAATCGAAATCTCTTTTGATACTGATCAATAATATATATACTTTATAGGGTCGGAGATGTCTCCTTCTGCCTGTTACATACTTTTGCACAAATCCAATACCCCCTTTTTACCCATTTTATGGGTACAGGGATTAAAAAGCGACAGCGCAAGCAAGGCATTTTAGGTGGATGTGCTCCTTCTTCCCCCCGCGCTGCAGTACTGAATCTTGTTTGTTGAATAACTTCCGTGTTTATTATGCGATCAACTTGAAATTTTCACAGTAGATTAAGAGTGGCTGAAGTATTGTACATGCCAAGTCCCAAGGATATAACTTGAAAATTGTTACCGTAAAACGAATTTTATCAAATAGCGGTGGAATGGGGGGGGAATATTTCGGATCTAAAATAAACTTGACCTGTGTTATCATAAAGGTCATCATGTAATCGTAAATGTCGCCATGTAATCATATCAATCAATAATCACGTGTTTCTTTGGTTTAGGACGGAGCGACTGTTTTCGTCGCTACCGATACTTTATTCAGATTGACACATTGTTCTTAAAGTAATATCATTAACTAGTGAATATACATAGACGTGTCAAACAAGCATTTTTATGAGGCCAGATGCTTTGGTGTTGTCACAACCCACGATTGAGAGACAGTAGGTTACGCCATGCGGCATGTCCGTTAGTCGGCGACCAAACCTGTGACGTCACAAGTCATGAAACCCAGCGCGCGGTTTTGAATTTGTTCGAAAATCACTGACTTTTTTTAATATATCGGCTCGTGGCGCTGTAATTCGAGTCCGATTTTGAAAATCTTGCCAGCATATTGTAGGGAACTTCATACCGCGTCGATTGATAAGCTATAGTGCTCTGTAGGTGCCATACATTTTAAATAATAAGTAGTTAAAGTTACAAAATGTTGCCAGGCCGAATGTTTGCATTCAAACTTATCGCTCAATTTTTAAAGCTATGATTATGAAACTTGGCACAAATCTTTATTTTCGATGCAGCCAGTACATATATGAAAACCAGCCGGATCGAATCTCTATATAATATAGCTCTCATACAAATAATAGGTTGACAACTATGTTCTTGTATGAAAAACTTTTTTGTTTTTGTAGATAGCGTAACCAAACTCACGAATCTTAAGTTTAATCATGTTCTACATATGCTGACAAAATTTCATAAAAATCGGACTAATGTGTACCTGCCCTAGGAGCGACCGGAGTTGTTGTATGCAAGCGCTGCAAAATGTGCTGGAATGCCTAAAGAACGAAGTAAAACTACATTAAATGAATTAAACACTACCCATTTGACTTATTAAATAGCATTGCCATCAAAAGTGGTTAATTTGCATACATTTTTCATACAACAAGTCAAGTTGCAACCGATCGCTCCCACGGCAGGTATAAGATACATTCGTAGTTATTATACTACTATGTTCCCGAAGGGAAAATAGTATATTGGGCTTGCGAAATGTCTGTCCGTATGAGCACATATTTTTTCCATACCCTTGAAGCTAGAGCAACCAAACTTGGTACACATGTTGGTGTATATCCTCAATTTATAAAGTGTCAAGATCGCATTATTTTAATTACCTGCATTATTTTTCAATAGTCATACAAGCTGTAGCAGATGCTGACAAAAAATGTATACATAGCTATTGAAGTGGGAGGCAGAGGAAAACAGAGCGATGGTGGCGCATTTTGTAGATCAACTTTATTTAGATTACTGGGAGCCGGACAGTTCAATATTCCGCCTCCACAAGCACTACCAGGCTACAATATCATTGTGCCTAACTTTTTAATTGGTGACGAAGCCTACCCACTAAAAAGTCATTTATTGAGACCCTATCCCCAAAAAAAAACTAATGCCAAAACTGAAAAGTTCAATGAAAAACTATCAATTGGCAGAAAGTGTATTGAATGTGCATTTGGTATTTTAAGTACGAAATGGCGAAAGTTACACAAAGAAATAGAGACAAAACCCAGCACAGCAATTCACATTATTAAATGTGCCTGCATTTTGCACAATTTTGTAAGAAAACGTGATAGAGACGCTGATCTGGACTACATACGAGGGTAGATTGAAAAGTTTCCGGAATGGGCAAGAAATGGCGCGCGCATCGCGAAATTGTTATGATGGTTGACAAGGTAAACTTATTTTAGGAAAGCTGTCAAATTTTCAGACTGATACGTCGTACAGTTCTTGTTTACTAGGCAGTTTTGTGAAGCAAGTCAGGCACTTTTGCAAAAATGGATAAACACGAATTTCGTGGAATTATCAAACATTTCTGGATGGATGGGAAAACGGCGACGGAGATACGAGATATTTTGCAGAAAGTTTATGGCACCTCCACACCTTCATTTTCAACTTTCAGTTTCTGCGTGAGCGAGTTCAAACGTGGCCGTACGAGCACGAAGGACGAACCACGCAGTGGACGTCCAAAAACGGCTACAAATGAGGAAATGGTCGACAAAATCCATGATCTCGTGTTAGCCGATCGTCGAGTGAAGATGCGCGAAATAGTAGAGGCTACGGGCATCTCATATGAACATGTGCAAAATGTCGTGCATGAACATTTGGGCATGAGGAAGCTGTCGGCGCGATGGGTGCCGCGTTTGCTGTCTGTAGACTATAAGAGAAATTGCGTGACCACTTCGAAAGAGTGTTTGGCCCTTTTGCAGCGTAATCCAACAGATTTTTTTCGCCGATTCGTAACGGTGGACGAAACATGGATCCACCACTACACACCAGAGACCAAGCAGCAGTCGAAACAGTGGACTTTTCCAAGCGAATCTGCTCCGATGAAGGCAAAGACTGTCCCATCGGCCGGAAAGGTCCTGGCCACCGTTTTTTGGGATTCGCAAGGTGTAATCCACATCGACTTTTTGCAGAAGGGAAGAACGATCACGGGGTAATACTACAGCGATTTATTGGATCAATTCGATGGCGTATTGAAGGAGAAACGGCCTCGTTTGCAGCGGAAAAAAGTGCTCTTCCACCACGACAACGCGCCGGCCCATTCATCCCGAATCGCTACGGCTTAATTGGGCTACAAGGTAGTGCCGCATCCCCCCTACTCTCCAGACCTGGCCCCGTGTGACTTCTTTTTGTTCCCAAACATGAAGACTTAGCTCGGGGGCAAGCGCTTCACGTCAAATGAGGAGGTCATCGCCGCCACAAATGCTTATTTTGCTGAGTTCCCGAAATCATATTTTTCTGTGGGCTTAAAAAAGTTGGAGCACCGCTTGCAAAAGTGTATCGCCCTACAAGGAGACTATGTTGAAAAATGAAAAACCTGTTCAATTACTGCTTTTTCTTGCCCATTCCGGAAACTTTTCAATCTACCCTCGTACATTAGTAACCAAATAATAAAATTCATTACATTCTCAACCTTAACTACCTATTTGCAGCTACTGATGATGCTGCTGCTTTTGCTGATATAACTAATTTACACAAACATATGTTTATTTATATAGTTAAAAACGCATTAAAGGAACAATGAAAGAATGAAAGAATCATACAAAACATTCAAAAAGCATCGGTAAACAACGACTGCATACAGAGACTCTCGTTTTGTCAAGTGCGTATCTATATGTGCGCGCTGCTCTGATCTCTGTGTACATATGTACATACAGGCATACTCTCTGGTTGTCGTTATATGTATCTGTGTATCTCATATTTGGTGACTAGCTGTGAAACTGTAGGAGATATACCCCTGTGAAAAACGTGTTTTAAGGAAAGCTCTGCTGATTTGCGGGGAAGGCGGTGGGTGTGGCAATTAGTTTTTGATGCAGATTTTTAAGGTTTAGGTTTCCGCTCAAATGTCGGGAGAAGGGTTGAGGTAGGAGTCGATCATGATACTTTATAAGCTCAGGGTATACCGCAACATGTGTACAAAGTTTGGTTGCTCTACTTTCAAGGGTATGGAAAAAATTGCGTTCATACGGACAGACGGACGTTTCGCAATCGCAATATACTCTTTTTCCCTTCAGGAACAGAGTATAACAAGTAAGAATGCTCTAGTCGAGTATACCCGACTACGAAACTCTCCGTATCCAGGTCTAAGCTTCCAATCATATGTTCGTCTCTTACACATACTCGCACACATACACAAAGCCGCACACACAAGCGACAGCAAGGCGACAGCGCTGCAGCGCAAGCAAGGCATTTTAAGTCGTGGCTGTGCTGCTTCTTCCCCCCTCGCTCCAGTACTGAATCTTGTTCGTTGAATAACTTCCGTGTTTATTATCTGATCGACTTGAAATTTGGACAGTACATTAAGAGTGACTAAAGTATTGTACATGCCAAATCCCAAAGCTATATCTTTAAAACTGTGGCTGTAAAACGTTTAGATCGATTTGCGGAGGAACGGGGTAAGATATCAGAGATTGGAAACAAACTTGATCTGCGTATGGTATACAGGAACCTACATTTCAAATTTGGTGTCTCTAGCTCTTGTAGTTGCTGAGATCGACGCGTTTCATACAGACGGACAGACAGACGGACATGGCCAAATCGAAATCTCTTTTGATACTGATCAAGAATATATATACTTTATAGGGTCGGAGATGTCTCCTTCTGCCTGTTACATACTTTTGCACAAATCCAATACGCCCCTTTTTACCCATTGTATGGGTACAGGGAGTAAAAACGTTTAATAAAAGCGACGTAAAAGATTAA